>VZRL01000412.1:1418371-1749978 GCA_013397895.1 Origma solitaria | reverse complement strand
TTCCTTCCTTCCTTCCGCACCCTTCCTTCCTTCCTTCCACTACTTTTGTTGTAGTTATTTTCTGTACTATATACAGTTCTACATGTTGTAATGCAGTGATATGGACTGATTAGAAACACTGAAAAACACGGTTATGAGATACTTAGAAATCATTTGGAATAGGGTAGACTGGGGGAGACTCAAGAAAATCAACAAGAATGGCTGAGACAGGAAGGGAGCTCTGAAGGTTTTCTAGTCTAACCCTCTCCCTAATCAAGCAAGGCAACCAATGGCTGTTTGCCTGGGACCACATACCTTCCATGTGGGAGACTCCATTCACTCTCTGGACAACCTGTGCCAATGCTTGGTTAGGCTCACATTAAAAAAGTGTTAGCTGATGTTCAGAGTGAATATCCTGTGCTTCAGTTTGTCGCTTTTGTCTGTGATCTTGTCACTGGGCACCACTGTATACAGCCTGGCTCCATCTCCTTTGCACCCTCCCTTCAGACATTTACAGATATTTATAAGTTCCTCTCTGTGATATCTCTCCTAAACAGTTCCAGCTTTCTCAGCCCTTCTTCATATGGCAGATCCTTCAGTCCCTTCATCATCTCCTTTTGTTGGACTCTTTCCAGTTTGTCCATGTGTCTCTTGTACTGGGAAGCCCAAAACTGGACACATTACTTCAGGGCGGTCTCACCAGTGCTAACTGAAGGGGAAAGATCATCTCCCTCAACATGCTAGCAGCACTTCTCCTAATGCAGCCCAGGATACCATCAGCCTTTGCCACAATGGTACATTGCTAGCTCATTTTTAACTGAGTGTCCACCAGGACCCCGGGGCCTTTCCTGCCAAGCTGCTTCGCAGCTAATCAACTGCAAGTTGGAGGATTGTTCCTTCCTGGGCGCAGGACCCTGCACATGCCTTTGTTGAACTTCATGTGGCTCCTGTCAGGCCACTTCTTCAGCCTGTCAACATCCTTCTGGGTGGCAGCACAATCCTCTGGTGTATCAGCTGCTCCTCCCAGTTTGGTGTCGTTGGCAAACTGGCTGAAGGTGCACTCTGCGCCATCAGCCAGATCATTAATGAAGATGTGGAACAAAAATGGATGGAGCAGTGACCTGTGAAGTACACTGCTAGTTACCGGCCTCCCACCAGACTTCATGCTACCGGTCATCATCCTGCGGGCTTGGCCATTCAGCCAGTTTTCCACCTATCTCTGCTCACTATCTGCTCATCTGGCCCAAAGATCAACAGCGTCTTTATGAGGATCTTATTGGAAACAGTGCAGTGGGCAATATCTACTGCTCTCCCCTCATCCACCCAGCTGGCGACCTAATTTTAAGTTTGTCAAGTTGGCCAAACATGACTTTTCCTAGGTGAATCTATGCTGACCACTAATGATTTTACTGTCCTTCACGTGCCTGAAATGGTTTTCAGTATTAGCTGCTCTATCACTTTTTCAGGAACTGAGATGAAGCTGGCTGGTCTGGAGCTTCCTGGATCCTCCTTGCCCTTCTTCAAGAAAGGAGTGAGATTTAACTTCCTGCATAATATTTATTCAGTTGTTCAGAAGATAGTTTTAGAGAGAGGAATAAAAACTCCTTTTGTGTCCTTTGCAGGTAAAAGTAAGAGTGACAATTGCCAGTTGCCATAAGGCTGTTTGAGGCAAACAACAGAATATTTTCTCATAATGATAGCTAAGCCATGAAAGTCTTCCTGGGAGGACTTCAAAATATGGCAGTCTATTGGAGAATATTGCACAATGCATCATGACTGGCACCCAATAAAATAACACTTCCAAGCCATGTATGCATGTCCAAAGGCATTCAGATAATGGTTAAGCTTTATTCTTTTATGGTTTCTCATACTGTCTATTTTAGCCCTCTTAGTAATGTAATACACTTTGGTACAGCTCTTAAACCATGAAGTGAGTCAAATGTAAGTATTGAATGAAGTGAGGTTGTCCAAATGTGAGATATTAGTTCTAGAGTTATGGGATATAATCTTGAAAGAGTCTGGACATTCCTGTTGAAGGCCTATGAGTGAAAGTCATTGGATGAATCCATCTTGCTAGGCAATAAGGAGAAGAAAACTGTCTGATGTATGGATCAATGTAGTGTTATGAGAAACATCATTTCTGCTATGTTACACAGGTCAATACTTTTACAATTAACAGGAACACACAATGGGCACAAATTGCTCATCAGTTTTGTATGTGATCCATCAAACTGACATATGGATATAACCTATGGCTCATTGTCTCCCTCAAGTGGATAATACAAGAAAAGGGATTTGTTTCTTCTGGACAGATTTTTTGCTTTTATTCCATCTGGCTTTGACTCATTCTTCTGTTTGAAGGGACATGGCTTTACACATGCAGTCAGTGTGACTGGGAATATGGGTATACAAGGTCATCATTAAAAACTGTGAGAAGATAACCTTTGGGAGGATTTTCCTTGGACAAAATAACAGCAACAATTCTTTGTTTGCCCATGAGCCGTACCAAAAATCTTTTTGTCACAGCAGTAGGACAGAGATTTCCTGAAAGACAACGCAGTTTTGTTCATAACTGCAAGAGGGTAAAAAAAAAAAAATCAACCAAAAAACAATGGCTGGCAGAAAGAGAAAACCCTCAGTTATCTGCAATCTGAAGTCTGAAAGGTTTGCTTCAGTGTTTTCTGTGGCGGGGCACAAGATGTGAACCACTCATCTCGAACAAATGTCAGTACTCAGATTTGAGTCATTAAATTGGACAGAATTTGTTTAGGGCTGTTAAGCCACAGCATCCAGAATCCCTAAAAGATTGTTATTTTGGTTGGTTCGGAGTCTTTGTAGATCTGGCATTATAAAAAAAAAATTGATGGGAACTCTTTTGAAAGATCTTAAATTCTGTCAGTGTTTATGTTATCATAGCTGACCTAAATTGAAAGACAAAGCAGGAAAGACAAAAGTATTAAATATTCAGATGTAACGGGTACTAGTGATAGATTTCTGTGGGGAATGGATGTATCCTTTGGTATTTTAATTTTGGAGGGCTTAAAGGAATTAGGCTACAAGTTTACATTACTCCTGACTTTGAGGTGTAAATGCACCTAATGGGACTGTGATAAACCCAGACAAAGTAATTTTAAATGTTTAGAAATAATGCTGGGAAAAACAAACAAATCCAAAACCCATTCTCACAAAGATCTTTGCAAATGTGTTTACTTTTTAATGGGGTTAAATTCTTATTGGCATTTGTAAAAGTTGTTTTGAATGTCCAATGTAAAGATGTATATTTTCATTGGATAAATTTATAAATTTACATGTAGTCAACAATAAAAAGGAAGCAAGTAAAGAAGTTTGGGGTCTAGTTTTGGGTTTGTGGGGTTTTTTTTGTTTGTTTTATTTGGTGTTCATTTGTTTTGTTTTGATTGTGTTGTTTTTGTTGCTGTGTTGTTTTGTTTTGTTTTTTCTTGTTACAATCCAGGACCTTGTGTAGCAAATTCCTTGGTACATCTCATTTTGGATACTGATCAATTGGGTCTGTGCCTTCCTGTTTCTTTCTAGTGGTCAATACTGTTTAAGTTCAAAGTTCCTACAGTGTAACTGGGAAGAAATATAATGAGAAGTTCTGACAGTATTAAAATGAAGGACTTTTGCAGTAGTCAACACCTGAGAAAAGACAATCACAGAGTGTTATCTTCCCATTATGTCACTGGCTTGCAGTGTGAGCTTAGGCTTGTTGATCCAACATTCCCGCTCCAATATTTTTCATTTGGGTACTAATGAGACATATGCAAAGTCCCTAAATACTCTGAACAATAGGTGTTGATAACAGCAGTGGTGGCACTGGGAACGTCTTTCTGTGTGAGAGAAGACCGAATTCTTTGTAAACTGTTGTTGGCTGAGGAAAGCATTGAGAATTTAATGTCTGGACAGAAATGTAACCCAGGCAACAAGGGAAAAGGCTCTACATCAATGTAGTTAAGTTGGAGTGACTACATGAGGGTATTACACAATCCATCTGCAATGTTAGAACCACATCCCTTTTCTTCCTCTGCCTTTCTTTCTGTCATCTTAGAGAGACACCTTTGACTGATGTGTTTTTGTGTTTGACTTGTTTGCTGTTTGTTCTCTGGTCAGAAAACTCTGTATAGTAAGTAACAACGCAAAAGCAGTCAGTGATGAAAAAAGAGGGACGAAATCACACAGTCAGTGCTTGCACAAACGTTTGCTCATCCGACCTCATATGCTTCCTACCCTATGCCTCCTCTCAGCATTAACCTGCCTCGCCTTCCCGGAGATCGTGGAGATGACTTGGTCACTCCCCTGGCGATCCCCACCACTCCTTTCCCTCTTGCAGGATCGCACAGAGCTCAGCTTTCCACGACGTTGTTCCGCTCAGTTTTCCACCCGCTACTCGCTTAGTCCTGGAGTCCTGGAGTGGCACCTCCTGCCCGGCTCCCTTCACCGCCCAGGGTGGCATGAAGGAAGCGCTTTGCTTTAGCAGTGCGTTTGCTTTTAACAAGAGTTATCTCCATTACCGCTTCAGGCAAATGAACTGACTAATGAATTTTCTGTCGGCCATGGAAGTGTGCTGCAAGTAATTAAGGGATGTGCTGTGGGACCGATTAAGCTGCAAGTCACAGCGGCCGGAGCCCAATCGCTGCGAGCCCGCCGCGATCTGTGCCGCCTGCGCTCGGCTTCACAATGGGATCATTGACTATTTATTTACTCCGCACAACAACTCTGCTGTTTATTTAATTATGGGAGCTTTTCAGTCACCAACCCCCACCCGCCCCAGCCCCATCTCTTCGACGCTTTTTGAGTCCGCCCCTCCCGCCTCTGATAGCCAGTTGGTCGCTTGGGTAGATGAAGCGGGGCAACGCCTGAGCATCCTTTGTGGGGTGCGGGCTGCACTCCCCGAGGATCCGGGAACGGGAATTTTCCGTGAGGGAGAGGCGAGGAGACAGGGATTTTCCTGTCAAATTGCTCATCATATCTGCCTGGAGGTCCGACCTCGAGAAGGCTACGGTGTGGAGGGGGAGGCGCAGGGGAAATCCTGCAGCTCTTCAAGGCATGTCCAAGTCATGAAACAAAATCGGGAGAAGCTCAGAAGAGGCAAAGGAGACGCCTGTGGCGCTGCGGGGGCGAGCGCGGCTGCGCGAGGGAAGAAATCATTGGCACTCCCGCAAGGCGGGGCGGACGACACATTTCCCGCCCCAGTTCATTAGGGAGGCCTTGGCCCTTTTCCCGGAGCCCCCCTCCCGCAGCATTGCCGCTTAGGAGCGGGTCGCGCGGGGAACGGGGGGCAGATGTTGTTGCCCACTCCCTGTATCCTCTTCCAGCCCGGGGAAGTGCCCGAGCTTAGCACCCGCTAGTTGAAGGAAGGAGCGGGGAAAGGCGGGTTTCAGCATGAGAACAGAGTCGAGAGGCAGCCGAAGCTTTTTCTAGCACCCGCGCAGGCTGAGATAGGAGCACTCCACTCAGCCCCGCACCCACGGGGAAAAATGGGGTCGGGCAGGGGTCTCTTAGCGCCGTTTCACAGGCGGCAGAATCCAGCCCCCACTTTCTCCTCGTTGGCAAAACGGGCTCGGAGACCCCAATTAAGAGCTTGGACTTCTAAGGCCATGAAAACTCGCTGTCCGGCGAGCTCGGGCTCTTCGGGCTACAGCGCGGGGGTGAAGCCCTGCGGCCGCTGGTGGCCGGCGGGCAGCGGCGCGACTTGGCGGTGCGGGGAGCCGGCAGTGGCGGCCGTAGAGAAAGCGGGTTTCTGCTCCTTTAAAGGGCGCTGTGCAGCGCTCCCGGAGGGAGGCGGATCTCCCTCCTTCCTCCCTTCCCTCCATCCCTCCCTTCTTCCCTCCCTCCCTGCTTCTCTCTCTCCCTCCTCCCTCCCTCCCTCCGTCGCTCGGGCGCCGCTTGCCGCCGCCGTCAGTGGTGCCCGGACGCCGGCTGCACCGCAGCCCGGGCTGTCCCCGGCGTCCTGCCACCGCCCTTCCTCCCCCGCCTCCGCCTTTCTGTCCCTCCCCGATTCCCCTCCCGCAACTCAAGGTAGGAGGATGTCCCNGTGGGGGGGGATGCACAGTGGCCGCGTTGTGTCGAGAGCTGCACACCACGATGGCTCTTGGCCAGGTGTCTCAGGGCAAAGGCGGGCGCTGAGCTGGCCGACCCGAGCGCTGTTGCCGCCCCGGTCTGTCTCTCACTGTGGGGAAGGCAAACCTGTCGCCTTCCTCTCTTCCTCCCATCTCTGCTCCGCATCGTCAGAGCCGCTGCTGTCCCCACGCTGAAAGTGGAGGTGTGGGAAGAGGGAACGAGAGGCTAGGGCAGCGCAGCCCCCCGGTGCCCGCCCGGTAGCCTGGAACTCCCTCCCACAGCCGGAGCCGGGCTCAGGGAGGCTGAGCCGGCTACATTGAGGACGTGTCCCCCGCTCTCGTGGCCGAGCGGAGGTGAGAAAGGGGCTCTAACTTCGCTAGAGTTGTGGGTGGACAACAGTCTCTACTTCCGTAGGGTCTCCTCCTGCCCCTACCCGGCCCCCACCGTACGGCACAGCCAATCCCCCCTTCGGGGGATGGGGGGGGGAGTTGCTTATCGGCAACTCAGTCATTTATTTCTCAACAAAATCAGCATTCTTTGGGTGAGCATCCATCGCTAAAGTAGCCAGGGCACTGACACTCTGTGGAAAGCAAGAGACATTCCTGCCTACGGAGTGGCGGCATGATTGCAAGAGCCGTGTGTGCGCTGAGAAGGAATGAATACCTTGTAAGGAAAACCTCTCTTCACATTCTCCTTAGAAACTTTTGGGGAAGTACAGCATGAAAAACATTAACCGTCATCATTTTCCTTTCAAAATCTTGCACAGCTTCTCCAAACCCAAAGGAAGCTGAAGGGACCCAAGGCTGATTTGTAGATCATGTCACAAGTATTTGTTTTTGCTGCTTAAAACTTGCTAGGAAAGTGCATGGCTGTGATACTCAAAAGCGCCCGAACAAATAAGTCTATTGCACACTCACTTTGTTAATTAGAATACACGTCTTTCCACTAGCTAAAAATTAATTACCATCTTAAAATGTCATTAATCATTGGCGCAGCAGAAACTTAGTTGTAAATTTGGACTGAGATAATAACAAACAGAGAAGGACCTACGGGGCTTTTTTTATAGCTGGTGGGAGTGAAATGCCGGTGGGCTGCAATGTGTTTTTAAATGATAATATCAACATTCATTTTAATACTTTGACAAACGTCTTAGAAGGGAGGACTGTGTTACTGCTTTGTCAGCAAAGCTGCAATACTTGTTTCTAGAGATCTGGAGATGCTGGTCAGGTGTTGCAGTAAGCTGTGGCTCTCCTCACACCAGATTGCAACAGCAGGAGGACTGTGGTGGCATGTGAATCTGAAACGTTTGCAAGGATTTGCCGAAAAATGTCCAAGAAACATTTGGGGGACCATATGTTATACATACATTAAATTTATGTCAGCTGCTGTTGGGAGAGGTCAAAATAGTAGATTACATGATATAAAAACCTCACTATCTGTTCTTAGAGACACAGCTATGACCTGAAAATGAAAGCCCATTCCTTTTTAAAGTAATATGATAAAACTATATATCCCAGTAGGTGGCAGCTAGCTGGAACTGGGTTAACTTTTATAATGATAACAGCCCATAAAAATTAGATCTGATGGAAAAAGCTCCTGATATAGCAAGGTAATCAGAATCACATATCTCCCCTTTCCAAATGAAACATTATGTACATAATGTACACCATTTATACTTGACACACAGCTAAAAGTGTACCAGGTTTTTATTACCCAGAAAAGATGTAAAGGCCTCAGACTGTCTCTTCTTCTTTCCCCGTCTATAGCTGGATTACTATTTTTCATATCAGCTATACTTGAACATAGTCCTGTGTATTAAAGATGTCCTTGTGTATTAGAGATGTTACCACCATGTCTACAATAGACGGCCAAACAAATCAAAACATATATCCAAGGAATTGCTGATTTCCCAGTTGCTGATCACTGAAGTGTAGAGGGCAGTTTCACAGACTTTAATATGAAAAGAGCTATGTAACAGTGGTGACAAGCTCCCAAAACAGAAGACCAGCTTATCTAGTATGACATTTTATTAGGCATTTCCAGACTTTCTATTGTACATCTCACAGGGAAAGAGATATGAAAGGCACTGAGAACATTTACCTGGTTTTGTATTGAAATCATTCCGGAGAGTGCACAAATATCTTTTTCTTCTTGCCAAAGAAAAAGTGTGGTTAAAGTCCAAATAACAGAAAAGGAGTCTAGGGTGGGGAAAATTGAGGCTTTAGTTAATTATATAGTCTATTAGTGATCTTCAGTCGCCAAATGTTTTGGGAGTTCTAAGCATCTGATATCTTGTAAGATTTGCTTTTTTTTTTTTTTTTTAATAAGAGACTTGTATACTTGAGAAAATATTTCTGGGTTAACTACGACTTTTCCTCAAGGTGGGAGCGAGGGTTTGATAGAAGGGGGGAGGGATGTTAACACAGAACATTAGGCAATGTCTAATGGTAGATAAGGAGGAGATTGGTATTTGTTCTGAACCCATAAAATATCATAAAATATCTGGCTAGCTAACATAATAGAGGATATAATATATATCTTTAAAGAAGCCGATAACAAATTTTAATTTCCTTTCCGCACTGTGAAATGACTGGAAAGGGTAAAAAAAAGCCCCAGGCGCTTTGACACCTGAGGCGGGGGCGGTGGCCCGGAGCGCTGTCCGCGGTGCTGGAGGGGCCGCCCGGGGCCNAAAGAAACTCGGTGCGAGTCTCAGGCGTCAGACCAGGGGCTGCAGCGTGGGATACCGTGTGTTTAATAGTAACAGGAATTAACCACAAGTTGTTTTGTGATTCCAGTTCTAAGCGCCTCGGGGAGTTAGGTGCTCTGCTGGGCTGAGATTACAGGTAGCTGTATTTTTTTTTTTCAAGAGAACTTAGAAAATCAAACTGATAACAGGATTCACTTTGTCCAAACTTTATGTCTTGTTTAATGTGCTAAAGCTGACCACGACTATTATGTTTTCTAAACTTTTCACCAAAACTAAATTAAATAAATTTAAAAAAAAACCCTGTTAGACAGCAAGCTGCATCTATCTGAGCATTCACAATTACAAACGTATCTGAAGATGTCTAATGTCCTTTATTTCAACAACACCAGGGAGGGAGGCAATGAACTTTCACAGTATTCACGCGATAATATTCATTATTTATTTCTCCTTGGACTAAGATAAAAGATAAACGAGTAGAAAAGAATAAATGAAATTGTAGAATGAACAAAAAGCATCTCTCTGCATTTTTACTGGGAGATATTCTAAGTGTGAACTGAAGGAGTCGCTAGATATCCTTGCTTTTAACACTAGGTGTTCTTTCTAAAGTGCTCCAATAGTCAAATCGTCTGATTGAATTCCCTGCTAGACTGCAGAACTAGCCATTCATGATACTTATTTTTGACACTGCAGTTATGCCTCCATCTTAAGGGAAAAAAAAAATCAATGATGTTTAATAATCCCCTCGCAGAATGTATATTTCTTTTCATCAGCATTTTACAGTATTTTAAATAAAAGTGTGCAGAGGAAATCAGTAAGGCAAAATGGTAAAAAGCTACTGTGAATTGCTAACACTTCTAGGGTTACAGAGCACAAACATTACAGGTTATAATCCAAGTGCTGCTGTTACTTAATTCCAGCTCTACAACACACAGATGTTACTAAAGAATAAACTGTAACTCACCTCTGCTGTGCCCTGCTTCTGATAGATTCCACAGAGTGTTCTCATTAGCTTGGCATCATTGGTATTTATTTCTGTAAAGTCAGGTTTATTCTGTGTTCTTCTGTGTGTATCTGTGGGAGAAGTCTCACAGTGATATTTTCTTTACTAATGAAAAGCAAGGGAGGCAGATAAAGGAGACAAAAGATGTCTGTAGGCAGAATGTAGAATAAAATTAATTCATGTTCCTGGTGAAAAATATAAGAATTATATTTTAATGTTTGCAATAAAGCTTAAGTAGGTTCAGCAAATCTTGACTTAGATTACAAAATCTGACAGTTCTGGTTTAATGTATTTCAATGGATACAGGCACAAAACTAATTACATTTTCAAGGAAAATCTGAAACAGTCCACAGAATGGGTTTATCTTCTTTGGAACACCTGGCCAAAAAACAAAAGTCTGTGGCTACATTTGCAGATGTAAACTCAGTATCCCATTATCAAGTTGGGTAATGCTGTTCTCACTGAGGGCAACAAAATGACAAACTACATAGATCATAGTATGGGGAGGAACAGCATAATACTGGAGTGAAAGGAAAACAGAGTGCAAAATAAGAGACTGCTAGGATAAAGTGAAAATCATAAACTAGCAAATCCCAAAGTTACTGTCTTTTAAACAACACTGCAATTTCCAGTGAGTTTAGTGAAACAGGTCTGTGCATTCAACAAGGTTGTTCCAGCGCTGCCCGTTCCTGTTACCTTGCAAAAGCAGGCTGGTGCTCTGTTATCACTGGGTCCCGAGCAAGTTCCTAGGGACAGGCAGTATCCAAGCCGTAGCATTTATCCTACTTCATGCATTAAAATGATTAACAGTTAGTGATTGTAAATATCATTATCTTTTTTTTCTTTTCCCCCAAACCTGAACGTTACTCTGATAACCTGCATGACTTTGTTGTCAGCCTTCTCTTTCACAACTCTAAAGCTAAGTGAACTCGACCCAGGCAGTCAGCTATTAAAATACAGGAATTGATTTTTACACAACTGATTCCCTTCTCCCCTCAAACACCAAAGCCCCCCCCCCCAATAGCTATTGTTCAGAACAACTGAATTTCTAATAACAATAAGAAGCATGTAAATAAAACCTAGCTGTTTTTTTCCCTCCAACAACGCTAGGCGATCAGATCGGTTGCATAATAGAAATTGGGAAGGCTGTCTGGCAGGCAGCCTTAAGCAGAGAAGAGCTATCTCAATTTCTCTCACTTAATCTTGGCTTCGCGTCAGAAGCTGTGCAGCAGTGCAGTAGAATGGGAGCACGGCAAAAGCTTCGCCAGTGAAACGGCTGGTGCTCGCTATGTGGCGGTACCTCAGCGATTTATCGAGCTGGATTACCTATTGATTTTCCTCCTTTCTTGCCTCCCAGGTTTACTCGGCTGGACATTGTGTGTGTTTGGATTTCTCAAGGATTCTCCCCCGACTAACATGGATGTCCCACCATTCCTTGCAGTTGAAGGTTGCTCCTTGGCGCAGTGAATGAAGAACATGCAGGGATTGCTAATGGGCTTGGGAAGCGTAGACTCTGCTCTCTCTGTGACCATGCCGTGATCGTGTCTGAGGGCCATCAGTTTACGTATCCTCATTCTCACCCTACCGGGAAACCTGACGGCTTAGAAGGGGGAAGTAAGGCAGCGCGTGTGTGCATAGAAACATCATGAAGATTATTTCCCCTATTGTAACTAATTCAGTCTTCAGATGCACCATTAGACTCCTTCTTTGCTTACTGTGGATTGGATATTCTCAAGGAACCACACATGTGTTGAGATTTGGTAAGATTTCCCGACACTTTTTTCATTGTGTGTTTAAGCCTGAATGTGATGTACGTAGGATTGACTCAGAAGGGGATGCTGGGGGAGAGCTGGGACGTGCTACCGGAGTCGGGCAGCGAAGTCCCGCTTTATTTTGCATCCGGAGGGATGAATTGCTGTGTGGTTTTTTTTCCTGTCGCTGCAGCTCATTGTAGCCGTAGTAACGGCACGATGATGATGATAATTATAATAACAATAGAAAAATGACTGGCAAACGCGGTTGCCTAAGGCTCTGCGCAGCTTGCGTGGCTTCCTCGTAATTGTTTCCATTGTTTTGCTTTATTGTTTCTATAGTAGGGGAACGCATGGCTAATACGGTGCTTGATCAGTTAAAAACCTGTCAACTACTTGTAAAGTTTCGGCCGCCCGGCTCTGATCCCCCGCGAGCCGATCCCGTGCCGGCGCGACGCTGCGATTTGAGACCCTTAGGCTGATTTCCCTTGAAGTGTCTGTCTGTTTGCTTGACACTTGAGTGGCGTTTAGGGTTAGAGAAGAGATGATTTATGTCTTGAGCGGTGCTCGGGGAAGAGCTTCTGCGGTACCTTTCAAAAGCTCAGCGTTTCTATGCGAGGAAAGTTGTAGGAGTTCCCCCCTCCCCCGGGAAAATTTAAAAAAAAAAAAGTAGATCAGAATGAAATTTCAGGAATGAAATTTCAGCTATCCCAGCTGGACCAGGGCACTAACCTTAAGAGCTTTGCCTGTGCATGCGCGCGTGTGTTCGTGCGTCTAAGCAAGGGAGCGAGGGACAAACTCCAGCCGTTGCATCCCCTACAGAAGTTTTGCAGTGAGGAAGGACAGGACGGAAAGTTCGGAAAGCAGGTCCGAAGGGGTCTGTGCGTCCGGGGAAAGTCCTTCGGAGCTACTCGCTAGGGGCGAGCTACTATGGGAGCCCCGCATCAGTCTCTTCCTGGTCTCCTGGGTACCGCGGGCGAGCCGCGGCTGGGGGCGGCGGAGGGGACAGGCAGAAAATTGGCATAAAAGTGGTATCCTCTGTGCCTGCCTCGAGCATGGATGGAGGGAGGAAGAGCTGATCTCCCGCATTCGCGCTGTCCACGATAAACTGTGGCAGCCGCTGCATTCATTTCTGTGGGGCACTGAAATCTCTTGCTTTTGCCTGGGAATAACGCCTTGGTTTGTATCTATTTTAATTTAAATCAGCACCCCCGCACACACTTTTATATGGAGGGGAAGGTGAGTAATGATTAGAAAGTCACCAGGCTGTTACAGATCTCGTGTGCTGAATTCCGAGCAGCAAATTTTTTTCTGCTTCCATCTGGTCTAAAGGTGGTGCTTCAGGCACGTTGCTCTTAGCAACCATCTTCAGGAATGCCTGTTTCTTTGGACATGGCTAAACGGGTCCGTATATCATTGTGGGGTCTGTTTTGCAATCGGTCTGATCCATAGTCATGGCTGTCAATTTGGCAGCTAGGCTGCCTGTAATATGGCACTGGCCGACTCTCTGTCTTTCCACGAACCTTGATTCCCAATGGGCGCTGAGACTGTCTCTAGAAGCCTAAGTTACTTTCAGGTGTAGCTATGTAAACAAACATCTTCCCTGTCACAGCACTAGCAAGAGGTGGACTTTCCTTCTTTAGAGTGGCATTCCCTCTTGTTTGTCCAGTGCACCTCTAGAGACAGCCCTAGAGAGCAGCGGTTTGGCAAGCGTTAGAATAATAAACAATCCCGAGGCTGAAAGGTGGTGCAGCAGATCTGTTACCCGGTGACATGGTCCTACATGCATATGTTTCACTGGGCTAACTTCCCTTCCCAACTGCATCCTGGTCACAGAGCTGTTTGTAGCAGTGAAGTAGAAATCCGTTTCTGTATCTCTCCGTGCTTTTCCCTGTCTTTGAAAAGAGTTGTTGCCAAACCATCACTGAACATTAGAAGTAGGTAGGGAGCAGTTTGTAAGTTTATTTGGTTATGGAGAATGTTAGACGTGAAGAGAGCAGGAAGACTTTTGCCCTGCTCCTCCGGGCCTGTTGCACATCTCTGTTTTAAAGGAGTCTGGATTTAGCTTAGTCCAGGCTAAGTCGCTCTGTCTGTGACCACGAGAACTTCCACTCCTTCCCCAAAGGCTGACATTTCTGTCTCTGTGTAGGGCACAGCAGGGTGGAGGGAAGGAGCAGGGAATGAGCTGTGAAAAGCTTTGGTTATTTCTAAGGGGGAATTCCCCACCGCCTCCTCCGGGTTCCCGTGCTATCTGTCCCTTCGGGGTGTCCTTGCGGCCAGGAGGACGGGATGCCGTGGAGTCCTTCCTGAGGAGAAGAGAGAGCTGAGGAGATTCCCTCCAGAAGGCAGGCTGCCAGCCCCCGCTCTTCTTCCTCAGCCAGCAGTGCTATGGCAACAGGGGAGAGCTTGAAGCCTGCCAGAGCTGCAGCCCCCTCATTCCTCCTGTGCAAATTAGCCACCATGGATTCCCATTGTCCTTCCCACGGCTCCTCTCATTGTTGAGACTAGCCAGCATGTCCCTTCTCTCTTTCCCTCCCTCTCTCTCTCTCTCTCATGCTACCTTTTAGCAACCACACAGGGAAGTCGAACCGCCTGAGTTATTTGTCAAATTCGGGAGGTGGTTTCTTTCTGTACCTTATTGAGCAAACACGGGAGGAGGCTGGTGCCATGGCACCGTTCCCTCCCCAGCGACACTTGCTCAGGCATCTGGACACCCACCTGTTGCTGCTGCTGGACTTGGGCAACGTGATATTCGGGCATCACACCAGGCACCCTGCCTAAATGACACTTTGCTTCATGGGGCATGCGAATAAGCTCTCTCCCTTGCCCTTTCTGAACAGTTTCCCACAAGTCAGCCCAGGAAAAGCTGAAGCTGAGGTTTCTGTACACGGTACTCGAGGGTGTCAAATGGGAACAGCACTGAAGCACTGATGCGGATAAAAGGATAGGTCCCACCTTGACGAGGGAGAAAAGCAGCAGCCCTAGTATTTGTCTCTCCGCTGTGTTAAGTGTGATGGAAACCTTTTCCTTATCACTTGGCACCGAACGAAAGCCAAAGTACGTGACGGCCGGCACACTCCTTACGTTATCGGGGATCACATTTCGCAGCTTTCCGGTTCACTGCTCCTATGTAAGCGCAGACCCATGGCAGCGGCTCCCAAGAAATTTCAGGGAACTCGGCGGATGCAGAGCCCAGCCTAGCCGCCCCGCTGCCCACGACGGCTGAGCACGTCGGGCTGCCTTTACCTAGGTCTGCCTTTACCTCCCGAGGACAACGCAGCACCTTGTGCCTGAAATGCTGAATTAACAAGCCATTAAAACTGTCTACCACCAGTAATTGCTCACCTGTGTTTTCAGAAACCCAACCCTTTTGTTTTGCCCAAGGCAGTAAGAGCCTGGCCTATTTAAACCCCTTTCCCCCCCCACCTACTACTGCTGTATGGAGCTTGATTGTCCCCTCTGTGAAGTCGGCAGGGCTCTAAAATGCTCTCTTTGGTTTAAACTGCCCATTTCCGGCCTTGTCTCTACTGCTGTGAGCAATTCGTCTTTCCTACAGCAAAGGTGTGAAGAGAGACCTGTGACGGGAAGGTGAAAGCGGTTTGGCCACTGCATTTGCTCTCATTATTCGTGGAAGTGTGATGAAAGACTAAAGACCTCCACTGCAGGGGGCTCAATTGCCTGATAAGTGTTAACCCACTTTGTGTGATGTTTTATTTTCTACAGGACATTCAAGAAGGGTAAAGACAAGTAGAGGCATATACCTGCAGTTTTGGTTTTTTGTTGCTTTGGAGTTGCCTGACTTGAAGCAGATGAGAAAGGGAGCTGAATGTTTTGTGTTACAATGCACTATAAAGGAAGGGTGTGTGTGCACATGTGGCTTCTTCCAGCTTAAAAGCAAAAGAAAGTCAAGAGAGAGATAGGAAAAACTTTTCAAGGAAAAAAAGGAAGTTTTGAACTCTTACCAGAAGCATTTCTTACTATTTTTTAATATTTTTTTTCCTAAAAATCCACCATACCATGTCCTCATGAAGCCTAGCACTTTCCTGTTGCCCTACATAAAATAGTAATCATAGCAGATCAAATATTATAAAATCATGTATTCTTTTTGACTTAGGAAAAAAACCCCTAATTTTTCAACTCCCTTGTGGGAACCGCAAGAGAGGAATTGCTAGATGCTTGAGTCTCCCTCTGTGAAGATTTAGCATGGATTTCATCTGACATACTTCTTAGCCAAAGTCCTTTGTCTCAAACAGACTTGGCTTATCTCCATATAGTTGTTTTTATGATCTCAAAGTGTGGCAAAACCAGAGAAGAGGCTGGCTTGTGCAGCTGACAGTGGGCATCAAACCACACAGTTTTGGGATTCAGAAGACCATTTTAAAACGGTAGCAATTAAAACCAGTGAAGTCATGGCACAGCAGTGGCAGCTAGCTCTGTGCAGGTGTGTATGAGACAAGAGTTCAAGTGAAAAATACCTTCTGGGTAATGGAGTAGAGCTGACTTGCATTAACTCTCCTGGATGTGTATTTTCTTTCCTTTGGATTTTGCATTGTCATCCTTTTAGTGGAAGGAGGTAAGGTTTCTGCCTCTATTTGAGAGAAACAAAAAAAGGTACATATCTTGTTTTAGTGGGGGAGGCGGTCTGCCTTCAGATCAAGAGTGCGATGAGAATCTGCAAGCCAAACTCTTATGGCAGCCCTCGGGGGTCCGTGTCTTGGAAAGTCCAGCATTCAGAGCCAATGAAAAATTTACTGCCAAGGACAAGAAGCTTTCAATATCTGTTAACATCCTCACGAAGAGGAGTTCGAAATCACTCTTATAAACAACAACAGAAATCTTTGGAAGAAGAGTAAGGTTAAGAGCCTCGGGAAGGTAGCAAGGAGGTGAGAAGCATTGTTATTGACTGGTCTAGATTAAACAGCACAGAGGAAGATTTCAATTTGATAACGTCACAACCCTTCCTGTTTTTCTTTGCTGCTTCTGCTGACAATTTTGTAAGGTAATTAAATTGGCTGATTGAAGTCACAGTGGTCATGGGGTGATAAAGACCGTTTGGATTTAATGGAATTTAGAAACAACGGTGCACTGCACACAACTCTTACAGAACGAGAATTTTAATGACTCATTCAGGGTGCTGACTACATAGAATGTCCTGGACGAGTTTAATTGAAAGGGCAAAGCAGATTAGCTGTATACAGTCTTTATTGCACTAGATAGGGGAATTAGAATTATCCTTTTAAAAGACTCATTATTGCATTATCAAGATTTAATGTAGGTTAAGAAAGCTTTCTTCCGTGTGGGCTCTCTGGAATATCCCCAGATCCTTTCACCCAGTGTTTAGAACACCAATAGTCTCGTAAAATGATTTGCACACAATTGTCTGATAGCTTGGATTCTTACCGACTGCTTATTCATACTGATAACTTGCTTCTTACTGACTGCTGCTGTCCTTTGAAGAGATGCAAAGTTCAAGTAATACCTCCAGTTTAAATGGGGTTGCTGAATGAAATTATTTCTGCCACCAGAGATAAGAAATTAGAGAAAAAGAGGTTTTTCTAAACTCTAATATTAGAGTTTAGTTTTATTAGTTTAGTTTTATTTAGTTTTTCTTTTCCATTTATTTGTGTATTTATTTTATACCAGAGAAAATCCCCTCGATTTAGGAAAAAAGCAAACCAAACATTTTGTAGTCATTGTAAATAAAGCAGATCTTTGTCCCCTACTTAAGGTATTTGCCTTGTCTGTTTCTGAGTTTTAACCTTCATCCCCTTTAATCTCTTTCAGAGGAACAATTACTAGAAGGTATGTCAATAATGCAAAAGAGAAACTAGAAGGTGCCTTATTTCCATACTCCCCAATCTGCAAGGCAAATTAATTTTTCCTGAATAAGCTTTTTATAATGTTATGCTGTAATGTATGTTGGAAGATTAGATTAAACAACATGATAACATAATGACATAATGTCATTATGCTGTCATGTCTGAATTGGAATATGGAGAAACAAAGATCACTGTCATATTAATACTTATAATTTTGTGCATGTCCCATGCCATCCATGCTGTGTTCCCCCCTTCTCCTCACTCCCGCCCCATTTGCCCCCGAGTCCTTTGGTTCCTTTATTATACAATAATAATTGTCTCAGGCATCTTCAATTTAAACAGCCAAAGCTTTCAGTAATGCAAAGAATACAGAGTAAACATGTAATGATCATTATTCCAATACTGGAGCTCAGCCAGGTTTGGATAAAGTAGGTGGTATAGTAATGCTGTGTAAAACACTAAGCAAACACAAAAATATAATCTAAATTTCATTAAAAAGTACTTATTAATGAATTAAAACCACAATGCTTTTTTTTTTCCTTTAGGCAAAAATTAGAAGTGACAAATGGGTGCAGTGCTCAAGATTACTCTTTTTACATTGCTACAAAGCAATGCTTGCATCAAAATTTGGAAGCAACTTGGATCAGTCATGATTCAGATTTCCTTACACATTATTCTTCTAATCCAAAATGTTATTGAAATACGGTAACTCATCTAGGAATGTGTTTGGTAGGTTGCTTTGAAATGAAATACACATTTTTAGATAACATGTTTTTTAAAGTGTTTCCATTTCCAGGTCTTTCTGCCTGAGGTATAGGAAAAGAGGTTCCCTGCTGGTATTGTGAGTGGAGTCTGTGGTAGGGGTAGTTTAAAGCACAACTACAATGTAGAGTTTAGATCACTTGTTCTTAGTTCAGAGTAAACTTTTTTATTATCAATGCATTGGAAGGTAAATTCATTTATGGGTCTTAGAGAGTTTAATTTTTTGAGAAACACATTAATTCACATTAACTGAATGTGTGTTTTATTATATTAGTATTTCCATCCACAGACTCTCTAAAATCTCATTTCTTCAAGAAAATGGCTATTTGGATTTAAAGTCAATTGAACTAGGAATGTTGAAAAGGTCTGTCAGTATTCTGTAATGAAAAAAACCTGTTTGTTAGAGTCATTAATTCTTGTATAAGGCTTAATAACAGACAGAAAAACATTCCAGGGAGAGCTTTCCTACTTTGCTGTCAGGGACTGTAGTTTGGGGCACTTGATGTCCTTTTAAATTCAAGTTATGATTATTTTTTTCCCCCTCTTCTTTTCTTCTATCTTTATATTTTACAGTTTGTCTCTGATGTTTACTAATTTTAAAAACATTTTATCTCATTTCAATATGTTTAGCTAAGTCTTAGCATCATATTTTTGCAGACAAATGGAAAAAAGTGATTTTGTGGGTGGGCAGAATAATTTTGAAAGAAAAATGGTTGGCTGGTTGTCTGTTTTAAAAAAAAAAAATTTGTACCTTGAGTTATTTTATCCTTTTCCCTCACTTTGTCTTTTTCCTTATTTATTTTTAAATAGTGAAATGGAAAGTGATTACTTATCTGAAAGTGGAATGTATGTTTGAATATAATTTTTCTGGTCCTTTTCAGGAAGTCTTTGTTTTTCTAACTTTCTGGGAAACTCCATTGAAAAAGTAAAAAAATCTGGAAGTCCTCATTTCTGTCTTAAAACTTAACTTCTAGTCTAAGCCATGCCTTAGGGCTCCTCTGCAGCATTTGGAGACTGAAAGAGGTAGAAGGATTAGACAAGGTTGACTTAAACTGGATAATTCTCACATGGCTTAAGTTAGGCTAGATGAACCGTGTCTCTCATGGAATCAGCAATATGGAGGAAGTCAAAGCAGTTTGAGTAGGGTTTTTTGTTTTCTCTCCAGGCTTTAGTGTTTATTAGCACATATTGAACTCATTTTTTCAGATTGAAATTTAAAAGGGAAAGATTAATATATGAATGGCTCATCGTTTTCTTCCTGACATGAATATATGAAAATGCTGAATCAGAGACTGCTCACTCAGTTCTGCTAAAAACTTGCCAGCAAGTGGGTGGTGCTTGTTTTCACAATAGATAATCATAGCTAGTCCTGTAAATAAGGACTTGTTTGTGAACACATATATTTAACTGATTACTTACTCTTGAGAAATTTATTGAATAAAGCTTATCACACTTCAAAAGGTGCAGAACTATCTCACTCTGAAAGAGTGTGTCATCTTCACACATAGCTCTTTATGTCCAGTACAATATTTCAAATTGTCGCATTTCTCGGAATATAAAAATAGCTATTACTTTAAAATGGTTTTTGTCCTAAGGTAACTGATACCAAATGTAAAACAATCTTCTTTAAAAAAAAAAAAAAACATATATATGATTAGGTAATAATCTGGGTATATTTATTAAGGATTAGTTTATTATTGAAGTTGCCATCCATTTGGGCTTTCGTCCTTCCCTAGGAGCTAAATATATACCAGCTATTTCAATCAGTTCAAGAGCTAAACATATGTCAGCTATATCAATCAACTCACATTTATGCTGTTATTTAGAAGTTGCACAATTAGGACATGATTTACCAAAGAGTCCATAATTAAAATAATTACTCTAGTAAGCATGGAACATTTACAAGAAAATCTGAGTCTCATAGCTCACAATGGTAAAATTTGACTTTCACTTTTTTAAGCTTGTAAGCAAATATTTTCAGTCCTGCCCCAACTGTTCGCATTGCAAAACTTTGATGAAACGAATTATTTTACTTGGAAACCAATTAATTCCTCTATTTCTACCTGTATTTTCAGTGTGAGTGCTCAATTATCAGTCAATATAAATTACTGAGATTGTCAGAGATGTACAGTCCTTGAGAGTTTAGTGCTAAGTTGATATGTGATAGTGTGGTTTTTTTTTTACACCATGGATGATGGGAAACTCTGTAAAGTTTCTTATATGTAGTGATTAAAAGCTACAATTTAAGGATCAAATATTGAAATAAGATTGCTTGCAGTATGCCTTAGGTCTGATTGTCCTCTAACTTTCTGTTCAGGTCAGTGGCTTATGTTAGTATGAAGTGAAATAAGAATCAAAGCCGTAAGCTGTAGGATGCAGTTTAGAAAAAGAGTGGTTTAGATCTCTCTAATGGTAAAATTAAGTAATTATGTTAATGTTCATGGAAATTTGCCTGTTTATTCTAGGTATAGTCTTTGCCTGCATGAATTGGTGATAGAGTATTCTTCCTAAGTTGCATGATTAGGTCCATAGAGATGTTGAATACAGTGCTCTTCCAGGAAAACCATCTGTGCTGGTTACCATTAGCGAAGACGCTAATTCCAGAACTTGTCTTTCCTTGACATTTTTTCCCCCAATTATCTTTTGAAGTCGCACTACCATTTTTTACACCTACATTTGTTGTTCACTTATTGACCTTAACAATATTGGAGGAATGCGCTATAAAACAAAAAAAAATCAAACCAATCATCCATCAAAATTATTTTTATCATTTTGAATTTAAGTTGAAAAGGGTATACTCACTAGTTAATGCAGTTCAGTAGTAGCAGAACAACTTTTTTCACTGAAAAATACTGTAGCACAATAAAAAACATTGTACTATGTAGAATTATATGTAAATAGCAGCAAACATGAAGATTACACATTCTGCAAGAGAAAAGCATTTTCTAAAACAATGACTTCATTGTTATTCGGAAAATTTATCCTACAAGGCAAGAAATCTTTACAAGAAGTTCCAAGTTACTTATTCGTTAAGAAGATGGGTATAAAGGTACATTAGGAAAATTAGAAGCACACAGAGTACTCTAAAAGAGTGGAATAAATTTTCTTCTAAAATGCTTAATCACAGTGTTTTTTAGGTTTATACACATTAACAGCAACATGTACATTCACGCTGTGCATTTCAATAACTAATCCTTAAAATAATTATACAGAACTTTTCATAAATTATCAGCATGCATTTGAATAATATATTAAAATTCATCAGTCTTGTTTCACATTGTGTCACTTAAGGACCAATATCAGGAATGAATCCTAGGGAATCTAACTTGTAATCTCTTTGTTTATGTGATTTCTGCTGTTCAAAAATGTTTACGGTTTTCATGTATGCTATACTAACATAGCTTTTTTAAAAATTCAAATGATAAGAAGATCCTACCCCAGCCACCTTTTCAAGTTAATGATTATACATTTTAAAAAAGTATTTATATACTGCTTAGGAATATCTATTTTTTTCTGATGTTATGTGGCACCCATATATGCTTCTAGTCCATGCAGCAATGAAAGTTTGATGTTTCACTCTCTGAAGCTGATTTTTAAAAATATTACTGTGCAAAATTCAAATGCAAGGCCAGTGACTGGTCATAGCTAATTTGAAGGCAAATTTGCAATTCTTCCTTTTTAAAGAAAATATCAAGTACTGAGGGAGTATGTCTTTCTGATTTTTAACAACTGTGCTTTTGAATCAGTCCATTTTCAAAGCTAAGTTTTTTGGTGCTTGCCTTCATGTCTTGAGGTGCTGATCTATTTTAGTCAGTGAACTACTTGGACATGCTCCCAGATAGCCCTGACAACACTATTCTCTTCATTTTGTTTAAAGAAAAAAGTTGATAGGCAGGGCGGAGGAGGCTTGAGAAAAATAATGCGAATGAATTCAAGGCCACCTGTGTTGAACAAATAACAGGAAGGAATTGAAAAGGGTTAATGAACAAGACACCTTTTGCCTAAAAAGGCCATATGTACAAATGCACAACTGTGCAAATACTAAGATTTTTGTTTCTGTCTAGTTGAAATCAAACCTAAAGATAACATTTGACAAAATGATGTGATAATTCAACCAAAAAACCCGTATATTTTTAAGCCAATAATTTGCTCAGTTAATTCCCTTTGCTTGTTATTGAATACTGAGTGTAATGTTTATATAGAGAGGAGAAACGTAGTTAAATAATTTGGTTTTACCTAGATTTGATCTTTTCTTAGCCTTGAAGGAAGCATGCATGGGGTCAGTTCAGGAGAAACTGTAAGCCCTGTTCATGCCTCTTCTGTAAGCAACAGGGAAGAAAAAGGATATTTTTGAAAGATACATGTGACTTCCTTTCAGTACTGCTATATGTATTTGTTTGGATGTCCTTGAGAAGGAAAGACTATAAAATATGAGTGTTATTAAGGCTTATCTCTTCAGATCTCGGCAGACTCTATCATTCACGACATTCAATATGCCTGCAGAAACTTACTGTGTGACTTTGATACAGCTAAGAAAAATGTGTTCAAAAATGCATTAAATCAGATTTCCTAATGTCTTTTCAAACCTGCCTAAACAATGAAAAATCACATTTAAAGATCAAATCAACATTAGTCAGTCAGAGCATGTTTAGTGTTGTCAATTTGTGACCTTTTGTGTCTAGACACTGGAGATTTCAAATTGAGCTGTAGATTTGTATCATCCTGTGATCATCAATGTTCGTTAAACACTACTTTTGTTGTCACTTAAGGTAAGACTATACCCTATTCTCAAATGAGGAGTGTGGCTTGTTTTTCAGAGTATTTTCCACTCTTTTCATTCATGGGAAGATTCTTGAGTTGGATAAAGCTGTTGTATTTAGCTGTCTTGTGGCCACAAGGCACTCTGTTCACATTGATTCCCTTTATTCCCCTTACTGTCATCTTCTAGTTTGTAAGAAAGCTGTAACACATTTTTGGAAGCCTTCTCCACTCTGATTCTACAGACAACTGGTGTCCTACTCACCAGAGCCACTCTGAAGATATAGAGATACAAAATTGGAAGCTCTTTGTTGTCTACTCAACTGTTATATATCTACAGAAGTAAACAGCCATATTTTGACTAATCCATATTACAAATTGATTGTTGTACTTTTGATGATAAGTCCCTTGACTTATTTTTTGGCAATAATTTGAATGTCACCAAGTGTTCTTTCTGACTTGAGCAAAGGAACTAAGCAACAATGGTTTTACAAGTACAGCCCTGTGTGAATGTGTACAGGCACACACGTTTTTTGTGCTGTGGTGACCCAAATGCAGAAAAAAAGGTGGGAATATGTTTCCTTTGCTGGAGTTGTCTTTAATGCAAACCAGGAGAAGTGCCTGAGGGTGCATCAGGGGTCTTTGATGGAAGGACTCCTAACCATTATCCATCTGCTTCCTGACAAGTAGTGTGAGCCTGGGATAGCAAAGAGCTGTGAAGGTGGCAGAATCCGTTCTCACAGATCTTCATGAATATTTTCAAAGTGGTCGTGAAAACAAAACAAAAAAATTCAAACAAGAAACCATGAAATTTAGCAAAGAACCCACAAAGTCAAGTATATTTATGTCAGGAAAAAAGAAAAAGAGAACACTAGAATTTTCTACCCTAAAAAAAGGTAAGCTGAATTCTGTGAATGAAGCTGTGGATATATGGGTGCTCCTGCATATAACACCCCACTGCAACTGCTTAAAATGTTGAAGTGGTGCTTGTTAAGACATCGACTCTATTTGCCATGGAGCAATATTCTTGGTGTAAGGGAAATCTTCATTTAGAGAGGATTTACCTGTGTGAGACCCATAGCAACTTCCTTTCAATACACTTTTAAGAGGAGGTAATTATGCCAATATTTCTGGGTTCAACTAGCAGTGCTGTAAATCAGTAGGGCCTAGTAAAGTCCATTTCTGCTACAGTTTAATCTCTTAATTAGTTAGATTAAAACTACAGCACTGCAACAACCCTCTAGGTAGGTTTTCTGAGTTTTGGCTTTGAGGAGCCATGATATGCTGAGCGTTTAATTCTTTGCTGTTCAATTAGGGGAACTCCTGAGGAGGCAGAAGAGTTTTCATTACTTCTATATTTGACTTCCGTTTCATCAGGTGCCTTTTCTGCAGAAGGTTACCCACATGGATAATTTCACAAATATAGTTAATAGGTGCAAAGCCAAAAGAGATTTTAATTCCATGAATCCTGTTGAACCATAATTCTAAAAAACAAGAAGCTGAAGGAAGTAGCAAAATACCAGTCTATGGTTTAGAGTTCATGCAGCTCTGATACTGAAGTAATCAGTGGACATTAATTTTGTTAATTTTGTGAGAAAATAAATCCACTGATAACCAGAAAATATTGGCTTTGGTGTCACCCTAAAGATAGTTGAGCTGTTAAGAAAAGTGAGAGGAAAACTGGAAAAGGGCTATCTAGGTATTAATGAAATGTATTAGGGTTGGGGAAGACTTTCTTTGTGCTGTTATATTTAAAAAAAATCTATCGGGGCTGGGAATACGGTATGTCAAGATTTTCAAATCCTTTATGAGTTCTGAAATGCCCTATCCTAAGTACAGCATTTCATAATTGCAGTGGAAGTGAGCTGAAAGTGCAGAGGATTGCAGTGCTTTTGCTTTTTCAAACGTCTTTAGCCCACGTGTTATAATTAGTTCTCTTAACTGTATTTTTTAAAATGTTTTTTAGAAAATTACCTTTCAATAGAATTCCATATTTTTAAGAAAACCATTTAGATTTGTTTGCTTCACAGGTAAGAGTTTTTTAGCACAATGGTAATTTCAGAACTAGGACTGATGTTAAAATTCTATGAAAAGTTCTAGCCTATTTTTTAAAAAATAACATTAGCTTGCTTACAGTATTATATACATTTACAGTGTTTCTGTCACTAGCAACCAAATATTTTCCTTTTTCTTATGCAAACACTTTGTTAAGTTACACGAAGTGGCACAATACTTTTCAAATAAACTTAAATTGCATACAAAAAATGTTTTAAATTATTATATGTAAAAAAAAAAAAAGATATATCTAGTCACTGCATTCACCAATATTGACAACTGCAAAAAGACAAATGAACTATATTTCCACGACCATATTTCACAGTACACTTCCTCAACTTTTTCTGATGCATGCTGAGTATCTTTGGCTGAATACTGCTTTACCAAGTGTTTACTTTACCGTGTTCCTTTGCCATTCCATATTCTCCCTTGCCATATGACTTTTTTTTTTCCTACTATTTCAGCATTTATGTAGAAGAAAGAGTTAATTTAAAAGCTTGAAGTTATCATTGAAGATCTCCAGGTAAAAACTAAACGGAGTCCTGACACTTTTGCTTCTCAGAGGTTTGTGTCAGCAGTGAAGTGTATGGCCTATGGGTATGAAGAGATGTGAAGGATGGTGTTTTTAACTATGCAAGCTTGTATCTAACTTGGCAGCTTCTTGTCTTATTTCTCTCAGAGGAAGTATGTGTTCAGCTGAGGTGAAAATGTGAAAAAGTTTATAGGAAACTTGGAGTGAAGAGTACTTTGATCTTATTTATTAAAACCAACTGGGCACTGATATTACTGTTTTAGAGACTGGAAAATACAATTTTCAGAGTGATGAAACTACAGAGAATAGTTTCATGCAATAATCAAACATTGATGCTGAGAAATGTTACTGTGTCACAAGAAAAGAATGGCTGGTCATTGTTAAATAGGTTATCTTTCTGATCATTACCTTGATGACAGAAAATTTATTGCTGAAAGTCATCCCACAGCTGCCCAGAGGCTGTTGAGAGTCCAAAGCTCAGAAGGACAATCAACCCATTGGTTACACAGACTAAAGCATTATTATTTATTTTTTCAGTATTTTAATGGGAAAAGTGATGAAGACATAGATATTTTCTTAAAGACATTGTGTTTGTGTACTTTAAACAGTACATGTGCAGAACATTGGAGATTTCATCCACCGACCAAGGTTCTTCATGTGCCACTTTTCCAGAACTGTTTCCTTTTTACAAAAGAAAGAGCTATAACTATAGCCATATATAAAACTGATGATACAATTATGAGATGATTCATTACAAATAAATCTTAAGCAGCCTTGGTCAAGGATGTGTTATCTATCTGATTTATCTTTTCTTGAAATGGATCTCCAGCAACCTTGCTTGTTTGACTGGATACAACTCCAATTAACAGATAAATGTTGGTAATGACCAGACAAACACAAAAGAAACTTCAATCATATTAAAACAAAATATTACTTTTAAAAGACCACAAATTTAAGTGAGTACCATACCTAAATCACAGCCTGTGGTTTTTGGGAATCTACCAAAGGTTATGGGTAGTTATTTTTTCAGGATGTTGATAACTACTGAAAATTTATTAAATAAATAAATGAAATCAATGAAATTATCTTTTTAAAGGAATGCTACTCAGGCATGTGCTGCAATTGGATTTTATGTCATTTTTTACAGATGCATCTGTTGGATTACAATGGGAAAGACTGTATTTCAGAACTGGGTGTCTCACTTTCATGTTACTTCTCAAAACATTCTTAAATCCATCCTAATCCTGCTTAATAATAATATTAAATGCTCAGTTTCTAACAGTAGTGATAGAAAATTCCTGCATGTACTTTGCAAAGCATTATAATCACATTTTACCAGTTGTCATGGTAGGTCACAGGATTCCATATGAAATTATATAAAAGAAAAAAGCCCACACAGACAATTAAACATTTTCTAAATCCTGTTTTTATTTATGGAAATAATAGGTATATATTGTGTCATGTCCCTGTCCTGTCCCCTCCGAATTAGTGTACACCTATTTGAAAGTACAATACATACTTTTAGATCTGATCAAAATGACAATTTTTTGCTTGTGTGAACCAATTTTTACAAATTAAAGCCTGTACAATAATCATAGGCTTTTCTTAATGGCCTTATATTTTGCATTTAAAAACTTTTGGCTTTAAAATTTGTGTAAGCTTGGAATGTGTGAGGTTTTTTTGGTAAGTGTGCTTTAGGGTATTTTGGTTGTGCTTTGTGTGTTTGGGATCTTTTGATTCTTAATAAAGTAACAATATTTTTTAATTAAATGAAATTCTTCAAGTTTGGTTTTAAGTCAGCATTCTGAGGAATCTGTCAGCATGAATTAGGTATCTATTTTCCGATGAAACCAAATATGGCTGCATCTCCTCCCCCAATCTGGTTACAATAATTCTTTTCAGTGTTTGCACAAATAGTCTTTGATTCTTACTCTGAATGCATTTTCCACACATGTACAGACTTTTCTTAGGATAGTGTACCCTACATGGCTGGATAACTGTGAAACAAAGCAATTCTGCAAAGGTGCTTAAATTTAGTTACTTGAGACTAGTAAAATACCTATCTACTTAGAATTACAGCATTCAATGACTTACGACTGTAATGAATGACTTCAATAATACAGAAGTTAAATATTCACAGAAATAATGTTAAAAAGTTTTGCTTTACATCTTAACTTTACAATTTTGATTTGAAGTTTAATGCAATTTCCAACTTCAGAAAAAAGATTCTGCAATTTCCTTGGCAAATTTATGAGAATATATCCAAACAACAGAACTGGTTTACAAGAAATCCCTGTGTTGTTCAAAGCAAGTATTGTGGACCCATTCACTCAGTGTATGTTTCATAAAATAAATGTTATTTTGAAGCATATATATCAAATCAAAACAGATGGGTCTCGAAACAAAGCATATGGGTATACATATGTCTAGGATGTTCTTTAGAATGAGCCTCCTATAAGCTGTGTTATACAATTGTTGGGAAATGCTCTCCTGGTAGAGTGACTTCTTAGATATCTCTGGAAATATACATATTTAGAAGCAAAATTTTACTTTTAAAACATAGTACCAGTGTGTGCTGGGAACTTATGAACAATGTTTTCAGCAGTACTTCCATTAAAAAGTTTCCAGTGTAACTGTAGACAACATCATATGAACAGAACTTGTTTTTTTCTGCTCTTACGCTGGCTGAAATGTAGGCAGCAAAATATGAAATATCTTCAAGCAGTAACTAAATAATGTAAGCATTTGCTTTCACTTGTGGAATGTGTTACTATTCTGTGACTATTTTTGGCTGTTTTTATCTTGATCTTGGAACACCTAAATGCACAAATCTCAATATGCACATACAGCAGGCTGAATAACTCATTTAACAATGAATTGAATTAGTCTTTATGTCTGAGGGAAATCTCAGGCACAGATAATTTGGCAGGGTTTTTACAATAAACATTATTTTCCATAAATAGATATGTATTTCCAATTATTTATTTTTCAGGGGAAGTAAATGCTTTCAAATTCATGTATTGCTTCTCCTATAATATTCTGGTGAATGTCTGAAATACTCCAATGGTGGAATTTCCATTTTGCACTGTGACTGCTTTAAATAAAAGAATATTGCTCTACAATTTTAAACATTAAGAACTGAGTAATGAATAATAGCTCCTGGACTTCTCTGTTCCCTTTTTTGTTTTATATTCCATTTCCATTAATTTCTTTCTTCATTAATCCCACAGCTTTATCCATCCTTTGCAATTTCAAGCTAGAGAAAACAAATTAAGAAAAAAACCTCCTGTTAATTGACTTTATTTGCTTTAATGCTACTAGTCCATATTATCTGCTCTCTTAAATTGAGTTCGGGATTGCCAGCTTTAAGGGTATTACACTGCATTTTGGGATGCTGCCAGCATATCCCAAGTAAATATATTTAAATCAAAGCTAAGCTGCTTAAAATATTCATGTTATGCTCTTAGTATGGTTTAGAGGAATGTGAAACCATTTAAGACTTGCAAACCTGTTTTATGGCAAAAAATATATTGGGCATATAGCCTAAATTGATAGTCAGTGTTAACTTTGTTTAATAGGGAATGGTTTCACTGTTTTATTAGCAATCATAAATTCAGGGGCTAACTGATTGGAAATTTACGACATAACACAACTGCATTAGTTATAGATGTAAAGAAAAATATTTTAAACTGAAAGCAGTTTTGGGAAAAGGAATATTCTGAATAGATAAAATAATGTGTGTTTGCTTTCAACAGTTAAATGCATTTGTTTTATGCATTACATTTGTATGTATTGCAGGAAACTTTGATTATCAAATTCAATAATACACTAATTCAAAAGTCAGTGTATTTTTAAATAGTAAGACAAAGGAAAAATATCTATGAATATGTATGCTATCCTGTGGAGAAATCGATCCTGTAAGAGAAACAAACCCAGAAATTTTAGCATTCCTGAGGCTAGTCAGCCTCTCCTCAGTCCCTGGAAAGGTGATGGAATGCCTCATCCTGGAGGTCATCTCCAAGCACATGGAAAACAAGAAGGTGATCAGGAGTAGTCGGCATTGATTCACCAGAGGGAAATCATTCTTTGCCAACCTGGTTGCATTCTACGATGAGACAACTGTCTGGATGGATGAGGGGAGAGTGGTGGATATTCAACAAGTCTTTTGACATTGCTCTCATGATGTTCTCATAGGTAAACTCAGGAAGTGAATGGCAGGTCCCAGAGGGCTGTGATCAGTGGCACAGGGTTTAGTTGGAGGCCTGTCACTAGTGCTGTCCCCAAGGTTCAATACGGGGCCCAGTATTGTTTAACTTATTCATCAATGACTTGGATGAAGGGACAAATGCCTCCTGATTGCTACAGAATCCAGAAAAAGCAAATTCTGCTTTGAGAGTTATAAAACTCTGGATTTATTCTACAGTGTGCCTATGTAGGTGTCTGTTTACCAGCCTGTCTGTCTATCTCATACAGAAAAAGACAGTTGAAACTCCAAACCAAATAATATGGGGTAGGGACATGTGGGGGAAGAAAGCTAAATTCCAAACCCTGTCCTGTTCCTGCATTACCAGTTTTTAAAGGGGGCTTGTAAGAAAGATGGGGACAAAATTTTTAGTAGGGCATCTTGCAATAGAACAAGGGGCTGTGGTTTTAAGCTAAAGGAGAGTTGATTTAGATTAGATCTAAGGAAGAAGTTTTTGACTGTGTGGGTGGTGAAACACAGGAACAGATTGCCCAGAGTGACAGTTGATGCTCCATCCCTGGAAACATTCTAGGTCAGGTTGGATTGGGCTCTGAGCAACGTGATCTAGTTGATGATGTCCCTGCTCACTGCAGAGAGGTTAGACTAGATAGTCTTTAAAGGTCCCTTTCAACTCAATCTGTGATTGTATGATTCTTTTCAGGGAAAACCAGCTCAGGGTGGAGTATCCCATCTGGGGAAGGGAGAAGGGCGGGCACAGACGTATTTAGCCTACATTTGAAATGTGTGTATTTGCAAACAGGGACATGTGTGCACGTATAGACATAATACTTTATTTTTGTTTCTCCAACATCCCGACGTAGTCTTATTTCATATTTTTTAAATGACATTTTGATTCTGTACATTAACCTCTCTGTGTAGATGTCACATATATACACATACATTCCATACACATATATGCAAACTGAAGTTTCTAGTCGGTACTTCATGCAAGCTTCTGCAACCCATCTGTGGAGCATTTTGATTTCATTCTCTCCTGCCTTTCATTTTCAGCAAAAATTTCTTTATTGCTGTCCCTTGAGTTCTGTTAAGCTTCTATTTATATGCTCCCAAGGCTGATAGAAGATGGAGATTTTAACCCCCTTTTTATAAGGAAGATATTGAATCTGCATCTCTGCCTCCCCAAATTATGTCTCTGCAAGATTACTATGTCATCCCATCAGCCACCTAATAAGAACCACTAGGTTGCTAATCATGATCACCTAGTGGACTCCCTAAATTATGAGGGATTTTAGCTGTGGACTTTACCCTGAGGCTAGGCTCTGAAATCCCTACATGGATCTAGCCCTTAGTTGTACCTTGCTTCCAAAATGAATGCCCTGTTTCACTGGGTTACATTTTTCTCCTCATTATACCTGTGTAATGTCATTGCAGGCATGACAGCAGCACAGCTGTAAATCAAAGTAAAGCTCACCCAGCATTTTTAAAGAATGTTTCATTTCATTCACATTATGTTCGTCTTTTAAACTACTTTTCAGATATAATCTTTAATTTCCTCTCTGGGTAACTGCATAGAAATTCTGAACAGTGTGTATGGCTGAAGCCGCCCACACTGATGACATCTAAAAACTGGATAAATTACTACTTCTAATGAATGATATGTGTGTGTGTATTTGTGTATATATGTATTTAGTGTACAGCCGAGTATTTCTTATTCAGCTAATTTCTAGTAAACACTATTTCACTGATAGAGTGAAAAGAATCCACTTGCTCTCGCTTTCTGGAATAGATTCCTTGTGCAGACATGCACAGTCACTACTTTTATTTTTGCAGAAGAAGAGTCCTTGGAGGATAGGATACATGCTACTTTTGTTAAGTCCTTTTGCTGCCATTGTGTTGTCAATACTCTTATTTCTGTATATGTGTTCAGAGCATCATCCTTAAAAATAAACCAATGGAACACAGCAAGCCAGAAATGCTTCCTAGTAAATATTTCCTCATTGTTTCCTCTTTTTGGAATAAACCCATGCATTTTCACTTTCTGCTGCAGTTACTATTTTTTTCTGCCAGGAAAAGGAAGAATTCTTCCAAAGAGAAAGTGTTTTGAAGAAAACATCATATAACAAAAGGAAATTAATCTCCTTATAAAATTTCTGAATGTAATGGAATTGAAATAAGACATAGCAAAATCACATGATGGCCACTACTTAGTTCTCACTAATTCTGCTTTCATCCGCGGAAGCAGGTTGTCTGACTTCAGTGAAAGTTCAGTGTCTAAAAGACTTGCACAGACCTAAATGGCCACTGCTTCCTGAACAAAGGCAAAACTGAGATGTGAGGTTCCTGGACAAGATGGGTATGGCAAAAAAAAGCATATGAAAATATTTGAAAACATTTGATTTGTAGTTTTACACACGTATGCTTACAAGGCATCAAAAGGCATAAAAAAGAAAGATAGTCTGCTGAGATTTAATATGTAGTTTCAGCTACCTTTTTTCACACAGATCTGGGCCTCTTAAATTTTGATAATCAGTTGGAGTAGCCAGATAAACATAAGACACTTCCAGAAACAAATCAAAATTCACATGGTTGTAAGATGCCTGCTGAGGCAGTTGGCAGGATTTCCAATACTGACTCTTGGAACCAACTTGCCTGGAGATGCTTTGGAACACAAACCCGCTACAAAGAAAATGTTATTTTTCTGTTAAATATCTGACCTGAGCTCTGTTTGTATGTAAATAGCGCTGTGAAGATTTCTAACAGCATTTAAAAGGTGAGCTTCTTATTACTTTATATTTTCCTTCCATTATTTTGTATATGTTTATATCTTGAATATAATTTTCTTCAAGTGTAAGTGATGGCAAGAAATTGAATTATGTTCTGTGTGGGTAGAATTTGTTGTAATTTAGAAACTGAAGAGTAACTTAAGCACTGCAGCAAAGGTTCCTTTGGTTGTTTGTTAGTTTGGGGGGTTTTACCCCTGTAATAGAAGTGAGATGCAAACTCATCTGTTTTCAGTAAATCTTTTCAATTAAACAGAAACTATTATGTCCCAAATATACAGGCAAGTAATTCAAACAGCCTCAAATTGTTTTGATTTCAAAGATTTATATGAAAAATGGAAACACTGACCCGTTCTTTCCAGTGTGTCCAGATCTTGTGACAGGTTATACTAATCAGTTATCTTAATATTTGGTTGTTTATTTCAATCCCTAAATTTGGGAAATTGCATCCTAAAAAGGAGAACCATAGCCTGAATTAGGTACTCAGGGTCTGTGTTGGGTACATAGGGAGAGGAAGCCACAAAAACTGACATGTGGAAAAGTAGTCAAAAATTGCTCATGTCCTGGAATTAGATGTTGTTCATAGCTATGAGGAAGTGGCTTCATGTCTCAGGAACTATTTTTACAGTTGTCTGTGAAACTGGCATTTGGAAAAAGCCCCTACAAACAGTTTATAACATTTTATTGGAAAGACTAGTAGAGAAGATGTCCATTTTTTAATAGAATTATCTAGTAGCTAATTCATTCCTACAGGATGTTGTAATTCTGAGGTCAATTTTTTGCTATGTATGATGGGGATTTAATACACATCTGTTGCAAACCTACTGCTGATGCTGTTACAGCTTTTGTATTATAATGTATTGAGGCAGACACTGTAAGAAGGAAAAGGACTTTCTAGCTTAGCAGTTAACAGACTTGCTTGCAAGAGTTCTCTTCTAGACATAAAATAACTTTTTTTATCCCTTGACTGTTAGAGGCATAATAATCCTTCTGGCAAAAGACTGAGCCCCATGACTCCTCCTAATCTGTTGAGTTTTATACTGCTCTTTCTTCCTCTGCTGGTCTTTTGAATCTTGAATGCTTTAATGTACAACAGAAATGCTTCAACAGAAGCAGGGATTAAAGGCATTCACCAATTCTATGACCTTTGAATTTTCAATAATTTGATGGTTAATACAATCAGCTTCAGGATTAAAGCATAGATTTAAATTCTTGCAAGATTGAGGCAGGTGAGTGTATTGAGCCCTGGAAAAAGTTAGGGAAGCCATCCCTTCCTGTGGCTGTTGTGGTATTTTGTGTGAAACCAAATCCAATAGGCATGCCCTAACACCAGCTATCAGATTAAGCACTGCAGGCAAAGCAGAAGGAGGAATGGCTCATCTATTTATGCACCCCAGCAGGTCTAAGCCTGACTTGAGTACAGAGCTCTCTTGTACTGTTGAGCCTTAAGTGCTTCCAGGCACGCACGAAAGCAGAATCTTTGGCAGGTTGGAAAAGTTAAAAGTTAAAATAAGAAGCAGGCTTTACTGGCTTTAGGTGTTAAAGGATTAGTTGAGAGAATTAGGTGGAAACTGAGTGGGGTGAAAACTAGAATTGAGGCATTTGGACTTGGGGTATGGTGATTACTAAACCTATATATTAGAAGGAAAAATAAAAGTGAGGGTGTTGTTTGTATTGAACTAAAGAAAGCAAAATAAATGTAAGAATATTCAAAATTTTTTTTACAGTAAGATACTGCATAATTTCTTTGTTTTAATGACAGTGCTTGGGCAGTTTTCTTCAAGCTAATTTATGAAGCCAGTATATGCTTTGACACTGCTGCCATCAGCAGAGTCAATGACAACAACAAAGTCTTACATATGCAGTGTTCCCACAAGGTGTTCCATGTGTTAATATTAGCAACAACCATACTCAACAATATCATAGAGTCATAGAATGTTGGAAGGGACCTTAAAGATCATCCAGTTCCAACTCCACTGCTATGGGCAGGGACACCTTTCACTAGACCAGGTTGTTCAGAGCTCCATCCAGCCTGGCCCTTGACACCTCCAGGGATGAGGCATCCACAACTTCTCTGGGCAATCTGTTCCAGTGCCTCAGCACCCTCACAGTCAAGAATTTCTTCCTAATATCTAATCTAACCCTATCCTCTCTCAGTTTAAAGCCATTCCCCCTTGTGCTAGCACTACATGCCCGTGTTAAAAAGTCCCTCTCCCACTTGCCTGTAGGCCCCTTTTAGGTACTGGAAGGCTGATGTAAGATCTGCTAGAAGCTTTTTCTTAAGGCTGAGCACCCCCAGTTTTCTCAGCCTGTCTTCCTAAAGGGGGTGCTCCAGCTCTCCGATCATCTTCATGGCCCTCCTCTGGATTCACTCCAAACGGTCAATGTTCCCTTGCATCAAATCTCCATGGCTTTCAGTCAACGTCTGGGCCAGTTCTTCTGAGTGCTTGAGAGTTCTGGTTACTTACTCACAGGTTTTCAGCTGCTGGGTTGAACCTGATTTACAAAGTATTATAGAAATCAACCATGTAAGAATTAGCAACTAAAATATCAGATGGGAAAAAGCCCTCAACTGAATTTTAGAGGTGACAATTATAATTACCTTTGATAAGGAAATCACTCATAAAAGCATAAAGCAAAAAAGGCATAATTATTTTTTCTTAGGTTAAGGTCTAAAAAAATTAAGGGTAACGTAAAAGATCCTATATTATTATTATTTAAGGGATTTGTTGCACTAAAGATTGTCAAAATAATAGATCAGTTTCACACAGCCTGAATAGATGTTTGAAATGAGATTATACGGATGAATGCAATACGCGACAGCTTCTCTGAAATTATATATTGTATGTCTAGACAGAACCCAAGTTCTCATATTGTCTATGTATTTGATATTTGGAAGATTATTTTGGGGAGCAATGCAGTTCATTCTAGGTACATAGTAAAATACGAATACAAAATGATACTGACAGTAAATTAAAAACCTTTCTCTGAAAAAACAAACATTCCAGAATTATTTCTTCTGGGAAAGGATTTCAAAGGTGGTTAAATAATAGATGTATGTGATACTGAGTGATTTCATTGAGGTGACTAGCACAATAACAGCAAAATGTTTAAAGCGTGTTGTATCTATACAACACTCAACAAATCACAGAGTATTAATTTCTTTACTTACATTCTTAATAAGAAATAAATCTGCTGTCATCCAAATTAACTTCCTGTGAGGCAAATCAATCCTCTGTTGAGACCATACCTTAAAAATAATAAATATAACAACAAAATGTCATTTGATGATTATGAGTGGCATAGAAAAAGTACTTACTTTTACAGAATATAAACTTCTAATGAAAAAGTTTAAACATAAACCTTTCTTTAATGCTTCAGATTTTTTTTGGTGCTGGCTTGTGATGTCTTACACAGAAATAAATTACAGGTAAATAAAAAATTAAAAATACTTTATAATAATGACTGATTGCTTTTTCATGTTTTATAATGCTCAGATCAATCTTATGAGCAATTTCAAGAGTTAGAAAAAAAATCAACAGCCTAAATCCTACTTCACTTTAGAAGTGTAATACTGCATAATGTGCCTGAATGACATCATCAGCAGAGCTTTTTGATTTTAAATAAGTTTTGAAGATAGGTTATGCAGGAGATATTGCAGTGGTATGATTTTGGTTGAGGTGTTCCCTATTATACAGGGATGTGGTAAGAGAACGTGTTATAAAACAGAGAAAGTAATTTACAAGAATTCTAACTATAAAATTTATTATTTTCTCATAGAAAACAATTAGTAGAAATATATTACCAGTAATTGAATAGGCAGAGACCAGCAGGTTTCTTTACCAGTCATTGAACCAGCAGGACAGGATTTTATGTTATACTTTCTTTTGGAAGTGGCAGGAACTTCACATGGACTGACATTTAAGCTGAAGATTAAATAAGAGAACCAGTGTTCTCAATTTTAAAGGGCAACCTTTTTGGTAAAGTAAGAGCATTGGCTAGGAGTAGTCAGCTGGAATAAGAGCCTTCCTGGAATGAGGTAGCATAAGTATAAAATAAAAGTTGTCCAAGGTCAAGATGAAATAGACCTTGCAAAGAAATTTAATATGAAAAGTTTTATTAGGTTTATAAATAACAGGAATAAAATATAAAGTTAAAAATACCTACCCAAACAAAAAACATGATGTGAATTTTTTTCTAGTGAAGATGGACTGAAGAGTATGTAATCTGGGAGACCTAAAACCTAAATGCTTTCTTCAGTGTTTGAGTAAGGTTTATGATGGTCACAGTACAGGGTACAACATGAAGCAAAAAAAGAATAATTAATTGTACCAAGCACTTGAAAATGAAAATTACCACAAATTGAAAACAAAATTGAACCCCTTTAATAATTTCATAGTAAGGATTTACTAATCTCTCTTTCTATGTGTTGGAAAACAGGACAATATATACAAATATTAGCAAATGACAGAGCACTACTAGATGTACATCTTTGGTAGCTCATGCTAAACTGCCAACTAAGTTTTGAAGGAAAGGAAACCTCGAAGTTAGATTTAAACAGAAAATAGGAATCATTAAAATGTTTTATGAATTGTAGATTTTATTTGCTGAAACTATCTGAGAAACTATTATTTTTAATTAGCAAAAGTAGGTGAAGTATACCTAATCTTTCTAAATTGCAACCGTGATTTGACAAGATGCTACATGGGAAATGGCATAGTTAGACTGGAAATGGTGACCTTTATCATGGGATGGTGTTAAGAAACTGAAGAGGAGGTGATGTGGACTTCTATGCTGATGGGCAAGAGTAAAGTTAGAGGTGGTGCATTTCAAGTTACAGTTTGACAATGACTTTTAAACCTTTTAATTCCTAATATAATCAAGAAAATGCCAGCTGTGAGGGTGAAATCTGCATTAAGCAAGAAGGACTATCCTGATGAAAGGATAGTAGAAATGGGATGGAATTTGAAAGATGTAGCTTGCCTATGCCTTGAGGGCATGAATATATGTGTAAAAGAAATAATGAGATGCAGGACGGGAATGCCAGTGTGTAAGGAATGCACTTGGGAAGAGATAGGCTATTATAGTCACCCATATCCAGTAAAGATGGACAGAAACTGAAAAAGCAGTGGAAAGAAAAGGAAGTGGGAATAGTCAGTGAACCAAAACTTGCCTTAAATTAATAAACTAGGATAGTCTTAGCCATGGAAAATATTATTGGGGAAAGATAAGACTATGATCTCTGTGTAACAAACACACAACTCAACATTTTTGGGAGACTAAGTTAGAGGAGAATGCTAACATATGAGCACAGTTGATCTCAGAATGTCAGGAGGCTATTTCAGGCTTTCTTGATTCACCTTCCATAGGAACAGTGGAGTAAAACATGAAATTATATTTAAGACAGAGTCAAATAAAAATATACAACATTTCTGTGACAAGTTTCTTGCATTTGATGAAAAAGGTTTCAGAAATCACCTCCAGTCCACTGTTTCTTTATATTCGAAAAGAATTTATTGTTACCATAGTAACAGACATGGAGACTGAATTGCTTTATTAGTCCTAGATGCAGTCTAGCTAGCATAGACTATGAAAGAATTAATTTTACTTTGTTAATTTTTTCTCTCAACCCTGAGTGGCACTTTGCAAGTTAAATGGAAATGCTGTGGATTTGTACTACATAAATGTATGCTGCTGACTAATTCTCCAACATGGTCTTGGCATTATTGGGTGCTTGTGCTTAATCAATAGCTTTGGCTTTTGGGCCACTGCTGTTATTTGTAGATCAAAACAGAAAATAACTTGCCACAAGGTCTGTCAATGTATGAATTTTTATGGAGATCAGTGAATATCAGGTTTAAAACTGAAAAAGAAAATTTTCACAGCATTTAATGTGGTTTTCTAGCTTGAGATAGTAATGTGTAGCAATAGCAACATGTATTTTCACAATTAAAGGAAATATTACAAAAAGTTACAATGCCATTAAAAGGGGATTTTATCATGCTACCCCTAATACTGCATAGAATATGACATATTACTATGTCATATAATGATTTTGTCTTTGGTAATGTGAAAGATAAGCATCTGTGCTTTGAATTTGCTTTTGGTCTTTGAACAACACCCCTTCATGAATCTTCAGTTCTCACAGTTCAGGTCTTACTTTTTTCCAAGAAATGGACTAGTAATGGATTCTCTAGCTGGGTATAAATATGTCCCTTGTTAAACTCTGGGAAATAAGATAGTATTTGGGTACCTGGTGGTCTGGGACTATGCTGACAAAAATTGTATTCCACTGATGCCATAAATAACTTCATAAATCTTTACAGCACTGGAGTAAAACTTCTTTCAAGGATAGGGAGAAACTGCAGACACAGTGAATATGTAAAGCTAAAAATAAAGAGAATTGATATAATAATATTTTGCAATAGAAACCTAGTTTTTATGTACCAATATGTTGCACTCCAAAATACAGAAAGCATATATTTAGGTATTTTTCTGTTATTTAATGTTTTGTTCAGAATTAAATGCCATGTTGTTTAATTTTGTTTATATGTTACGGTAAAACCTCAACAGATAAAAAGGACCTAAATAAAGATTAAGTATTATTGCAGTGGTAGACTGAGATATGTTAGGTACTCGTTCTTTTTCTTCAGCAGACAGCTGATGTTATGGAGAGTTGTTGAATAGATCCCTTCAAATAATGACTTTGGTGTTCTGTGGGGATTCCTGCTTTGTTTGGGGTTCTGTTTTTGGTTTGGGTTTTTTTTTTTTTCTTCTATCAGATAGTACTTTTATGCTTGTCTGAGTCTGTGTTTATAGACTTAGCTATAATCATATGCTGAAAACAAAAATCATATATAAGTAAAGATATGTACTGCATTTCTCTTGAGAAGTCTATTAGGAAATGAATAAAAGTGTACTGCACTACTCAGCGTAAAGAAATGTCATGAGCTCAGAAAGATGATCATTTGAAGTTCATCACTTGCATGAATCAAATTGCTAGTTAATGGATATGACTGGGATCTGAACAGTGAGAGGACAGTAATCTAAAAAAAAAGACAAGCCAGAAAATCTCTTCCCTCCTTCAACCTTCCCTGCTTCAATTGCTTAGTGAGACTACCCAAGTTCAACTGTATTTTTACTCTCTTTAGGTAATGAAGAGCCCCTTCATTTTTGTTAACTTGAATGAAAAGGCTTTATTATAATACAAAAGACTAATGTTTCACTTCAAATAGAAGTTTTTTTATTGAAAATAGATGTAACCTTTATGATTCATTTAGAAATAATTTTAATATAATTTCTGGAAATGTTACCACAGGTTGGATAGTGACTGATTTTACTGGAATCTAGGAAAAGAAAGAAGGAACAGGGTGAAGATGGCAAAAATACAATATGGGCTAAGAAAATTCTACTGTATGCATTTTTTCCTTTTGCAGTGAGATTACAGTGCCAGTAATTTGCCTGATAAAGTAAATTTTCTTCAAAACTTTCTACTCTTTGGAACAGTTACAGACTTTTTTTTCTGTATCTGGAATAGTATTGTTTAATTATGTGCATAAACGATTCGTTTTTATTCAGAAGGCTGAAGAAATCTACAGCGTACTTTGAGAAGAATTATTTTTCTTAGAAGAGAAGGGAAAAGTGTTCCTCCTTACTCTTTACTTACATATTTCTGTGGCATTGAATGTGACTAGATTTTCTTACTAGGATTTCACAAATGTGAACTCTCAAATGTGTAAATTGAGTGTATATGAAAGGGAAGAGAGAGTCTTTGTAGTCGAGTATGTCTTCCTGCTTTATATTCATTAAGAATGTAGTGTGTAGCTAAAAAAAGTTTTGAATTAGGTTTTTCTAATGCTTTTCTCACCTTCAAAATGCTCATAGAAATGAAGTCTTTTCATCACACAGCTGTTTTACTTAAGTACCCACTAACACTCCAGCTACTGCTTAGAGTGCAATTAATTGTGAGATAACCTATGTTAAACCTTCAGCTCACATCTGCTGGAAGACTGACCTATTTTGGGAAGTGAAACAACACAAAAGAAAGAAATAGCTGCAGGGTTTTTCCGCTCTTCAGGTGCTTTTGGCTAAAAGAATAGGGACTGGAGGGATTGTACAACTGAGAAAAAAAAGTATGCTTCAAGATAAGGAGGTGTAAGAAGGTTAGGTAGATGTATCAGCACATCAACAGCTGCTTAGTCCACTCAGAAGGGGAACAAAGGTTTCTCCTCTCTTATCCTGTGTATTTAAATGGCATATCTAGGACACCTTCAGATAAGATTCCATTCAAATTGGTGGGATGAACATAGGCCAAAATCACTGCACAATTTTTGCATTCACTAAACAATTGTTTTATCTGCTCAAACCCAAGAAAAACTAGAATCAAAACCACACATCTATAAGTCTTGGAACAATACAAACTTTACATTAAGTTGCATCTTCCTTAATATTGTTATTTTATTTTATTTTATTTTGGTGTTGCTTTAAAACAAAAAATAACTGCAAAACCCTGGTGTCTTTTTGTTTTTGACTTTATTCCCGTGGTTTAGATTTACACCATTTATTGGAAAACAGCATGTAAAACATGAGTGTTCAAGCCACATGGAAAACTGCAGAAAATACAGTGCCTTTCTGTGAAATGACTGCTTAAGTCTTCCTCAGTGCTACATTTGCTTGTGTGGCTTTTACAATCTTTCATTTTATGTAGAATTGAAAAATCAGTAGACAATTTGGCTTAGCCCAGTTTTCATTTTCTTAATTAACACTGTGAAATAAATATTTTAAAGAGTAAAAATATTTATTTTTAAGTTAATAAAAATTTTGCTCTTCATTTCAAACTTAGCATTGTCAATATTCTCTTTGGAAAATGCACATTCAATAGGCACTCAAAAGTCAGATCAGACAGTGTTTGAATCTTCTCTCATTGGTGTTCATCTAACCGGTCACAGCTTCTGAAGTTAAATCAGTCCCCAGAGTTCCTACTGGCATACTAACACGGCTAATGTGAATATGGCAGTTGTATAATACCCCTGAGTGATTCTCTGGGAATATCCTGTGAGAAAATTCCGTTCCTGATCAATCATAATTAATATCACTTTAATGTCTCTATATATCCATCAGCATTTGCATAACCACAGACATAAATTCTGAGGGAAGAGTTTATTGTCTTCATGCAAGAGGTGCAAAGCAGGAGTAGAATATGTGTGCTATCAACCCACCAACATGGAAGGAATTAAAAGCAATTGGATTTTTGACAATTTCTCAAATACTGAGGAGATCCCGAGCCTGATGGAGTAAGGTGTACTTAAGCTCTTTGTAACTGTTTTTGACAAATGCCAATATATTGTCCTTAGCCAAAAGCCACATAGGACTAAAAGAGACAATTGAAGGGTTTTGTTGGGATGTTTTTTCTGGTAAGAGTAGCTTCTATTTTAATGCTACAGTGTTGTGTTGAATCTCAATCAACATATAACTCTAGAAAGGTGGCAGCTTTCCTCTGGTATTTCTTCAGACTCTGTATGTCTAATTAATCATGTTACCCCATGATGTCCATTTATCACTCACAGCTGGCTAGTAAGGATCTGTGCCAGCTGATTACTTTTGTGCAGAAAAACGCATGATTTTCTGTTTAAATAATCTTGAACATGTCTCCAAATAGTCTTTGTTGTGGTATTTAAGTGAAGCAAACATAACAGAATCATCCAGTTGCCTGGTAAATGCAAGTGTTTCAGGGACCTATTCTGGTTCAAATTGATGATGAGATAGAAAACCAGAATAGATATGGGATTTCTGTGGTGTTTTTACCCTGAATAAATAAATGTGGTTAAGGAAAAAGGTGGAAAAGGTACAGATATTGACCATTGTATAGCTGCCTATGATTTGGGACATTCTTTTGTCCTATCCTTCCATTCAGGAGGATGGCACAAGAGATAAGTGACATCCATGCCTACAGACCACTGTGACTTCAGCTGAAAGAGCTGTATGGAGGGAGAAGTGGCACTGGCACTACAACTCTTTTGCTAATGATGAACCTGACTCTTTCAAACTGAAAGATGTAAACTAAAAAACCTGCCTTTAAATTACTGTATTTACAGTGCATCTGTATTAGTTGCTGCAATAACCAACCATTTAAAATTTTCTTTCAAAACCACGAGTGATGTCATCTTGGAATCAACATCCATTTTAAATCTTGAGTTAAACACTAGGTTTACACTGAGTAGTGAGAAAGAGAAATGTGAGTGAAGAGCAGCACTGGTAAAATTGAAGTCTGCACAAGATGAAAGTCAATAAAACACTTGTTTTGTTTCATGTAGAAAAACTTACTTATTTATTAATTTTGGGCCTTAAACATATTTTTTGTCTTGCTTGTAAACCTGTCAGAAGCTACGCAGGTTAGTAAGAAAGTGCATATCTGAAGCGGAACTAGAGTTTTTGTCGTAAAGAGAAACAAAATCAGATGCCTCAAAAAGTCACCCAGACAGAAAGGTGTAAAAAAAAGATAACTGGTGCAAAGGGAAAAAACATTTCCAGTACAAACATTTTCAATGCAAAATTCAAACAATCACAATGCATGATAAACAGAAAAGGATTGGGCAGAATGAGATTACCCATTCTTGCCTGAGGCTTTCAAGGCCATGGGGAAAACCTGCCATACCTAGGCTGTTCCTTGAGCTGTGAAGACAGAGAGGTGTCAAAAGAGAAAAATCAACAAGAAGAAAGACAACAGAGTTAGTTGCTGGGATCTTTTTTACTTATGAAAATTTGATAAATATTTATTTTTAAAAATGAAATAACTAAAACATCTCACTTCTGTTCACAAATCTTATTGTTTCTGTGCCTGAAAGGTTAATTTATAATTTAATTATATGCCTGGTTTTGTCATTGTTGATATTATATGAGTACTTAATATTTAGATATCATAGAGCTAGGAAGCTGTAGAACTTGAAAATACAACTATCTTAAAACAAATCTCAAGAAAAAACCTTCCTCTATTTTGCACTTTAGACTCAAAACATTCTATTAGTAGAACTGCAAAAAGTCTTTCATATCCAGTACCTAGGTAATAAGAAATAGCTGGACAAAGGAAAACCAACCAGCAAAGTTGAGGCTTGAAGAGGGGAGCAAATTGTTATTTGCATTAAGCCTCTTGATTGTTTTAAAAATTCTCTTTTAATTTGTTTCTACTTATGACCACAAGAGTTGAGGACAAATAAGAAATCCTAAGTCTATTTCTTAGAAAACACATCTGATGTGTTTTTACCTGTTCCCCAAATTTAATTGTCTTTAATTCTTGCTGTGTCAGGAGTGATTAATAAAGACCATGGTTAATCAAGATGCAATTCTGCTTGAAGTGAAAGAATGCAGAAGATCAAAAGGTTGTAATCCTAGATCCTTATACCTCAGCTGATATGGTCGCTATGTCTTCCATCTCCAGAAGAAATTACAAAACACATTACATTAACAACACAGGTGGCCCATGGTAATTAAGTCCAGAATAGAGTATTTCCCATGGTTTGCTATGCAGAGGAACTAAAGGTTGTCTGCTGTAAATGCTTACGATATTGCTTTATGTGGGAAAAACTGTAGACATCTCTCTCCTCTTGGTTCATTATTGCCTAAGATGTAGGTGAAATGTCTTTAATCTTTATTATTATTAATAGTAATATTAGTATTAGTCATATTAGTAATATTATTGTCTGGTTGGAAAGCATATTAAAGAAGAAGATGAGAATATATCCTCAGTCTGGAAACAGCCATTAGACCCTCACAATATTCTTATGTGGACTGTGTCTCACTTGTTTCAACACGAGTCTGGTTAGATCTGTTTATTTGCTAGAGTAAAACTGGTCAGCCTTTCATTTAATATACTTCTTCATACTTTAAGTATTTAAAAGGGAGGAATCTCCATGGCTGATCATTATTTTAGGCTATGTATTGCAATTAACGCCAAGGTTACACATTTATATTAAGTAAGAATAAAGATGAGAATAATGAAAGAGAAGCAGTGGAAGGAGACCACGGTTATTAAATAGATGATGATTTGTCCCCCAAAAAGAGAGATATAATTTTGGATACTGGTTCAGGTTTGGGGAATTTTTCTTTCCTTCATTCATTCTTTCCTTCATTTCAATAAAGGCAACAAATGCTTTTTATCATGTCCATTTCCAGATAGCTGTAACAGATAGGTGACAGAGAGCTTTTTGTCAGTATAGCTTTTTATTTTCTACTAAATAAGCAAAGTCGTCTCCCATTTACTGGTTAAAATTACCGGGTACCCAAAACAAAATAAATATATAAAACGTAATCTTCTTTGCATCCAGCATTCAGGCCTCATGTGAAATGTATCTCAAGTCCCTTATAATTGCCACTGAAAATGTGATACGGTCTTTGTTGTTATATGAGCACTGGTAAGATACAGCAGCTATTTCTTGTCCAGTATTTTTTTCTTCAGTGTGGGTATATCTTTATTACCCTGACAGATTAAAAATGCTGAGGATTCTCTTACAAACATCTGCCACATCTGTTGCTTCTGCATTGAGGGGGAGGTGTCTCACTTTATCATTGAGTTCAAAGGATTTTGTGGAGTATGGATTTGTGGCGCCTTGACTTTATAGATTTAGAAGGCATTGGTCTGAGGCATGGACAAATCAGTGACTTTTCTAGTGTGAAAAAGACATTTTTTCATAAAAATTTCGCTTGAGACTGAGGCAGTTTCAAGCTCTCCCTTCTCTAGGTTTACCACAGTAATCCTGAGCTGGGCCAAGCAGGCAACAGGACAATGAGCAAAGAGTGCAGAAAAGCCTGCCGAGGAGCAAGGGACACTGATAGTCTTGGTTCCATTTAAATCCTGGCCTCTCTTTCAGCTGCATGCATATTATTTTCTTGCTGATATTATTGTGAATGTTAGCAAGAAATAAGCAGGTCTTCTACAGAGGGCAACAAAGTGAGGTCGTTAGGTGTCTGTGATGCAAGATGTATTGAGTGCAGACCAAATTCTAGAAGAGTCTCTGCTGGGTGTATTACGTGACCAGTAAAATAAGTGTGTTCATGTGTACCTCAAGGTGGTCACAAATCAGATATATGTGACTTGAATGTTCTTGAAGTCTTGCTGTATTGATTCAATGGAGAGAGTGCTCCAGCCTTGAACCCCTCACTGAGCAGATCGAGAAAGTAATTTAATACTCTGATGTAAACACAGTGGTATTTCCTAGGTTTTTTTATATATCTGTATTTTTCTTTATGTCATTATAAACTATCAGTGAGCTGTTGAAAGATTATAAGAGTCTGCTGGAATTTCCAGTACTCTGGTTTGTGGGTTTTGGGTAAGAAATATTTTCTGTGTTTAGTCCTGTAGTTTCTAAGCATTTTTCAGCCTGCAACCTGTGCTGCCTCTGTGTAAGTCTTTCAGAAAACCCCCAAAAACCAAAACAAAAAAAACCCAGCCCAGAAGACACTGTTCAGAGCTGTTCATAACATGGTGTATACATTTTACAAGCAAACACAGTGTGATGTCTAGGAAAAAAAAAAAAAAAGACACATTTAAGTTTAACTTGGTTCTAGGGAGATGTTGAAATAGGCATTTTACATAGGCATTTTTAAAAAAATTAATTAACACAAATACAATGTTTTTGCATAAATTATTCAGCAATTAAGAGGAAACTGTTACGAGATGAAGTCATCTTGGCCTAACTTATTTATCTGGCTCTTTAAACAAGGATACAATGGTAGGTAAAAAACACAGTGAATTTGGGGTGGTATGGTTCCTGCTTAACCAGCTGACTCCATTCTGTTAATGTATTTTCAGTTTGCTTTCAGATTTTTAATATATATTACTGCTTCATTGGATAAACTATTTATTTAAATGAAATAGAAGTTTACTAAGCTTACTTTTCTGTCAATTACATTTCTCACTGCTTGTTTAGTCTTGTATTCAATTCCTTCTGTACATAACATGCACCCACTTCTTTCTGTTCAGTCCTTGTGCTTCTTCATTTTTTCCATTCTGATTTATTTTCAGAACACTACTATAACCATTTCCAGATTCTTCAATATTTGATACTTGTGTCATTCTATTTATTTCACAAACTTTTTAGTCTAAAGAAAACAATCCATGGCTTTATTACTTCATTATATTTATAATTATTTATTTCTTTATAGTTATTTCTTATATTTTATAACTTTATTTATTAGAGAAATTCTGCACTTAGTTGCATTCTGGACACAACGATACAAATTGTAATAAAAGTTGTTGTTTATTTATGTGTACAATAATAGCAGCTACCAGTTAGGACCTGAACTTCTGCAGTTGAATTCTGAATTGAATCCTGGATCTGTGAAATCCACTGTGGAAAAAGCTTCCTAGCAATGTCCATATTTTTGATAATGCCATTTGACATGCAAGATCTTCTTTTAGAGAGGCTGCTAATCCTTCTAATGCATCAAGAGGAATAACTGATTCTCAGATATGCCAAGCAAAATATTTTCATTTATATGCTGTTCTTATGAAGTCATTCACTAAAACATCACAGGAGATTAGGCATACAACCCTAAATTTCAGTGGGATTGTTGTGTTTTTCTTTAATTTCCTTGAATACCTATTGGCTGTGTAACTTGACACAAGATAAAATTCACCTTGTGAAATTTGTTCATTGATTGCGCTGCATATAATTCCGCTGCTTTTAGCACTGTTTGAGGATGTAAGAGAAACTAGGGCTTGGGCATGTGCAGTAAGTATATTCATATCCCCTCCTTGCATTCAAGTTCTTGCTTCCTGCTTTGGGTATGAAGTGATGATACTTTTAGCCTCAGGTCACACATGTGTAGTTCGTTATACCTTCATGAGGATTCCCTTTGAGACCTGAATCCTCACAACTCTTTGAATTGCCTGTATTAATCTTTCAGTGCAGTGCTAAGCCCAGTCTCTTGGATCCATGTTGTAGCTGGTAAAATGGAAGTCTTGTCTAGGCAGCATTTCAGGACTTTGGACACCTGTCAGAGATTTTCATGTATCTGGAGAAATGGCCCTTTGGAATCTTCCAAACTGCTGCACATGCACTGTAACTGTGATTTATCCATCTAAAGCATCTGGCTTCTAAAGCATGTCTTGTTCTATCATTTTATATTTTGTTTCCTTGCATCCAACTTTGAAACCATCTTTAGGAAACTATATTTTCTTCTGATTTCCCTTAACATGAAATAGCTAAAATACATTCTATTCTAAAAAAAAAAAAAAATCCTATTCCAGAGCTTAGCACTTATTTTTAAACTTAAAATTGGTAATTGTAAAAGGTAAGGATTACTGTTCTAAATGTAGGTATTGATTAAAAAGTACTATATGTATATTTAAGTTAATAAGAAAATGAATGAGAAATCTGTTAAGGAAACATCCTCATGTTTCTACATCGCCAAGTAAGCAAAGGGTACAGTAGGTGCCACAAACTACAAAATGAAGAAGTGACAATGTGATTATGTGTTTCTGTTAAATATCCAACAGAAATCACTATATGTCATGTATGTCACTTAAAGACAAGGGGATCAATATTGCTTTGTAAATTCCTTCTGAAATCAGTACCAAGTGTTTCATTGCCTTTTGAAGTCATGTGAAATGTGAGGATTTTACTGAATTTTTTAAAGAACCTTTTGTTCTACAGAATGACAGTTATGTCTTCGGTATAGAAATTACTGACATTTTGTAATTAATCTTGCTAAAATACGTGGGTATCTATTTGGCATATTGAATGTGTAAACTCAAAGTCCATTAAAATTTCTGCTATACATAAAGGAAAAGTAAATCTAAGAGTTCTGCTTTTAGCCATCAACCAAGTAATTATGAAAATTAGTCGTTAGATTATGGTGATTGATTTATAAGTATAAAAGAAAGTAAATACCATAAAAGCAGGTATTAAATTTAACAAGAAGGTAATGATATCACTTCCCATGAAAAATTAACTGTCAGTTATTTTAATTTTAGTTTATTTTGGTGCAAATAATTTGAAAATTGATGTATGATTCTTCAAAAATTTGTAGGTTGTGTTGATATTTTAATGGTTGGAAGTTACATAGGATAATCAGACCAACTGCTCGTGTTTATCCTTTGTCTTTGCAGACTAGCAAAACAAGTTCTACAAGATGTAAAGCTTCCTTAATCAACTCAACAGTTTTCATTGTATCACTAGGGAAAAAATCCAAGTTCACTGATTGCAAAGCATCTTGAGAATATTATGAATTTACCATCTCCCAGCAGGTGTTCTACAGGGATGTTTATAAATACAAATAATAAATACTATGCTGCATATGGTAATCACATAGTTTAAGCAAAAAAACCCCTTGGGTTAGCAAAAACGACAATAGTTCTTATAGAAAATGCTATATGTAGGAAAGACATATGGAGATGGAACCCTTAGTGGCTGATTCTAAAAGGATAGTGAAGAGGTAATAATAGACAACTAAGACAAAGGAGAATCAAGATACTTTATTTTATTTCTGGATGACATTTTTCCGTTTGCTAAAATGAAGGGTGGAAGGACAATGAATATTGCAGATTCAGGGACCCGCAAAAATGGATAACATTCTTAGTTTGATTTCTTGCATGGTCAAGAAGCAATTGAGAACTAGAGAGGGAAGTTTTACAGGAAAAAAAGGATTAACCCATAGATTCTGGAAGGACTTTACTGAAATAATGGCTTGCTGAAATTGGTAACAAGCACAAGTCTGTGCTAACCTTTCATTTATTGTCACAGATGGCATACACTTATGGGCTTGTTCTTGATAGCTCAGATACTCTGTCAGAAAATATCACTGTCATATCCTGAAATTTCTGCTCATTAGGATATCTTTATCCCCTCCTAGCCTCCTGGCAAAACCCATGGATTTGAAGGAATCCTGATATGAAGGCTGAATTTACACATTAGGACCTTTCTATATCCTTGGTCTCAAGTTACTCTTTGTGTTGATACTACCCCAGCCAGAGTGGTGTTTATTGTCAAATGCAGAGTAGAAGTGCTGTCAGAAAGCCACACACCTGGAAATTAATCTCTTTTTCACTAATTTACATTGAAGTTCATTGTCTTCCTCCATATTCAGTATGTGAAGATGCTTTATAAAATTGTCATCTACTTTACGAAGTTTTTAAAAAGTTCTATTCTACAACCTGGGTAACATGTTAACAACAAGGAAAATAATGCTACTTGGATTTGGATACAGACACATATTTTCACTGGCTAGTCTAGTTGACTGTTTGTGAGTAAGATGCTTGTTCCAGTATGCCTCAACTTCCAGAACAATGTATGACTTGATGTGGATAATGTGAACTAACTATTGAGGTCTTAACCCAATAAAAAGGCTCAGGCATTTATACATCTGGCAGTATTGAAAATAGAAATGGCAGGGATTAGCTAGCAGATTTAAAAAACCCTGTTGTTCCTCATGCCTCATCTTCATCATCTTTTGATAATTAAAATTGTAAATACCCAACTGTTTTCTGTTTGTGATGTGGCACTTTTCAATAAGTTTAGATCCTTAATGTTAGATACGTTCCACTGGACTCCTTTGGAGGGACAAAGAAGGTGAATATCTATGAATTATTGTTTCACTTTTTTAAACCCAAGATAGATCTGGTTAATTTTTTCTGATATTCTTCCCATTGAGAAGGTATTTTTCTTTGGGGATTTTAATACTGTTGAGGATTTTTCCTCTCAAAGATGTCTTTTTCCTGTGTCAGATGCAGAAAGAGACCATGGCTCTTTCTGCATCTGACAAAACAATTACAGTAAGAACTGGCTGTTTGTTGTATAGTTTTTCAAGACCTCCAAAGGTATATGTTTGCACTTAAATATTCACTACCTGACACTAACAAAAAAATTTTAGTTTTCCTAAACTGAATGTATACACTAAAGAGAATTCAAGGGTCCTTTGTAGAGCAAACCAGGTAGGGCTATCCACACACAAGCAACAGGTATTTTTGAAATAATGCATGTTTTATGTCTTTCTACTTTGATTTATATAACTCAGGTCTTATGCATTTAAGGTGCAAGACAAAGCAGTACATCAGTTCAAAATTCATGAAGTTACAGATTTTTAAAAATTACATACTTTAGAGTATGAATGAGGACAGATTTCTATTTTGGGTTTCTTTTCAAAAAGCACAATATGTAATTATAATTGGTTGATTGGCAGTCCTTCAGATGGTGATTTTGAAATGTTATACAATTTGTTCTACAATCCCTTTTCCAGAGTTACATGACTGCTAATTTTAAAGAAAGATAAAGTTTGTGATATGTTATACTTTAGGGACTTGAATAGTTAAAAATCATATCCATATACATTTCCACTAAAACTTGAATATTAGCCCCTAAGTATGATGAGTGATGCAGAGGAGTCTGACACATAATGTTTACCACTACAACTAATCTGGTCTGGACGTATTTAAGCAGACTATTCCCAGGCAATTTTTGCTCGACTAAAAAGTAGATTTTCATCCTGAAAGCCAACATCTGTGGTCTGTTGAACTTTTCTGTCTATGTATACAGCATGTAGACTTCTACCCATTATATGGGATGTAAAAATTAAGAAATCACGTGTAAAAATTAAAGTCAATTTGGCTCCATTAAAACAAATTTTGGAAATCCTGTTTTAGAGAGGATGGCTATATAATTTATGGCACAATTCACATTGTGTTATTTCTGCAAACCTCATGTTTCACAGAACTGATTACCTACTTAATATTTCCACTCTGTTAAGATCATAATTCAGTGATTAATAAAGGTTTCTTCTATTCAATTCAAGTTGCTGAGAATTTGTCTCCTGATATTAATCTAGAGGGATTAATTTTTATATTAACATGGTTTCTTTCTTTGTATTTCAGTAGTTCTCAGTTATTTTGTTTTTGTTCTTTTTAAAAAAAAATCTATATGAAGAGACAAACTAAAAAAATCGTGACAAATTTTGTAATATTTCAAAACCTAGTTTGACATCTACAGATGAAGTAACATGAACTGTTTCTGCAGGTTGTTTTTACTGCCCTTGCAGCACTTCTAAAACACCTCAGCTTTTCTTTGCTATTATTAGTTCCAAGTGTACACTTTGTTCTAGTGACATTTTTAAAGGACCTTTTGTGCCCTTAGGTATGTTAGACATAATATTTATCAGCTTAGTTCTAGAGAAAAGCACTTAGGTCCTTTGGCTTCAGGAAAGCAAGTTTGGTGATCAATCACTGAAGTGCAAAACAATACCATCGTAATGTATTCAACTACTCTGCTTGGCCTTACAAAATCTAAACTAAAATTATAGCAGTAGCTGTCCATATTTGAACTATTAAATGATTCTATTGCTTCACCTTTAGCTCCCCTCCCTAACCTGCCAATTTGGATTTGCTTACTGTTGTCTGAAGGTCTGTCTTTGTAACTGTTGGAATATTTACGGAGTATGTTTGCTTACAGCAGTCTTTAGGCCTCTGACCTATGTAAGGGTTACCCTAAGAAAATATATTGGAAGGACTTCCTAGGATGATCTTTCTGCTGTTATAAAACCCCCTGGTTTAATCATACTGGGATTTGCCTGGCTGACTTTCAGAGAAATCAAACCCTTTCCTTGTTCTGTCTCATTGACCTTTGCTTCTTTCGTTCTAGAATGTCTTCATTGTGTTCAGGCCATTGTAGAATCTCACAAACTGCTCAACAGGAGCAAGCCCCAACCCCACCATGACAATGTGCATAAAGAAGGCACTCGGAATGCAGAGGTTATCTCTGTCTTTTACTTGTGTGCAGATAATGAGCTTAGCGAGAAAATTATTGTCTCGTACCCAGGGTCTAGAAAAACCCCATCTAAACAGACAACTTCCTTGAATCCTTGACTGAATGACTGGCAAAGATATTTCTTTTAAAAAAGTTATCAAGCTACTGAATTCCAACCAGCTACTTTTGTGTTATGGGAGTAAGGCTTTTGAAATGTCAAATATATAGGAAAGTTAGGATCATTGACAATAATGTAAATAAAAATATTTCCGTGAAAATAGATGGAATATCACTGGTATAAAAAAATTAATGGAAGGAAGACTAAGTTAAGACATCTGTGAATATGCAGGCAGCTGTAGCACAGTTCCTTCCAGTTTATGCCCTGTTTTCCTTTTTATTCATACTGAGAATTGAGTGCATGATCTTTTGAAAGGAACAGGGTTACATCTGTTTTCCCTCATTGCTTTCTTATCTAATTTTGACACTAAAGGACAGGAATAGAAGACCTTCTGGTGGCAGGGATGTTATGGTTTCTTCCTAATTTCTCATGCAGTATAAGCACTTGTCAGAATATGCATTTATTTGTGTATTAGTGAATTTGGAAGAGAGGAAAGCTGAACTAAAGGAACATATTGGTATGCAACTTCTTAAAAGGTTTATATGCAAGCTCTCTACACACAGTAGCTCAGAACATAGGTAAGTTATGAAGTTGGGTAATACAAATATCTCGAGACAAACTGTGGCAACTCTGTGTTGTAAATATTACCCTGCCACCCAGGGAGAGGGTGTCTGTGGAATAGGTATTCCCTGCAGCCTGTGGAAAGAACCATGCCAGAATTGGGTGACATTCCCTGAAGGAACTGTGGCCTATGGAGGGCCTGCACTGGAGCAGGTTTATCCTGAAGGATTGCAGCCTGCTGAGAAGACTATGAGCTGGGAGGTGTGGCAGAGGAGCTGTTGAATTCTGACCGCGAGGCCCCATTGCCCAACCCCCTGAGCTGCTCTGGGTGTGGACTAGACGAGGGACAGTTGGGAAAGAAGGAGCAAAGCTGAACTTTGGAAAAAGGGGATGAGAGAATTCGAGAAAATGCCAATTTAATTTGTGTTTTTTTCTCACCATTGAACTTGTTTAATTAGCCATAAATTAATTTTCCCCAAGATGGGTTTGCTTTGTCCATGATGTTAATTGGTAAATTAACATCTTTCTGTCTTTATCTCAACACATAAAATTTGCATCTTGTCTTGTTCCTCTGTCCTGCTGTGGAAGGAGAGTGAGAGAGTGGCTGGGTGAGCACTTGACAGCTGGCCAGGGTCAACCTACCACAAAACTATAATGTAACTCCTCTTTAACGCTTGTGTTCTTAAATAACAGTTTGATAGAACATGGAATACTACATGTATTAAGGTGCAAAGGAAGATTTAAATTGTTAGCATGTGTCTAATTGTTAAAACTGCATTGAGATAAAATGTTGACATCATCAGTGGACAAATATTTCTTTGGTGAGCTCCATTTTTGAGGACTATGTATCATAATGGGGTAGCAGAAAGATGATGGCACAAATAAGGTCTAAGAAAGGGTATTGTGTTTTCTTAAAGAAACTCTAAAACTGTAAACAGTGCGTAAAAATATGCACTGATTACCATGTCAGTGGTCCCACTAATTATGAAGTTCCTGCCTTTCTTTTTTTTTTTTCCTAGAAAAAAACAAACAGTTGCCAGGCTGTATAAGATTTAGCAGTTACAGAATCTTAGAATCATAAAATATGCTGTGTTGAAAGGGAGCCATCAGGATCATTGAATCCAACTCCTGGCCCTGCACAGGACCACCCCAAGAGTCACACCTTGTGCCAGAGAGCATTGTCCAAATGCTTGAACTCTGTCAGGTTGGTGCTGTGACCACTGCCCTGGAGAGCCTGTTCCAGTGCCCAACCACCCTCTTGGTGTAAAACCTTTTCTTAATATCCACCCTAAACCTCCCCTGACTCAGTTTCATGCTGTTTCCTTGATTCCTGACACTGATTAGTCCTGCTAATTGCAAACACAGCCTTCCCTATTTCAGCATGCACAAAAAGCTAACCAATTTATTATGTGGCTTGTTGGTTCATTTCAGATGTCTAAAAGGACTGACCCTTACATTGCTCTGTAATGTAAGATTTTCTCTGAGGCTTTGAGAAGTAGAAAAAATTTATGGAAATAAAGCTTTTTCTGCGTTCATTATTTCTAATGACTGGTAAGAAGGCATCCGAAAGGTGACACATGTTTAAGCTAGGAGAACTGTAACCAAGAGATCCAATATTACCTTTGAAAGGCAATGTTACTGCATTCTCCGTAGTTAAACACACTTGGAAGACTCCTCACAGTGAGTAATTTCCTTTCAAAACAAAGAAATTCCATGGAAAAAGTGCTTAAGGATCTCATTGGGACTATAATGCATTCCAGCAGTTAATATATGAAATATTAATATTTTGGATGAAGAGTTAAACAAATATTTTATTATTCAAGTCTGCTTTCTATTTTTGTATCAGTTTTTCTTTACTACAAGTAATATTTTAAATTTGGCTTTTAGGGGTCAAGCTTTTTATTTTTCTCCTTTATTTATTTATATACATTCTTACTGCTAAAAAAAGCCCTTAGAAGTGTGTCTTTCAGTGGTTTTTTTTTCCCTGTGTACTCCTGTCCTTCCCTTCCTCTTATGCCAACTTGATGCCTGACAAACATCAGTCTGAGGCTAAGTGGTACACATAAAAACAAACCCAAAATATCAAAATATGTACTAAAGAAGTACTATTTTTTGCTTATTTTTATGGTTACCTGCAGTTTCATATTAGGGAAAAATTCCTTTCAGGCATCATTAGGTTTCTCTGAGATTGCTTGTGACTAATATATTCAGTTCTTTCACAGCGTGAACATGTTCTGTCCTGGTGCCAAAAGTGCAAACTCCTTGAGATACACTGAGTCAACTGCAAACAGTTGACTTTGACTGTAATCCCTTTCTTCTCTAAGTAACCAGTACTTGTCTCTTGTACTCTCAGTGAGGTTATCTCCTGTTGTTTTTGTATAAACCTACAGCTATTTTGAGCAAGGTGGAGAAGAAGGATGTGTATTTTTATGAAACGAAGAGAAGAATTGCACAACAATGCAATAAAAATTGGTAAAAGAAGGCAGAAAAGGTTTGAGATAAACTGGAGACTGACATTTATACACTGGAAGGGGAGGATATCAGTACAAACTGATGTACATGCCTTCAGTACAAACTGGGGAATGACCAGAGAAGAGAAGTATCTGACTACTACAAGAACTTGTATCCTCTGTAGTGCGGCAAGGTGATAGAATGACCATTTCTAATTCTTCCGCTTATCACATATATCAGGTGTGTCTCTTTTTAAAGCAAAATGTGGATTTTATATTTCACAGTATCCAGGAATATTCATATGATATCTATACTTCTGAGTGAGGTGTAAATCTTACACAAATCAAACCATCATACAAGCTTTCCCTAAAAGTACTAGGAGAATCACTCTCATGTGTGAGAGATTGCAGTATAATGTTTCACTAAATAATATTTTTTAAAATAATTCATTCACTTGTAGTCAGGTATTTAGGTGCTGCAGCAATGAAACAGATATAAGAGGAAAGTAGATTTTTTACTCTTGGAAGTGAAACATTTTCTTTCCTAAATAATGTGTCTGTGTATGAAAATAATAATAAAGCTATCATATAGGAGGAAGATCCCTTGGGTGAGTTTGTTCAGCTTTGCTCTCTACCTTCCCCTTCTGCTGCTTTATTTGTTTTCCCTAAAGGAATGTTCATCTCATCTTCACTGACATTTTAAAGTCAGGTGGTGACTTTTAGTTTTCTATCCAGCCTGAGTTCCTTCAATACCCTCAAGAGTGCTCTTGACTTCCTCATCAAACAGTGGATGCCTCAGTCCCACCTAGAGGTCACAGCCACGACAGAGTTACTGCAAAAATGAACATTAGTATGCTTGTAATAGTTCTTCTCTCAGAAACTACTAAGCAGCTGAAACCAACACCGGCAATCTATTTGATTGTAAAGGGAATGGGCAAAAGGATTCAAGTTTCTAGTGTGACTTTTATTCCTTCTGTTCTTTCTAGCGTGTTAGGAGAGAGAAATATATTATCTTTCCTCTTTAAGAAGTTTATGTTCTCACAGTCAGTGGATGTAAAAACACTGTTATGTTTGCTTGCAAAGTTAGATTCACAATGTCAGTTTTAAGTTTTGGAAATTTAAATCTATAAGTGAAGAAAAGGACTATTTAAAAATATTTTAAATTAATTACTGTTAATATTTCTAATTTTTAGAAATACTATTTATAGTTCCATAATATATTTTAAGATATTAAATCATAAACAGTATTATTAAGAAAAATTTTCAGAAGACAGAAGACTTGCAACATTAATTATTACCTTTCTTCCTTGGGATCTGTTAATTGGTGTTCCAATTCAGTCAGAATTCCTAAAGTTATTCAGTTCAGATTCAGTCTGAAACCCGAAAGTGAAACCTGATATTTCATGGAAAGTCACGCTGCTTCTAGATTAGTGCCTGCCCTTAGAGATACACAGAATAATTTAGATTGGAAGGGATCTCTGAAGGTCATTTTATCTAATCTCCATCTCAAAGCAGGACAAACTTTAAGCAGGTGGATTGGTGCCTGTTGATTAGACAGGAGTTTTTTTTGGTTTTTTTAACCAGAAACTACTCAGGATTTCAATGCTTGTCCTGTCACTGTGCTCCTCCAAGAAGAGCCGATCTTTTTTTTCTTTATACTTTCTTACTGGTTAGAAACAGTGGTAAGATCATTATCTACAATATCAAATTTATTAATAACTTTGCAATGCAGACATCACTTTCAAAACAATGTCTGTACTTTTACATATTCTTTATTGAGATACTAAGTCTGTGTCTTGATGGGTACCAACAGTTGTTCTCTTCATCTGGCAATTTTTAACTACAATTTATATTTCATGTAGTCTTTCCAATGTCACTGTTATTAAGTGTTTAGCTTTTAGGATATGAACTAGCTGCAAACAACCTTCAGCAGCTCCTAGGAATCTTAAAATAAGTTTCCTTTTCGTGACTACTGATAAAATGGAAAGTTGGATATATTTGTAAGGGACTGTCTTGTTTGTAATCTACTGTGTTGGCATAATGTGCATTTTTCCATATGGTGAGGCAGGACTCTTCCAATCATTATATGCTCTCATTCAAATTCTGCCTGCTGCAGGAAATTAGCACTGTTCACACTTGTTTAGGCTTAATAAAAATCATTTTTCCTAAAGCACAGGGATAAGGTCACCATCTGCCACATGAAAATGCCAATTTCAAATGAGCAGCAGTCAAAAGAGAGTGTCTTTCATTTTTAGACACTCTCAGAAGGAACTTAATAGGAGAAATCGTGATTGACTCTGACATCTATCAGATTATCGGATAATGTTAAGGTATCAGATTTTCAGTTTTGCAGATGTGTATTTTTTCATATAGTGTTATGAGTGTTTCATAGACCGCTTTCCTATTTTCAGTTCTGTTCACATTTAGGAATATCTGACCATACAAAATAGGCATTTGGAAACCCTTCCCTAAGCATGAAGGCAATAGAGCATTTTCATACCTAAGTTCAGTGATTCAGCACTCGTTGTAGCCTTGATTTTTCTCAGTTATTGTAGACTGTCTAATCCTTATGAGTATACATTGAAACATTTTCACAAAAAGTTCTGTTGCAAATTTATAGTCTCAAAAAACCCCTTTTAATTATAGGAAATTGAAGTGTATATATATATATATATGTGCATATATACATCATGACATTTTTCTACCAAAATAGATTACAAAACCCTGCATTTTCCATGAGTTACAAAGAACGTTTACACTTATTTATTCAGAGTGCATATGCTAAATAATCACATAATTAATGACTGTGGAATGAATGATTGAATATGGCCTTTTCATGACCAGAGTGTTCATACTCTAATAAAGGAGATTAAAAAATGCAACTCTATCTGAGGAGTTGAAGAGCTCTCTTACTTAAATTTGGAAACATCTGCTTTTCAGAATTATATTCAGAGTTTTGTAGTCTTTCCAAACAGGAAAACAAAATTTACATTTGATTATTTTTTAAAATGTCCTCAGTTTACAAACTGTCTGGTAGTGATAAGGTTGTTTGAATTGTATATACCACATAAATATATTAAATCACTTGTTCTTTAGTAATTTGTTATATATTGATTTTTTAAAAAAATATGCAATTATCTTCTCATTCTTGGGAAAATCAAGTAATCCAGAAATTAAAAATAGCAAATCTACTAATCACTGTCTGGTTTCTACTCTCTCAAAGCACAAAATTCACAAAGGCACAAGCTGAGGACAGAGCTAGGCCGATGATTGGCAACCTGGGGATAGCAAAAGGGATGAAAGTCACATTTAATAGTGACAAAAACACATTGTGGACAGCAGAAAATTTTGACAGATTGTTTCCACCTCACTTATTACAAAATTCTAGACTTGTGTTTAATGATATCATGTATCCTAACATCAGCTCGAAAATACAGGATGATTTACTATTTGGTCAATGAGAACTGACACCACTGCTTAAATTGCTTCTCTTAGTCACTGATGCTTTTGGCTGCAATCAGAATTTCAATGCTGACCTCTAACTATTTCCAAAAAATTATACTGATAGGTTTATGAGCTGGATGTTTACTTTGCTCTCACAGCAGTTTTTGGATCGGGTGATTGTAAGCATAAGTTGCCCTTTATCTCAAATGTGAGTAGCTAATTTTTTTATTGATGGCTCTGATGTTACAGCTGCTGTAAAGCCAACTTCATTTGCTGCAGCTCTATGTTCAGTAAAATATTCTAGATGACCTCATAGTTTAATTCTAGGTGCTACATTTTAAAAATTATTGTTATACTTATTAAAATAGTTTACTGCTCTAAAATAAATTCTGACAAATGAAAAACAAATTAATAAAAATGCATCTGTGATCGGTTTCCAAGCAAGTGTGCTTCTGCCACTCTTTGTAGTCTGTCCATTACTAACTAAACAGTATCTTTTGTCAGCTGTGGTCTTGATTCTTACTGTTTCTCAATATTGTAACATTTTTTCCCTTTTTCTTCCTTTTTTTTTTTTTCCTGAGATGCTTTTACAAGTGTTAAGGTTCTATTTTTATACTGTTCACTTCCTTCTTTAATTATATGGTAAATAAAAATCCCATCAGAGACGACAGAGGGGAAAGCATGTGTTCATTTTTTAAAGCTTTCTTCATTTTTAGGAGAGTACTTTTAACTTTGTGGCATGATTTAGTTAAGAAAGAGGAGCATGGATGAATACTATTCCCTTACCTCTGGCTCTGCAAGCACTACCTTGTATATAGACGGGCCAGGTCTGAAATTAGTCATGGACATACAATCTGTTCCAGTGGCAATGTTATGTACCTGGTGGCAGGTTGTGTGCAAAAAAAGACAGATGGGATTTTTAGATATCTCATACTTTGTATATGCCACTATGGGTGGACTGCAGCGCCATAAAATGTAGATAAGCAGTGCTGTCAAAAAATACACCTTGTGCAGGGATACTCCTGGCCCTTGCTCTTAAGACAGAAAAGAAAGGTATGGCATAAAACTACCATAGAAAATTACTTCTTATGAGCAACACATAAATAAAAACAAATATATCATGGCATGTTAATGTAGAAAATAGTGAAAAAGCAAGCCTCGAGGACTTGGCAATTAAGTGTTAAGAACGTTAATATACCTGTTTATATTGTTAAAATTTCTTTGTATTTCCCCTTAACACAATTTTGTGACACTTTAGAGGCTATTAGAATGACACTTCAGTCATCCATGGAAGCTGGAACGAGTCTCCTGCAGTAGCAGCAGCAGTTAATGGGGGTTACATTTTTAGGAGGGTCTAGATGTCAGTCTAACAAAATTTATCATCAGAGCAGACTAATAGTGAATTCCAGCATTGCTGTAAGAAAGCATGGTAAATCAAACTTTCTACCCGGCCTGTGTGCATGCTACCGTCAGCAACAACCACTGGCTGGGGGCACACAGTTCTGCTGCTCACAGGAGCAACAAAAGCAACCTCCTACAATGCAGTGAAATGCTTCCCCAGTTTAGCATGATTCCAGGAGCAGGCTGCAGATGCAATTTAGTCTCTGCTCGTATTCACACTTCTTCCAACTGTGCCAAGGGTGGCCATAGCCATATCTGAATGACAGTGTTATGTGCTAGGAGATGAACTAGTATATTGTTTCATTTTGTTCAGCTGTGGCTGAAGTCATTCCAATTTAGTTCAAGTTCAACAACATTTCAAAATAGCAACTTCTTCTTTCATTAATAAATAATTAAAATTATGTCTTGAACCAACTCCTGTTTAGGAAAATAATGGATTTGCCTCAGCTGCGTGGTTGTGTATTTAAGTGGGAGCTACAGCGTATTTTTCAACAAAGAGTATGGGTTAACCTATTAAGGGTAAGTCCTTTTCAGCCCATCTTTCCTGACCCTACATGCATATGAACTGAAATAAACTAGAGCAGAATTTCACCCTAAAAAAACAGATATATTAACATTTGTACAGCACTGCTTGTGCTTCTGCTATAAAAAAAGGCTCTAAAAATGGTGTAGTTCTATATTTAGGGCCTTTCACTGCTATAACAAATATATTCATTTTATAAATAAATATTTTAACTGCTAATCCTACCCATCCAATTTAAGGTCTGAGAAGCTGTGTTTTTCCCTTGTGCTGCCATAAGGGAAAAAAAGTTTTGAATTTCAAATTAAGACTTCAGTTTTGTCCTCAATGTCTTCAGTAACACGCTTTACTGTCTGGAATACGCTTATGTGAGTATAGCTACTGAGTGCAATCTCAAATCTATCCTTTTTAGGGCTGTGTGGGACTAGCAGAAGTTTGTTTATTTTTTCAGTTAAAGGAGCAGAGATGTCTGAAACCATGAAAAGAACTCATTTAGAAAATAGGAAAGAGTCAATACATGCAATTAATTTTTTAAAAGTAAAGTTGTCCTCTACATAGCAAAATGAGGTAATATTGTAATCCTTCCAATAAAACCAAAAAAACCTCTATTCCTCAGTTTCTTAAAAGGAATATAACAAAGAACAAGAGACATAAAGGGGACAGTGATCTAATACAGAGACATTATATCCATGTACCTGGAGAATATGCAGCTATGGTGGCCATACCATACTGGACATGTTTTGGGTTACAGCTTCACTTTGGCCTGCAATTTGCTGGTCAAACAGTCCATTAAAATTACTTTAAAAGTATCCTTTCTTTACAGGACTTTTCCTTCCAAAGTCTACTTAAAACATGATTTCTTTTAGTGGCGAAAGCCCTTCTCCCGATACATCACAGCCATTAAAAGTGTGAAGAGACAGACTTTCCAGAAGCAAACACCTGTCGTATGAGTTCTTTGTCCTGCTACTTTCTTTCTTCTCAGCTCTTGGAACGAGTTGAGAAACCTGCACCCTTCAGGCAAAGCAAAAAGAATAAATTTTGCCTCTTTTTATAAGAGTATGTTTTCCATGACATTCACTGTAAATGAATATAGGGTTTTATTTGTTGGGAAAACATTCAGTGATCTATTACTTTCGTGTTATTACACTGACTTATGGACCTGGTATTTGGGCGTGTCTAAATGAGCTGTGTTTATGAATTTCTGACAGGGATCAAGAAAGCAGTAATAGTTTAAAGAGACCAACCCTGAGTCACTTCTGAACAAGAATTTTACTATCACATATCTGCTTTCATAGCCACTAGACTTAAATGGAACATATCTCTATTTTTTTCTTTCTTATACCTTTGAAGTTCTTACAGTTCTCACTTGACAGGAAGATGTATTAAGGTCTGTTTGTCTTTAAAATCCACATATTTACCTCTGCCTGTCAGAATCATGTGATACTGAAATGCGAGTCTATGTGGTTGCAGTGTCTTTATCTCTGCAGCTTTGTGTGAAATAATGTAGTAGAAAATGCTAGTATAAATTCAATACGATAGTCCAAGGAAATATTATGAACTCTTGGAGGCAGTTTTTAAGCTCTGAAATTCTTCTAAAACAGCTCTTCAACAGCACCACTCCTGGAAGTAGAACACAGTCCAAACTTGCAAACTACAATTTAAAAATCAAGTACTGGTTACTTAGTGCTTAAGAGATAATGTTACAGAAAATATTAATAAATGTAAATATGTTATTATGAAAAAAATTCTATACTTTTTACTAAGTGATCTATGATTTAGAAAGTCACAGAGTTCTGAAACTAATTAAACTTGAAAGTTAAGAATGCATTTTCTTCAAGTACAGCCCTCCTCTCTCTGACCTCAATTTCTGACCTTGATGCAAAATAGTTAAAAGAAAAAGATATATAAATATTAATAAATATTTCACTGTTAAGCAAAATGATTTTCTGAAATTTAGAAGATATATATTTGAAAGGAATTAAAGTTGACTCAACATAGAGTTAGAACATAGCATATAATCATACATTGAATAAAGTAATTTCAGATAGGTCAAGGCATTCACCTTTAGAAATGGAATATGACTGTACTTAAGAAACCTTTTTTTTCTGCAGCTAAATTAAAATTTTTACAAGAAATTCTCCTCATGTTGTTGTTGCTCTGCAAAGGAACCTTAAAATGTAAAACTGCACTTTTCTCCACTTTAATATTTTGTCCATATTTCCAGAGTAGTTGAACAAAGGCTTTCATTTAAATGGAAAAAATGGTCTTAAAATTATAGGAATAAGACAGCGTCCAATGAAGCCAACCACACCTGTATTTCACAAAAAATCAAACAAACCCCTACCTTCCTCCACTAAAACAATACAGTTTTGGTCCAAAAATGAATCGCTTTCAATTATTTGTGATATATAGTAGAGGTGCATCAGTGTTGTCTTGTTAGTTTCATACCAAGGAAATCACTAGTGCTGGCTTTTAGACTCTGCTTTAGCAGGGTAATTTTATGTCTTTTCTTGCTGCTACCTTTCCTTCATTTCTTTCAGATTTACTGCAGCAATTGAAATGAGGAACACCCACAATCTCCACCTTTAGTTCTAAAATATCCCAGTGTTCATGAAAGATGAATTATTCAGTGCACTGTTTAATAGTGAGAGGTCTGTAGATTGTTTGTATTTTAATTAAACATAACCTAAATTCAGAATCAGTCCCTAAAACCTGAGAATGGTATTCTGGGTTTCCATTAGTTTAGTACATGAGAGTCAATTAATTTCAGAACATGTGTCTGTAGGCATGGTTTTAAGGAGGATTTTTTGAGAATTTGTTTCAAAGTGCCAGTCTATGCCTTCCTATTGGTCTTTCCATTGCACAGAGAAGTTACTATGCTGAAATTTATTAATTTGGTTTTATATTCTTTATTGTCTGCAAAATGCTGAAGAACCTTTTGGATTTTTTTAGTTTTGTTAGCTCATACAGAAAGAAAAAAAAAACCTGATTTGGCAATGTTAAGATGAAAGTCGGACAGGTGAAACAAACAAATAGCAAAAGGACTGAGTGTTTCCTTATTCTGGGGAATTGTGATGTTAACTGTAGGTGCCAAAACAGTTTTTCCTGGGATTTGACTAGAGAAGGAGGAGGAGGATTCTGGGAACAGGATGAGGATTTTTATGAATTTTAAAACAATTTCTAACCTTTGGGGGGAAAATGGTAATGAAGAGAACTCTTTTAATTCTCAAGGGAAAAGAGATGGATTCAGATTATTCCATTTTAGGATAAATCTAGAAACTGATGTTTAAGCCATTCTTTAATTACTGTTTGATGGTGGAAGTATTTCTCTATGGAATGAAAAAAGGTTATGCATATTTCTACAGAGTGAACTTAGAACATTATTTCACTTCCTTTCAGCACATAGTTTATATCTAAGAAAGTCTGTAAGTGTGGCAGCTTTTTCTTAATTAAGAAAGGTATACTTTACTATTTCAAGAGCTGTAAATCATCTAAAGAAATTTAAATTTAGAAGTGGCTTCACCTTTGTGATATTATTCTGATTGCTGATAACCCTAATGACTTTCACATGATACCAACTGGCAGGTAATTAGCTACTCAAAGGAGTACTAAGTAAGTTTGCTGATGACAAAATTGGGAGGAGCTGTTGACTCCCCTGAGGACAGAGAGACCTCAACAAACTCAAGAGATGGGCAATCACCAACAATGCTGAGTTTAACAAGGGCAAAAGCTGGATTCTGCTCCTGGGATGGGGCAACCCTGGTTGTGTGCATAGACCAGGGAATGAGAGGCTGGAGAGCAGTGCTATGGAAAGGGACCTGGGAGTCCTGGTCCATTGCAAGCTGAATATGAGCCAGCAGTGCCCTGGCAGCCAGGAGGGCCACCCGTGTCCTGGGGAGCATCAGGCACAGCGTTGCCAGCCGGGCAAGGGAGGGGATTGTCCTGCTCTGCTCCCCACTTGTGTGGTCTCACCTTGAGTCCTGTGCGCAGTTTTGGTCACTGCAGCATAAAAAAGTCATTGAGCTATTAGAGAGTGTCTAAATGAGGGCCATAAGGATGGTTAAAGGTCTGGAGAAGAAGCTACATGAGGAGTGGCTCAGGTCACTTGGCTTATTCAACCTGTAGAAGAGGAGACTGACGGGAGACCTTCAACATCATCATGGCGGGGAAGTGAAGGGGCAGGCATTGATCTCTCCATTCTCATGACCAGTGACAGGATTCAAAGAAATGGCATAAAGCTGAGTCAGGTGAGGTTTAGGCTGGATATTAGGAAAAGGTTTTTCACCCAGGCTCCCCAGGGAAGTGGTCACAGCACCAAGCCTGTCAGAGTTCAAGAAGCATTTGGACGATGCTCTCGGGCATGTGGTAGAATTCTTGAGCTGTCCTGTGCAGGGCCAGAAGATGGACTTGATGATCCTGATGGTCCCAGCTCAGACTGGATTTTACAGAATCAGAGGTAATGTGCTAATATGCTAACACTTATATCATACATGCTTCTATAACCTAGCCTGAAAACCTCTTTCTTTTCTTGTCTAAGGCAAAGGGATGTTCCTTTTCTGTTGCGTTGTCAATTTCTTTCTTCTGTAATTTTTTTAACAGCACAGCTTCATCTCTCATTGGAATTCAACAAAGGTTTTTCAAGAATAGAAGGTGAGCGGCTTTTTCTGGCAATCATAGATAGGTTTTACTAAAGTTTAAAATTGGAACCTTTGGATGAAAGCGTGAGTCTGTGATAATTGGTGTAAAGCAGTTTGATGAGTGGGAAACTGAATGGTTGGTAAAATAAGAAACAGGAAATGTTATAAGTCTGGTTGTCTCAATTTAGAAACAGTGAAATAGACTGCTTTGAGTGGTAAATTAATCAGTAGACTATATTTACTGATTTTGAAGCAAAGTTATCTTTAAAACTGTAGTGTTGATTTTAAAGGTCAGGCATATAGCTTCCAGTCTAACTAAGAAAATGAGTTTGTAGTAGATACTCTCCAGGTACTAGAACTTATGCCTGAGGTTAGCTCAGTTGATTAGGATACGGTGCAAGTGATGCCCAGCGTGTGGGTTTGATCCCTGCGTGGGCCATTCGCTTAAGAATTAGACTTGATGATCCTTGTGTCCCTTGGGTCCCTTCCAACTCAGAATACTCTGTGACTGTAATATACAGTGCTAAGATAACTTTAGCATGACTATCATGAGGTAACTGTGTTAAAGACCTTACAGAAGTCTAGCTAGATGATGTGTGTAGCTCTTCTCTTGTCCACTCATGTGGTTACTCCATTGTAGAATGCCAATAGATTAGTCACACAGTGATGATTATTTTTTCAAGCCACACAACTACCCACAACACAGGACTTTATTTCATAGCCATCAATGAAGAAATATTTTTCCACTATGCCATACAAGTATATAAATACAAAGAAATTGCTCAGTGCTGTGGCTGCTTTGTTGCATGCTTTTGAAGTAGGAGGTTTGCCCCACTGGGCAGCTGGTGTTCTGTATTTTAAGGGAAGACAATCACTTAATATTTACGTGCCATATCTAGGTCATACGTGATTATCCTTTTTGTTAGCTTAGTAGCCTGATGCCTCCTGTTTCCTACGTTATGAACCAGTCCTCTCCCTTTTGCCTCTCCTGGCCCTTGCCTTTCTCTGCTTCCAGTGAGTCAATGCAGCTTGCCAAACCAGCAGTTTTAGGGTTTTTTTTCTGTGGTTGGTTTTCTGTTAATGAATGAATTAAATGAGCTCACTGAAGAATCAAACAAGTGCCAGAAACAAGACTTTGGAAGTCTGGATGAAAAGGCTGGGTAAGACACATAGGGAGGAGGAGGACTCCAGCCGCTTTTGGCAGCAGCCAATTATTAACTCCTAGCTCACTTCGTGCATTTGTGCCTTCCGTCTCCCAAACAGTCTAGAGCACGCTCAGGTTCTCAGATTGCAGTCCAGTGGATAAGTGACTACAATACCTAAATAAGATCCAACATTGAGAAATTACGATAATAAGAGAAGTATTTTTTATGTATTCCTCCTTTTTTTTTCCCTGACATATTTTTTGTGAATTTCTGTCATTAAGAGGTGCTGTTTAATGTAGTATTCTCTCACTATCCATAATATTTGGCACTCTATGATATAATTTAGATTATAGTCTGTATTTCTTTTACCAGTCTTCAGAGGGGACTAGTTTAGGTCGCAATGACATAAATAAAAGACCCTACAATGCATACTAACTTTTTCATGTGATCATGTTGACTAACTTAGGTAAAAAATATATTTCATACTCTTGTTTCTTGTGTAGAGTGATCTCAGGGCGTTCACTATCCATGACTCTTCAAAGTTATTTACTTTTTATTGTTTTACTGTTCTTACCTTATTCTACAAGGAGAACACTTAATCTTCAAATGTTGTAATTGTTTCTGTGCTAAATTTTAGAAACATGTGCGTGCTTACTGTTCAATCCAGAGCTTTGCAAAGGCCTAATAAAACCCAAATGAATTGATACTGGGAGAAATAGCTTCTAAGTTTATTCTGCTGAACACAGTCAAATCTTTTGCAATGAAAACATTTCACAAAACGTGGTTCTATAATTTAGTGTATGATGGCTAACTGACTAATAAACTTATTTGTAAGGTCTATAATAGGGAAACACATCCCGGTGTTTTGGATATACAAAGAGGGAGAACTATTATTCTGTATATATCTGTGACCTAGTAATTCAGGAGAATGTGGTAACTCCACTTAAGCCTAATAAAACACAGCATAAAATATAAAATAAATATATAAATTGCATCAAGTCTTTGATATTAAAATCTGGTGCATAGGACAAGGCAGTGCCTAATTTTTTTATTTAAAAAAAAAAATTAATGATATTAGATCTACAAACCCAACCAAGACCTTTGCAGGATTGGTCTAGACAGTCATGCAATTAGAAACTCTCTGTTTATAACATACTGGAAAAGGAGGCTTTGGATAGAAATCCCTATGGGCTGGGTGGGACCCACTACTGTGAGTCAGGGGAATCACACAGTGTGGGCTCTACAGACTTTGCTTGCTCTTCCCTCTCTTCCTCTGGGCACTGCTGATCTCATTTCTGTTTGTAACTTTTGAATCAATTCAACTAATATGAAGAACAAGATGTACAGACAGTTCTGAGCTGAAATGAATCTGATATCTCTGGTCAAAAAGATGCTTCCCATGGTCTCAAAAAGGGAGAAATAAGTCTGAGTGTATGTCACTGCCTGCTGGTATTAGGAAAGTATGCTGCAGACACATCTGTAAGCTTTTCTTTACCATCAAGAGAATTGGGAGCTTGCAATTTTTAATGATAAACCCACATTTTTCTTATAGACTCATGTGACTCAAGGACCTCATTTGGAACAAAAATTCAGATATTAAAATAATGAGAACAGCAATTACTTGGACCTGGTTATTGTTTCAGATGTAAAATTTAGAAACAGTATTCAATCATTTTGGTCTACAATCATTTTGCTCAAGGCTCCTAGGAAGATCCTGTAGGGAACTTGACCAAATCTAGGGAAAAATTTTGTGCAGGTGGCAGAACCACCTGGGTCACTGAGGGCTTTTGAGCCCTACCAGAGGCAATTTTGTTAGCTGCTGCCAGCCTGCAGCTTTATAGTATTATTTCACTGTCTCTTGCCTTATGCCAGGCCTTTTGTTTGTAAAATATGCTAGCTTCCTTCATGCTAAAGATGTTATGTAAACCAAAAACGATAATATTAATTACTTTTAGCAAAATGTGTTGCTTTCATTCTCTGTCATTAAATCTGGTGTGTTCCACCCCATGCAACAACTGTTATTCCAAGTAGCTTTCCGGAACTGCAGCAGACAGTTATGATGCACCATATGCTCTGGATGTACTTTTTAATTTTTTTTTTTTTGACAGACTTGCTATTACTGAGTGTCATGGTCTAAGCAAAGGACAGAAGCCAGCTAATATTTAGTGTGTCTGGCAAGGATGTTTCCAATGACCCTGGCCATGTCTGTCACCTGCCCTGTTATATTTCTCTCTCCTGTAAGGTTGGTATATTGACGCTGTCCTGAGAGTATGCATAGGAGAGCTAATTAACCAATTACTATATCAGTAATTCAGCATATAAACTTGACTACATAGTGTATTTGAGGTTGTGACATTTTATTAATAAAAAACCATCACTGAGTAAGGAATATATTAGAGAAGCTAGATGGACTAAATGTATATATCATGTTTATACCCACTGTGCAAACTGAAATATTCAGATGGCAGTAAAAGAAAATGTAATGGAAGGATTTTTATACATAGGAGATTTTTATCTTCACAGGGTAGGAACAGAGGAGTGAGATATTGCAACTCCTATTTTGAAGCAATCAGCATATTATCAGTATGTTACTGTTAAATACAAAGTATGCAAATACCATGAGAGAAGTAACACCGAGGACTACTTGTATGACTAAAACTGACAAGGCTATTTCGAAGAACCTCTAAGGTTTTTACTACAACCTTCATTTGACTTGCACTTAAAGATTGTCTCTGTTAGTCTAGTGACATTTGCCAGTCCCTTAGGTTATGATTTAAAATGGGTTTCATTTAGCTCACAAAATGTACACAACTGCCTAACCTATTTAGTTACAGTAAGCAAGTAAAACTTACTCTGCTTTATTAATTTTTAAGCACAGTACATAATTCAGCAATGCAATATATTATTGAATTGGTAGAATCACGTTTCCTTTCAAATTGCCCTCTTTGTTATTTTATAAAAATTCTTTTCCTTTTCAGAGAGGGCTTCCCTGTTGACTTCCTATTCCTTCTTGCTGGAGGAGTTGCATTAAATGTTCTTTTGAATGCATCAAAACCATTCAGTATGTCAGCAGCATGGAACCACTGCACAGAAATGTGGATGACCTTATTTTAGGGATAAGGCTAGCTTTTCTGCATCCTTTTTACTACCTACTAGATGAAAATAGCTTCATTTCCAATTCACGTTAAATGGGAAGCAAGCACTGATTTGGCTTTTTTGTCAAAATTGTTTTTATAGATGAAAGCATTCCAGTCTCAAGTCTTACTTTAGATCTTTAATTCTTGATAGAAAATGGCCATTAATTTCAGTACAGCTTCCACAAGGAGACAGTGATCTTGCCTTTTTATGTGCTGCTTTCTAATCTTGTCCAAATTGGTTATGCAGGAGGGCGACAAAAATGACCACTGTAGAACTTGCCTTGATTTTTAATTAGTGTTGGTTATGACATTCGTGAACTATGCTTACTCAAACTGGGTGAGTTAAAATGAATGCAGTGAATGGATAGGTGTGTTCCTGAGACCGGTTTTGACTTATCAGAGATTCAGAAATACAGGATAAAGTTTACTTTGCTTAGGTCTCACCATCATAAAACTTGCCGTAAATTGTAAGCAAACTTCTAGGCTTCCTTAGAAGACATTGAAAGATGCTTATCTTGAGACTCATCTCTCAAACAAGAGGTGAAAGAAATAGTTTTCTCGTGCTTAGAAATAAAGTAAATGTCTAGGTGAGATTTGATGTCGAACTTCCAGGGGCTAAAGTTGGAGGAGATGCCTCTTGTTCATAAAGATCTTAGGTGAGCTTTCAAAATATTCTGCATTTTGTTCAAGTGTTGATTTTGCATGCACACCAATAAGAAGTCCTAGTACTGACAAACAGCAGGTTCAGTTTGATTTAAAATAAACTGAAATAATTTAAAAAGGTCTTAAATAAAATATCCTAGAATTATATAAAGTGGAATATTGAATTATGATGTTTTTTCTTTTTTCAGGAGGATAAAATTAATTGTTATTGGGTTTGGAGTTTTTTTCAGTAGACCAATTTATAATATAATGGGAGAATACCAGCATTGAAGGGAACAAGTGGTTGTATTTTCTGAGCTGTGACTCTATGATAAAGTTGCAACTCTGCTTGACTAATATCACAGCTATGTGTATGCTCTGTCTTTTTTAAAAGGGTAAAGCGGTAAAACATGGGCTTGCATATGATTTGGTTTTTTCCACAAGAGTTTCTTTTGTCTGAAAAGTGATTATCACGTTATTGAAGATTTTCTAAAGTGTAAAAATTCCGAACCCTTAAAATGTTTATTTTCTGTGTACTCATAGTATAACTACATTACATTACCACTGCAGTGCATGTTTGTACATGAAAACAATAGCAAAAATCCATTATTATTTCTTGTAACTCAGGATGGTGTCATTAGGTTATGGAATTTCAGTTAATGTTAATATTTTGTTATGTTAGATTATACCTTATAGGTACTCTGGAAATTATTGCTGAATTCTTCATTACAGAATGCTGAATTTGGGTTTTGAAGGAGTTGGGGTTTGTTAGTGTGTAACAACGGAAGTTGCTAAGACACAGTGGGGCAAGGAACTGCTATAGCAAACTGGGGAAAAAGCTGGGCATATAATGATTAATTATTTTAACAAAATCCTGTAACAAGATTTTTTTTCTGATACTGAAAGTAGGGTTGAACTAGGAAATTCTAGCAATCCTTACTTAGTGGGTGTGCTGTTTTACACCTGAGCCAGCTTTGAATCAAAGCCTCCCCATGCAGGGAAAATTTCAATTAATGGGCATGAATAGACCTGGACAACATGAGAGAAGGGCAGTCATCCAGTCTGGCTTCCTGCAAGGTTAGAATTATTCTATCTGCACATGTAATAAAATGTGTGAAGTCTGGTTTTGTGTATTCCATCTATCCTAAACTCTAATGTTTTTCGTATGAGGCTGTACAGGAAATTTGCAGTTACTACAGGTAATGTCTAAATTAGCCATTTTTTGTACAAATGTGATTCTTCAGTATCATTACTACTCTTTCTTCCTGCTTTTTCTGCTGTCTTAACATATTTTGTTTTTATCTTTTCACATTCCTCCTAAAACCCTGTAGATTTGATGCCATAATACAGGACCTAATTTTGGCACTATTAGTGAGTCTGCTTTATAGTATTGTGAGGAGAGCGGAATCTACCATAAGGCTTCATAAATTTTTGTTAATGTGCTTTCTCTCTTATGATATGAGATAATGATCCATAATACAAATCACACTGACGTTTTAGAAACTTCTGGTCAACACACTGGCAGCTAACATTTTTTACAGCTCTTAACTTTACATGGGTGTGTTGGCAACTAACACATGCCTTCAAGAAAGTTTTCAAGGAACCTTCTGTGAGGGGATAAGGTAGAAGCAACACTGTAGATGACATTCAGAATATTCCTTTTGTCTCTTCATTCAAAAAGCTGAGCAGCAATAAGTCAAGAGTGAAGGACTGACCTCTTATAGTACTACTGTGGTAATAGTCTAATCACCAAATTGCATGTAGATACCACAAAGACACATAAAATTTTAATATGATACAGATATACATGCTTTAAGTACCTTTACAAATATTGATCACACCTTTTCCTGAAACTCAGTTTACTTAATGGAGTCCTGTCCATCTGAATAATATGACACAGTGTCAACAATCAAAGGTAACAAAAATATCTGGTAAATTATAGATTTTTGAAGTATTTGTTGCACAACTGGTTAAATCGTAAATGAGAATGTCCAGCACTTCCTTCAATGTTTCATTCTCTCCTGCTTTGACTACAAATTAAACATTATTGCTTATGAAAAGAACCCCAAAGAACAAAACACCACCTAGCGAGCAAAATGCATTCTATAGCTAGGGGAAAAAAAAAGACAAAAAGCTAAGAAAGTTGAAATGGAGAGTAAGAAAAGGTAGTCATATGAGTTTGTGACTAAGAATTTTTTTGCTTTAGTATTTGAGATTCTATTTCTACTGGGTATAAATCATGAAATTCAATAGCCTAGAAAGAAATACATTTCAATTGTCTTGACTGTGATACTCCCCCCCCCACTTTAATATTGCTGCCCTTCGTGAATGGTAACCTGAACCCACCGAAGAGATGCATGTTAAAATGTAGAGCAGAAGGCAAAAAAAAAAGTTGTTTTCTTAATATTTTGGAGCAGTATGTCTCTTGTTAAATGATTTAAATGAAACAGAAAAATGGTTTTCATTCTGCTGGCAAGAATTTGAAAGAGAATTTCATGTAAATTCTTTTCATGGCTGTGTATTTCAGTAGAAGGTTTTCTATGTACTAAGTAACTTTTTTACTTACAGGAAACAATATGTTAGTATTTATTAAACAGTAACTAGAGCACATTAGATCAAGGAAATGAACACAATAGTTATGTAAATTTCAAGCTTTTGTAACTCTAATACATGTCTACTGTCTGCTAGTGGTGGTTATGGCACTTGGTCTCGGCTGAGAATATGTAAAGCTACGTGAAAGTAGACAGCTCTCTATATATACTCATCTAAGGCAGTTTATATGCTATTTTTTTTTTTTACTCTAGGAACTACAGCAAGTAAATTGCAGTCAACAGGTGTCTCCTGATGTGCTGCAGTTTCAGGCAGAAGAATGCAAAATAACTGTTGAGTGGGTCAAACCATCCACTTTTAGTAAAATAGTTTTTCTTATAATGTTTTAGGATGGGCACATTAAACATTCATGTCTAATATACTTTTGTGGAGAAAATGCAACAGTTTTTGGTAGTTTACAGTGGAGAATGTGTCAGCTGTTTTTTTTTGTACTTAAGGTGCAAAAAATCCTGTTGCTGGGCTAACTGCATATCTACGTAAAATGTTATGAGGTTTTCCTTATGTTCTATCTATATCAGAAACTTTTTCTAATGTTCTTTAAAATTCCCATTAGCTGGAGTCTGCCTTGACTTCAGTTTAGCTGCCCTCAAAAATGAAAACTATTTTATAAATAGCAGCTTGTAAAACCATGCTTTAAGTTTCTTCTCAATATAGGAGTAGTGTAGCAGGAGCACAAATATGTATTTACTTCATTCAAATAACTTAATTTATTTTGTTTGCTGCAAAGTTCCTCACTTTACAAATGGAGCACTGAATAGTCCTCTCTTGTGAGATCCAAATATCAATCAGTTTTTTTGACAGATGGGACAGTCTGCAATCTTGCTGATCTTGTCCCATTCAGCCACCCAGAAAACACTTGTTGAGAGACTCAGCTACTCAATGGCAGGATTTTTCCTTGGTGTTTGACTGATGAGTTCAAGGTGTTCTGAATGTCTAATGACCTCATGGACTCAAGATGTCTACAAATTAGTTCTTACAACTTGCCAGTAGGCTAGGATAAGCTCTGTGACTATTTAGAGACATATACAAAGCAAAAAATGTTAAATATTATGACGTCTTTATGGAATAAGCTAATGGTTGTTTTTCACAAGGTTAACCAGAAGCCAAATATTTAGCATATTAACTAAACATGAAATCTAAGTTGTGTATTAGTGAGATGCTCTTCTGAGACAACTAGTTCCATATTTACTTCATTGCAAAACCTGTAAGTTGACAAAATGTGGTGGGGCTTTCTATTTTCATTTTTTCTTTGTTTGTTTGTTATTTGTTTGTTGTTCCTTTGTTTTTTTAATGTAAACCCATTGGTAGAAACCTGCCTTGTTGGAATTGCCTGTTCGCTGTATGTCACTGCTGCGCAGAAATATGTAAGAAAAGCTATCTGATACCATTCAACATTCATTCAAGCATTCAAGAAAAAAATAGGAACCCTATTTCTAGCGGTCTGTGAAAGAATTATAATCGTTTCACTCACCACTTACTTCAGAACAAAGCTGTTTAACCTGACACTTACTTGCAGGAAGCTATGTCCAATAGCGGCTGATGTATGTCCAATGCTTTTACCTGCTATTAAAAATCATATTGCTGGGCTGTAGCAATAGCTTTTGCAATCATATGTCTGGTTATAATTGTGCTATAAATTCTGATTTCCTGTTGAAAAGGGGCAGTTATTTTACTACAAGAACTAAAAGGTATCCTTGCTTTCAGGTTTTAGTAGTCTCTGCAATACCAACAAATAAAAGTTGATATGAAAGCTTTACATCTGGATCTGTAATATGTCAAAAAGAAATAACAGGGTCTTAAAATTGTCTTTAATTGAATAGCTCCTCTTTGCTCAGAATATAATGTTTATTTACCCTTGACTGTTCTTCAGGTTGGACATTTTTCGTTTAAGTCTGGTATATCATATGAGGAGCTCAGTAATTTCAGACATAGCAGAATATACTACTTACTATAATGAACATGTTCATTCTCTTACCATGTCAACAACCATGCAAGAAAAATTTTGTAAAGATAATGTGTCAGGAAAACATTAAAATGGAAAAGAGCTAGTAAACTTGTAAATTCAAAGCTGAAGAAGAAAACTGCTAAGTGAGTTGTTAAACAGAAGATTCATCTTACAAGCAGTACTGATTTAAAACATTTTGTTTTATAAGGGCTTTAGTTGCAGATCGTTACCTTAGTGCAAACTATTTCCATACATATTATAGTCTTATGAATACTATTCTCATAAAAAGTGTTACAAATGGAAAACTAGTTTGGAAAATACTTCAGGGTATTGAACTGAAAAAAATAATAATTCTACTTACACCCAGTCTTTGTTACAATATATCATAAATGTTTCTCTCTACTACTCTCCATAGCCATTAATCTATTCAGCAAAACATTAAATGTAAAAACATAATTTTTTCAAAGAATTTTAAAGAAGAAATCTATCAAAGTCTAGTTTGATTTCTGTATTGATTTTAAAAGGAATCATGAGCTCCTGAACTTAAATTATACAGTCAGTTCATAACGTGGAAATGAAAGTTGACCAGAATCCAGGGTACTGTACACATTTTGTGGTAAAAATGAAATTTACTTAGTATTCTAAACTTCAGTTATATAGAAACAAACATGGACTTTTCTGATGTTATTTTTTGGTTGTTTCTATTCTCTTCATGCAAATCCAAAATTTGCTTACAATATTCTATTGCTATTTTCTAAGAAAACTGTTTTTCTTTTAATGTGTATATATGTGCATTTTCTGCTCCAGGCAATTTAGAAAGCATTTAATTAGTCAGACAGAAAATATTAGTTAATATTAAACAAAGTTCGTCTATCAAATATAATGCAAGAAAATGTTATATGGTTCTTCACTAAAACAGGAAGCAGATTTCAGTTTTCATAAAAATAACCTTAAATGTCATAACATAAGGTACCATAAAGATCATATGTAACAAGAATGGCAGATATTAATTCCTGTTATGCACACTCACTATGCAATTCCTTGCACCCTGCTTAAAGCTTTAGCAAAGTTAAGAGCAAATGTTCAAGACAGCTGTGCTGAAGGAGGCTAAAGGTATTTGGGTTTGGCCTGAATTAAATATATCCCTTCCATTCTCTGATCTTTTTCTTTCTAGTATGTATTAATAGATTTGTTGCTCTATTTAGACTGTATTATAAGGTCTGATTTCTTGCTAATCACCACCCAAACCCATACAATTAATCACACACTTAAATCCCAGGCATATGTTAAAATCTGAATTTGCTCTTTTCTGGTCACTTGACTAAAGATATGTATATTTTAATAGGAGTCTGAGAAATAACCTGGTTGCAGAATTGGTGAATTACAATTTGGATTTTTTGGGGCAGGATTTTTATATGAACTATTGAATATTGTCATGCACTGCTTAAGAAAAATATCGGGTGTTGGTGTCCAGCTAGTGTTAGTATAACATAAATGCCTTACGTCTTCTAGAGCGTGAAGATCTAAGGATTGAATATTTTTGTTCTACAGTAAACTATCACCCCAATAGCACATGTTGTTCCTGGTTTAAGTATTGGCACTTACAGTTCAGGTACCTTAATATGATTTTAGATTAACCTTTTTATTAACAAACATGCTGAAAGGAATATTGTATACTATAGCAGTTCTGGAATACTAACTTGCAGCCTTAATATTGAATTATAATGTAGATCAAAGTGTGCCTTCTTCTGAAGTCAGACATGTTGTGTTTCAAAGTGTTACAGCAAGTGCTTGTTTAATTGTATTTGGTGAGAAAACAGTCACTGTTAATGTACTGCGACATTTAATAACACTTTTGTGTGTTACAGAGGCAGACAGTACCTTCCTTAGAGAAGGAAATTCGCTTGGATCTCTTGCTTTTGTGCTTGTTTTATTTCTCAGCCGTTTCTATATTGTTTGAAGTTTTTGTTTAACGTAATTTTCCACCTTCACATTCCTATTTGAAAACATGGCAAAATCAATCAGTAAAGATAAACTGGGGGAAAAAGCCAACAGCCCACATACTTGATTAACTTGACCACTATGGTGACAATGAGGAAGAAATGATAAAATTTGTCTTTCTGCTTTTTTGGTTGGATAGAGAAGAAAGAAGAATAAAGATGAGGGAGTCAAAGTTCTGGTACTGTCGGAGGGGAGAACAGCTGCAATTGACAATTGCAACTGACTTAAAAATAAAAGAAACTTGTTTTTTACAATGTGCTTGTAGCATAAGTGAGGGAAACAAAGCAACTCTGCAGAAATTTTTGACTGTTGGATTCTTAAAAATAGTGTATTTTCCAAAAACTGAAAGAAAATATATTTATGCGTAATTGAACCAGGGAAATTGTCAATCTGATGCAATTTTGGGAGGTTACTCTAGTAGCCATTATTTTCAAATATTGAAAAATAATTAGTCAATGAAATAATTTATTTCCTATTTTATCCACCCATCTCGCTTTTCATTCATAAGCTGTTAAGGATATTCTGCGCGTCTACCTGAGGGTAAAAGAAAATGTCAATATGTGGTTGAGTAAGCATGTGTATATAAAAAATTGGCTCTGACCCTAACTCGTGTTAGCAGTTGGCATGGCTTCTGATTAGTAATTAATTAAATCAATACCAGCAGACAGTAATGGTATCTTTCATTAGAATGCCATGCCAGACCTACTAAGGATAAACTACTTGATACTGATTCCTGTCTCAGGCTTGGTCAGTTCAGCTGGATATCTAGCCATTGTCATCATGTGAAAGATTCACTTAGAATAAATGCTGTCTAAAATATATCATTAAAACTAAGCTCAGAGGATAATTTTTGCTTTAGCTGTACTATTTCTTGCTCACTGCATAGGGAAGCTGCAAAGTTACTACAGGATCCAATTACTTAACCAAGTTATTAAAAACAAACAAACAAAAGAACCCCACAAAGCCCCCAAACAACATTTAGTCTCTCCCCCTCATCTCGGGTATAGCTTATCAGTTTTGATTCAGTGAGGTACGAGAATATTGCTAGAGATTTAAGCTGTGGTTCTGGTTGCAAGTGTACTTCAGTACAACCAATAATTTTAAAAATGTATAGCAAAGTTCCTTGTGGCCTTTAATTCCATTTCAGAGACTGTTTTTCTATTGAACACTTTTTTCTCTGCAGGCAACGTCAGTCCCTGACAGCTGATAGACACCTGTGAGTCCTACTTATTTTTATGGAAGGCAGTTCTCAGGATTTGTCATGTTTATTGACCCTTTTTGTACGTCTGATTTAAATCTCTCTAAGTGAAAGAAATAACTAGAGGCCACAACTGTCCCTCAGTTGCAGTTATGTAAACTCAAATGAACTTCACTGGTTCAGAAGTTTAGAAGCTGAACACTTAGGAGGAAAAAAACCCCACGTCAAGCATCTAAAGTAAAGCATTATTGTGTTAAGTGCTGCAAAACACTGTCTAGCCAAAATTAACAATACCATACAGGAGTGGGAATAGTTGCCTGATTATCTTATATTTGTGATCTGTTCTAATTCCTCATTTCAGGACAGTGAAAGAAGAAGAAACACATTAAAGATTTTTTTAAACATTTTTCAAATATTGTAAATTTCACTGGCTATAAAGCCTGCCCTGCTTTTCCTGGCCTGAGCTCACTGCTGAGCTAGTAAAACATACCCATTGCACTAGAAAGAAATTTATGTAGCATAGGAAGTTTTTGAGCATCTATGGTCTTTCTGCCTCCTTCCTTTTGCAGAAGGAGGACAAGCTTGCAAACAGAAATGTAAGAGGAACAGTCAAAACTGTTCTCATGCTGCATGGAGGCAGGTGGTATGAACTAGGAATAGGTTGCACTGGATGTAATTATTGGCGACATAGGATCAGCTGCATTGAATGTAACTATCAATGAGCCTATGGAAGGTTACCATTGCACTCTTCACAGACGTGACAGAAACAGACTTTGCGAAGCAAGCCCAGCCTTTAGCTTTCTAGAGCTGAAGTGTTGGCAAGCAACTGTTTCGGATGAGTTGTGCTTGGAGAACTGGTTATTTTATCAAGGGGCTTTTTTGTTGCTTGGTACAAATAAGCCACCTGGATCCCAGGCAGTCTTAGGTCTGTCTTTAGAGGTCAAGCTGAAAGGACTGGGTATTGATGTATTTGCTGTTACAGGGACAAAGTTAATTCTAATCTTTCTGCAAGCCTGAAGTCCATGTGGTTATTGTCAAAACTAAACGGAAAAGACATGTGCCCTTGGTGTTCATGTACTTTTCTGATCTGTGCCTGGCTTCAGAGAATTTTAATATAAATTTTACTCACTTTTGAAAAATAAACTATATCCTTTGTTACACACCATGGAGAAGTTTCTCCCTTGCACTTCCCTTTGACCTGTGCTATCTCTTTGGATGTTGGTGAGTGTGGTTGACATTAGGTCTACCCTGTCATCTGTCTCCAAGGAGCAAAATAACCCTTGATATGGTCATGTTTTAACTGAGTGCACACGTTCTAAGACAAACACAGGGATGTCTGTCTCCATTAAGACATTTTAGACGGCTAAATATCAGAGGCTGACCCCTGCAGACCATGGTGGTAGGTACCTAGCCCAGATAATAGGCTTCCTCACACCCCTTTGCTATTATTTGCCTCTCATAATGAAGGTACCATTGTAAAAGGAAATAATTACTGCATCGCTCTGACAGAGCAACAGCAAATGCCAGAAAAGTTCTGGTGTGAATGCTGCAAGTTCCTGTGGCAAAGAAACACTGAAAGATGCCTTGTCTGCTGAAAAATGTGGATGCATGAGTCTTTGGTGGTGTGGATGGACAAGGGAGCATTTTCAGCCTCTATTTTGGATGCAAGGTCTATTGTGTCCTTACCTTTGAAGCACTAAGCCAGCCACAGCTGGAATGCACAAAGTTTTTCAGCATCCCTAGGCATGGTACATGTGCATGTACTGATACGTGGATGGGACATCTGTGACCTAACCTTCAGAATTCAAAGATGGTTTACAAAGTAAGACCAGTGTTATTTTAAGTGTGCAGCTCTGAAAAACATAACTTTTCCTTGAAGGTGAAAGATGAACACCTCAGAGCATTGCTTTTATACTTGTTTGTTAGAAATAGCAGTGATTTCAAAATATTCGCCCTTAAAAGTAAATATTTTCATATTAAATACAGAGTTCTTATTGTAATACTTTCCAGGGCTGTGGGCTGACTATTCAAAGGAATCATTATTAATTTGTTAAACTTCTGCGGTTTTTATCCTTAGAATTGTCCTTAGAGGGCTATTTTTTAAAAAAACAAAACAACACACAAACCCAAACCTCTTACCCAGTTTTAAAAACAAAATTAGTCTGTTTAGTGTCAAAGGTTAGGAATACTTCTTAAAATGTCTTCCTGATTACTTATTCCAGCAGTACTGCCATATTGAAAAGTGCTTGAAATCCTTAGGGATGAAAGCTGACAGGTGCTATATGAATGCAAAGTGTTATCTGTGACACATCTAGGTCAAAATCTTAGTCATGGCAGTAAAATTCACCTTTGTTCCATGCGTGGTTGTTGCAAAGGGCCCCTTTGAAGCCTTCCTTGATTGTTCTTAGTGGCTCTTAATCTATTAACTGAGTGCCATGATGATGGGATCAACTGCTGCTTGATATTGTTCCTCTGGGAACATTTTTGGTTATGTAGCCTGAGAAACACTTGCTTCTACATAGAAGTGACTGTAGGTATCTATTCTTCACCAACTGCATAGTGGTATGCAGGGAAGGTAAAGAAAGAAAAATTGTTGATGACATCTTGTTTGACTGTTGAAGGTCTTAGATTATACCTGAATGTCATGATTTTGGGTCCTTAATAGGTAAAAGAGAATGTTTGCAATGAAACTGAAATCTTGGCAAGACCAGCTTCAACATTCTAATGAATATACCAAAAGAGACTGTGTGTGATTTGAATAGAGTAGTGATGAACAGTAATTCTGGGTCAGTAAATAAAGTTTCTTGGTGCTTGTGCTCTTTCTCTCTTTTTATGAGATCAGAACAGAAAAAACCCACATAATGTACTGAGGACTGGTTTTGGTTTTGAGGCTCTGCATTTAGAGATTTTAAAGGGACTAGCATGGATATGAATGTCATGAGCTGATAAGCTTGCAGTTCTTAATTGAACTCTTTCATGACAAAGCTCACAAAGATCTTATATTTTAACATTGCTTTAAAAACGATGTTTAAAAAGAGGTTTCAAACTATTAGGTATACTTTTAAAATTGTTTTGATCGTTTTACTTTCCCATATGTTTATTTCAGTCTCCTGTTTGAAATAGTGTTACTGTTCTCAAAGATATACATAAATTCTAACACAATTTCTATATGCATAATTTTAAAGTTGCACTTAATTTTCTCATATATAGGAATTACATTTTAATTAAATTTTATTCTGAATTGACATTTTTATTAAAATAATTGAGTGTGGGTTGATAATAATGTCATTATATCTATGGTGGATGCGCATATATTTTGAATGCAGCTAGTGTGACTGCTAGAAACATTTCTAATCCATCAACACTATAGGTGATTTTAAGAATTTTCTTGTAGCTGTGCCTCCTAAATGTTATTCTGTGGTAATTTATATATATGACATAGCATTTGTTACTGTTTGAGTCAAAGTTATCATAGCTAACAGATCACAATTTACACTGAAATGTTATAAACGTAGCTTTGTTCTTTCTTTCCCTGTTTGAAGGCAGCTGTAATGCCTACTTCTCTGCAGACTTTTCTCCTTCAGTCTGTTGACCTCATTGTTATGTGTATCTCCTCTTTTCTTTACCTTTTTCTTGAAAATGATTGAATGTCTTTACTGTAATACATTATGCCTCATATCTCCTAACCAGCAGCAACACAGCAACAACATCCCCTACCCAAAACTATTCGTAACATGCGCCCTCCATCCCTCCATGCATATTAATTTTAAGCCAACCAGCTCAGTTTGAACACAAAATTTGCCTACTAGCATCTCCTCTGTGCCTACTAAAAGGACTAAAATCTGTTGTGCATTCCTTTTTTACCTATACCTGATGGCAATAATGTGCAATTTATGTACCTCACAAAATTACTCCAGAGAGTGGGTTTGCTCTGGAGAGCAGAAATACTAATATAAGAGTGGTCTATTTCTCCTGGAAATAAAAAACATATTGGTAAACTTTGCAACATGCTGTTTGATATACAGTTAATATTTAAATCTTACCTATAGGACGTCTTGAAGCCTAACTGCAAGCTAATGTAGGATGAAAGTTTAGGTAATTCATCACCAAAATGTCATTATTAACTGATAGTAAAATGTATCAATTTATTAAAAACACTGGTCAAAATGTTTTTAAGATTGTATGGTATAATCTCTTTAGGGACAAAATAAGTCTCTTCCAGGATGACCAAAATAAAAAAGTAAAATAAGATTTACCTCTGATGTCATGAAAAGGGCAAGAATGGACTTGTATGATTTCATTTTAGTGGGGAAGAGATCTTTGTTTTGAGGCAAATAAAACTGGAAATAAAATGCACTAGCACTGAGTTCATGCAATTCTGTGCCTTATTTTTAGTATGATAAACCATAAAATAAAAGAAAGAGCTGACATTTAGATTGGGGTAGTGACAATGACCCCAAGATCACTAAATCCTGTCAGCCCATTTGCTACATAAAGATAAGAGTTTTGAACTGGTTGTAGGTAATAAGGGCACAAAATGAGCATCTGAGAACTCTTCAAATCTTGCATCTGTTAACATTATTATCTCTGATATATGTACACTGTGAAACATAATGCTAATTTTATTGCAGTCATCTAGAGTGTTTTTAACGAAAACTTATTGTATCAACATAGAATTTGATATCACCTGTGGGGTAGAAATTCTACTGTTTCATCATTTGTTAAATTATGCACTTGACTCTTGTTCTTCTGAGGCCTTCATCATCTGGGTTAGATTTCTATCTATTAATGTTCTCTCATAATAACAATTGAAACACTGTTCCCAAGAAAATAATTTTTGCACGAAATAAAACAATTACTGATATGTTTTCCTTTTCTTGGATTTGAACAGGCTTATACCATATGGTTTGTACTCTTTTATACATAGTTGTTACTCAAATATATAATGGCTGTTATAGATTTTCTTTATAATATGTTCTTATTTTGTACATGATAGTCTAAATAAAATTGTTCTTTTTAGCAATGCCTTACATATGTGTAGATATTTCATTTGATTTCAAATGAAATATAAATTACATGTCTCTTGACTGAAAATCACTTTCCAACAAAAATAAGTCGAGATCCCATGACATAGATCACACAAGCAACAACAATTTGGGCTAGGAATTCTAGTACTTGACTGATGCTTTTAGTTGGTCACTTTGGGATTTGTTTTACATATGTGAAATTGGCAAAAATACCACATAGAGCTCTTAAAGTAGGAAAAAAAATTCTACATGTCCACACTGTGTATCTCTATAGCGAATCATACAAAGCCATGGACAAATTAATTTGTGTCCTTCTTTCTTACATCTGATTGTTCAGTACATTTTTCATTTTCAGAATAAAGCTTTATAACCAGTCGTATAACTATAGGTTCCCGAATGAAAGTACTAAACCTTTTGAAAAGTGTCATAGAAAGACAAAGTCAAGTCGTGGGTGTTCCAAGCTCTTTTGGAAAATGTTGTTACTATTGCACAAATACTTTGAGGTTTCTTTGACAGAAAATATTGCAGTTTATGGAAAACAGAACAAAACATCAGCCACAACTGGAATCTTTAAAAGGATCAAAGATGTATGCTCTCTTTTCAATGAAAATTTTTCTTGAGGTTTGCTTGTGCTTGCTATATCAAAATCTCTTGGCTCTACTTATCTTTTTTTTCCTACATTTCAAGTTTAAAAAATTATTAATCACCTTTTAAAAATAGTGAAACAATTAATAATATGAAACAGAAAATGTATGTTGATCAGAAGTTCAATATCTATAAAGTTTATAGTATTGAACATATAATTTCAATAGTCTGTTTTTAATCTAGAAACTCAGGTGGTTTTCCAAGAAAAAGAATAACTTACATGCTCTTATAAAAATGACCTAGTTTTAAATAACTTTAAATATTGAGTTGCAAATGATGACTTTAATAATGAAATTTAGTTTGGAGATACAAGAATTAGTAAATATTACCAAATACCATTACCAGAATGTTGGTGTAAAGAGCTGTAGTGAAGTGACAGAGTTGTACTTATTACAAAAGGGTACAACACTACTTCTGTCAAACTGAGTATATTTTTGCTACAATAACTGAAAAAAAAGGTTGGGAAAGCTGTGGAGCTACATATGTTTTATACATGATTAAAAAGTTTATTTATTTGATGATAATGCACTGGTTCCATTCAATGAATAGAAGACTTCAAAGGTCTTAGACATGCCTGATGGATGAGGTAGTTACACAAACCCATTTTGTCTAGTTTTTGGACAACATTTTCAGAACTATTAAAATAGTCTCTTTCTTACACAACACAAAGGCTATTGTTTTGTTCTCTAAGATCTAACATTCATTAATTGCTTCTCTAATTGCTTTATGGGGATTTGTTGGCTGATAGATTTATCGTTCATTGTTAGAAAAATCTGACAGTCACTAAATAATAATAATTTAGCAAAGTAAATACTGTTCAGATAGTGGTGCAAGCGGTGAATCTGATTAATCACTTTGAAATAACTCCTATCTAGTTTTGCCCTGTGACAAAAACATGGTGGAGATATAATGGAATTAATACTCAAAGATAACTCAGATGGTTGTGGATATGAACCATGTCATCCTAGATTTTTCCTTTGGCTGTGATCTAATTTTACATCCTTTGAAGTCAGTGATTAATGGTTTAGGGATTCCATCTTCTAGGACAGCTTAGAATTGAGCTCGAACTTTCTGCTGTATATAAATAAGGTCAAAATTTTCATACTTTACTTGATATTTCAGAGTCTTTTCCTTTCCAAGGAAACCTTATTGACAAAAATGGAAGCTCTTGGGATGATTCAACGTGGCTTAGGATGTAAAATAATTTTGCATACAGAGATTATTGACTTTGCTAATTGTAAATCAATCCAGACAAGTTTTGCTATGGTGCTTGAGCTATTTGAGGGTGAAAGCAAAATAGTAGCAAAGCTGTGGCGTTCTGGAAAAATCTGTGTTGGTTCCCAAAGCAAAGTAGCGTTTGTGTATGTGTAATGCTGTAATAGATATCTGTTTATATCTGTAACCACTTAGCTTGTCGATTTTACTGTTACTTTTGAGCTTTCTGTAAGAGCTGTTAAATGATGGGGCAGATTAGGCAGCCTTCTTTCTGGCAGTACAGCTATATCGTCTACGGGCTCAAGAGCTAAAGATGAGTTTAGTTTGGTGTTGAAGCCTGGTTGGGAGTGAGGCATCTCTGCTCCCAGTAACAACATGGAAATTACAGGAGTGGTCATCACACCAAATATACTGACAGGAGGAAAGAGTTCTTTTCATAATGCAATTTCTATTTAATAGTTTCTACTAAATATTTTATTTACTGGTTTGACCATGGACTTCAGGTTTGAGCTTCTCTTTTCTGAGGAGCCAGGTTCTCAGAAATCCCAGAGAGCGCTCGAGGAGTAGAGAATTGATTTGTTTAAGGGGGTTCACAATGAGAAGTCTTTCAATTAATTTTATTTTCTTAAATAGTTTCATTCTTGAATGATGTAATTTGAAACAAATAAGATATTTCACATTAGATAAATCATCCATTCCTGTTCTTTAAAGGCTGTTTATATATTCAATACAATACAGCTATTGGATAGACTAGGGAACCTGGAGTGGGAGGTACAAGCTTTCTCGGAGCTATCTTTGCACAATTTTATGCCTTCTGAACATGAATCTGTATGCAGGTGATTGTAGACAAGCTATGATCTGGACTACTCATCTAACATGAACTTCAATTTTGAATGAATACCTGAACTTGGAGGGTAGGCTTATTCATACGCCCAATTTTATTTTTCATTTCTTAGTTTGGGGGTAAAGACACAAAATTCTAGATGTATTCAACTAAATGGTGTGTGTTGGTCAATATTTATCCTCTAAGATCAGTCTGCTATACTTTAGGTATTGCTTAAATTCTAAATAAGTTTTCAAATGTGCAGTGAAATTTTATTTTTCTGTGCTTAGGATTTTTACAATTTTTTTTTTCCAATTCCCCTTGTGTGCTGTTTTCTATCTAGGAAGTTTCTACACATTAAGAAAAATCGCTTGGTTCATCTATGTAGTTTGAGCTATAAAACGCAACAATGGAGCTATAAAAAGCAACATTTGTTTGTCTCCATTTCATGATGTTTGCTATTTTGGCAGCTGTACACTTTCATTTTGCCTATCTACCAGCACTGCATGTACTCCCGTATTAAAGAGTGCATTAGGGTACTGGATTTTGATTCTGTATTTTCTTAGGTCTGGTGGCTATGGAACCCTTTAAGGTTGAATCCCAGAGGAATTGGTCTATGCCTCTAATTTCAATTTCTCAATGATAGGACAGAATAATTGTATTTCTGTGTATATGTTTTTGATTTACTTATAGTTACTTTTTCTGTGTACTTTAGCACCCTTATTTGCATTTTTGAGCTGTATTGACACAATCTGGACTTGCAGCCTCTTCATAAAAGTCTTCAAAATTTTATGATCTGAGAGATATCTTCTGCATTAAAGATCTCTGAATACAAATGGAAAAATACGTTTTTCTGATGAGAAATGAAACAGATTTTTTGTTTGTTTGATTTTGTAAATGGGACTGATAAATGCATTTCACATTACTCCATGTCCACGTCAGTCCAAGCCAAACTACAGACGCTCAACTTCCACACTTCATTTGGCTCCAGACTCAGAGTTCCCGAAAAGCCAGGAAAGGGCTCACAGTGTTTTTCAATTATTCCATGCAAGGAAATAATGAAAGAGATAGGGTAATTGTAAACTGATTTATAAGCAGGTATACTTTGACCACTCTTGAAAAATATTTACTCTTTTCTCCTTCTTTCTAAAGAATTTGTATACAAACAGAAGGTGTCTCTCAAGGACTTACTCTATCTGGCAAATTTTTTTAGCCGTTATTGGATAAAGTTTCTACTTGTAGGTGAGGTGTGGAGTCTACCTAACACGTACTAGTTGCAATAGTAATCACAGAAGGGAACACTGCTTTTTAGATGTGAAGAGACTGTGTACACTGTGTTTTTGGGAACAGCTTCCTCCTACCCTTTCAGTAGAGCTTTATTAAACTAAGTACAAGATTCTATCAAGCATGTCTATTTTTATTAAACATCTAATCTTAGCTGAATGATGTGGTCTTACAGCTCAACATCTGCTGCTATTTACTCAGTGACTGTGAAGGTCTGGATGGTGATCATGGGAAATACATTAACACTAAGCAGATCCCCTGCTTACTTTAAAATAGATGATTAATCATCGCTTTCCAAATAGCCAATGAGTGCTGTACATGTCTTCTAACTTTCAACGGCACCTCAGTTTCTTCACATCTGTTGTGGTTTTTCTATTGTTTTCTTTCCCACTGAGTATTTTGGGATATTTGGGGAAATGGGGGATTTGTGTTGGGGTTTTTTATCCCTTTCCTAAACTTTAACCCTGTGAATTCAGAACTCTGTGGTATCTAGTAATGGATTCAGGAATAGAACTATAAAAAGACTGGAGTATAAAAGTGTTGAAACACCACAATACTGAACATTATAGTCCCTAATTTTCAGACACCTGCTGATAAGAATTCACAGTTCTGAAATAGGTACATAAGCTTCAATACCCAGGGAGAATTTTATAACAACTATATGGTGTAGGAAATCTAGTATATGTATTTGTAGAACAGAAAGAGACAGAAGGGCAGTAGTGATAGTAGCTAAATGACTTAAGTATTACCTACACCTACACCAGCAACTTCGTTTTACTAAAGCCTGTCCCTCAGTAATACAGTGACTCTGCTGCCATCAAGGAAATGGCAGTTTCAGTGTTCATTGGTGGAAGAGAAAAGGAATCTACATCTCTCACACTGTACTTAGCAATAGCCTAGTAGTATTAAACAATAGTTTAATAGGCTGAAAAACGATAGGTTGAAAAATCAGGTATTAATCCACCTCCTTTGGCAAATGGTTTAAGGGGTTTGAGAGCTGCTGCTCATGTCCTTTATGTAATATTTTTTGTGAAATCATACAGTCCAGAGGCGCAAGGCAAGCTGACAAGCTCAAGTAGTACTGTCTTCTGGTGGAAGATGAACAATCTCTCACTGGAGAAAGTGGAGTCAATTTCTCAGCTGGTATAAAAGAGTATGGCTCTGAGTTAAACCACAGTGATTTAGCTATACTAGGAAAGCAGAAGCATAAGAATTCCTCCCCTATTCCCTCTTACTCCCATTGTATTTTATGGTGAGCTTTCACTCATTTTTATAAATGCAGTATAAAGAAGACACTCTTCTGACTGAGGCCTCACTTCAACTGCTGAATAGGGACACTTTTCACATGTTCGGGTAGAAAAATGTGTGAGCCATGCAATGGCACTGTGAAAATCCTGCAAAGACAAGTCACTTCAGTTTTGCCAAGAGGTAAACTGGCAAGGTCATAAATGTGTAGAGTTTGTGCTTATTCTTTCTCTCTCTCAGTATTCAATAACATTAAAACAAAACAGTCTCCACAAATTCCAGCACTACAAACTAGTTTTGTTTGCATTAAGTAAGAGACAAAGCTGAATAAGGAAAATCCTACTGAAAGTTTTCAGAAAATCTTCTCTGTCTGTTCTACAGAACGGCTCAACTTATTTTAAAAAATAGTAATTTTATGTTTCCTAATTATGGCATTATTGTGTGATATTTTCAGAAAATAATCAAGGAATGGATGTAGTACAGTGAAAAATAGTTCTGTTGCTTATTGGCGTTTATAACCTGGACTGTGTTTCCAGCTTAGGTAGCCAATATGTATTACTTCAGTATTAAGAACGTTATTTAAAGACATCTGTTTTGTTTGATGATTGCACCTTTCTGCCTTCTTGCCTAAATAGTCAAAACCAGCTCAGTAACCTAGCTTGAAAGACTTAATTTGACATTTTTGAACTCCAGTAGGGATTTCAAAGGAAATATTCCACAATTCTTAGTAATCATTGCACCTGATGAGACTGATGCTGCAGTAAATGGTGAGAGTCCCTGTACCAGGCACAAAACTATGCAAGTTTTAGGGCAATATCTGTTTAAAAGAGACAGGGAATCCACTTGTATACATAAATGCTATCCAAACAACTCAGTCACATTTACTGTTCTGCTGTAGGATGCAATGCCTATGGAACTCCTACACTGACTAGACTGGATGACACACAAGTTTGTCCAGCTTATACTTCCTATTGCTATTAAATATAAAAGATGGATTTTATGGGAAAAGTTCATGAGCTTAAAAATGCTTGCAGGGTTTATTTTGTATATAAGTAGGTTGCATTTATAGAAAGGGTAAATAACTTTTTCTTAAAATAGTTTTCCCTAAACATTTAAACTATATTGATTCTTCTACATTTACCCATTATGGTGATGAAGTTTACTTCTGAAAAAGTAGCACCTACAAAATTCTACAATTTACTGTAGGGTAAGGGTTAAGAGAAAAAACAGTGAAGCTACTACTTTTCTTCCTCTCCATCCCAGGCCTTCATTTTCCTATTTTATGTCATCTTGTCTGAACTAACAGATTTATAAATCAGCTCCTCGAACAGCAAAATCATTTGCCATTTGGTGGAATTGGCTGACATTTCATTTTTGCTGTGCAGATTGCAGATAATGTTGACATTATTTCACTGAGCGCTGTACTACATCATTAACATATTGCTCATGACTGAATCTGAAATACTTTCACTCTTATAGTGCAAAAACCTGCATTTTCTCTGAAAAAGAAATGATATAGATTTGGTTGAGATAAAATAATGTTGCAGGGTGGTAAAACAGAAATTGCATTGAAGTTACAAAATGTAACTCTAAATTCAAAGTTAAAAGTGAAAGAAAACAATCCCATAGATCATGTATTTACTCTTGATATTACCCTAAATATTGCATAGAAATGAACAACACTCATGAAATAGGCTTAAACCCAGACTATATCAGCACTAGAGCAGTGCAGGACTTGTCAGAGACATATACATTTCTGCTTGCATCACTTGAAAATGAAAATTTATTTCAAGTTTTAGGCATAATCTCATTCTTGCCCATATGTGATTATTTTCTCTGAAAAAGCAACCAGCTGGATTTCATAGTAGCTGTAAGTGACCAGGAACACTGAAATAGGCAGGCTTTTATCAAGTTGACAAGCAATTGTTAATGAGTTTATTTCTATTATGTTTTAAGATCTACATTTACAGATTTATTTGTAAATCAAGCATTTAATTTCAAAGTTTGATTTTATCTTCTGCTGAGGGAGAGAGGTGGAACTCAAGAACTGATTTTAAATTGTCTGTTACCCTAATATAACTTGTCCATGTTCCATCAATAGTGCTGCCAACGTTCTTAGACAGTCCCTTTATCCTCTTATCCTCGTGTATTTATCTCTTCCTTCTTAGTTATCCTTCTTTATATCTTTGATTAGGTATGTTTTGGCAGATAATGAAATTTTTGTTTTTGTTTCTCTAATACATTATGGATTACATGCTTCTATTCTTCTCCATGTCAAATTGTAAGTTGAGCTGTGTTTGTTCTAATTGTCAACAATTAAGATTACAGTTAGTAATTGGTAACAGGTAACTTCTTATGATTAAAGATGACAGTATGTCATGTGGGTTGATTAATAGCTTTTCAATTGTATGTTACACGCACATAAATTCTACTGACCAACTAACCAGGTGTGCAATTAAAAAAACCAAATCCAAATAACCATCTGTATTGGAGATTCATTCCAATGTAGACTAATTATTTGGGGTCTTATAGTCAAACAGATAAACTTTGCTTTAAATTTATAAATCTGGAAGATGCATTCTTCATAAAAAACCAAATTTTTCTTCTGAACTGAACCCAAATTGGAGAACATTTTTTGTGAAAAACACTGAAACTCCTTCCATTGGGGGATGAGGCTTGTTCCTCATTCCTCCTCTTCCTCCTGCTCATTTCTTAGCAGTTTCTCTTTCATGTTCCTTTCTCCTCACAGTTTCCTTGCACCAGTGTGAGTCCTTTCCATAGGATACTGTCCTTCACAAACTGCTGTGAAGGTCCTCCACTGGCTGCAGTTATTTCAGGGAATATACACTTGCTTTGGCAGGTGGTCCTCCCTGGGCTGCGAGGTGATCTCTGCTTTTGCACCTGGAACATCGTGTCCCCTTCTGCTCTTATATTGCTATTAACAGGATTGTTTCACCCAATTTTTTTCTTCCCCTTCCTCTGCCCCTGGTGCTAGCCCTGCAGCCCCATTGCTGCCAGTACCTAGGCATTGCCACTCAGTACGTTTTAATGTAAATATACTGATAAAAAAATGATTTCTCTATAACCTTTACACATAGAGTAAAATTTTCACACATCTCAAAGACTTCATCAGCAGTTACTTATTTCCTACTATATGTGTAGATGAATTACTTGTTGCCAGGGAGACAAAGTGTTTTTCACTGTTTACACAGTATATGCTGTTCAGAATAAGAAGCAAACATTACCTTAGTTGACATGTTTGGCTAATAAGAACTAATAGTACTTAAACAAAATAACTTTATTTCAGCACTGCAATGCAAAATATGAAGTGATTACACATTAAATTTGAATAAATATACACTTATTCTATGGAGTTTGGTATTTCTGTTGTTCATTAAGATTAAATGGATATTTGAGTGTTTCCCTTCCACAGAGTGGATAGCTTTTCATGTCTGAAAATATCAGGATTTTTTTGAAATTTTTTTACAGGTAAAAACTGTTGTCGGTCACGAACCAAAGCACTAGACCTGAGTGGTCTGAATTTTTTTCCAGCCTTCTAGACAAGAAAAAATTCTTTCCTAATTGTTTCCTGGTTTCTGTTTTTAAGAACCTTCAGCATCTGTAAAATACATGCTGGTTCAATGTCTTTGGAGTTTACAAATTGGGGACACGATACGATGTATGAGATCTGCAGGTGCAGAACTGTATGTGTTAACAGGCAGAGGTTGTTTCAAGTTTTTTTTAACAGTCTTTAAAGTGACTCATTTCACTGGCAGACTTGCATTTTTGGGCTGCTGCAGGCAAACATAAGAATATGTTTTCAGGAAAAATCGCTTATATTTGGCCAGACTAGCAGCAGAGATTTACAGCAGCCTCATCAGAAGCATTACATTCTTGTATTGTCTTGAAGACGTCTGTTTTCACAGATGATCAAGCAAAAAAAAATTTTTGTGATTGCTTAATCAGCTGTGAGAAACTGGCTTTGTAAAATGTATGTTATAAACTACTGTCTGCAGGGGCTTTGCTGTGTGGTCTCCTTGCTGCTTCATCACAGCAGTACACTGATGAAATCACGGGGGCAGTGACTAGTGGCAGTGCTTTCTCATTTACGCTTTTGCCATAGATTTTCTAGCAATTCTAAATATTGTCTTAAGCTGGTTCCTAGCTAGGCAGCTGAAATATCTTCCTGTTGTTTTGCACTGCAAAATCAAATTTTGCACCTATATTACATTCTGATGTATGCGATGAATATGATAGATTTGAGTACCGTGTTTGTATTTTTTGCATGTTTCCTGCACAGTCATGTGATTCTTTTGTTTAACTCTTGCCTGAATTCCCCTTTCATCTAAGCCATGAAACTGATGTAGATGGTTAAGCCTAGGGTTTTCCATATGTACAGATGATTGGAACCAGACATCATTATATATTTTATCTGTGACTTTTCATACTTGTTAAAAAAAAGTTGTGTTTTTCCTTCCTGACTTTACTATATCAAAAATAAGTTCTGATATTTTGTTTTTGTACTCCAAAGGATGTCCAATTGACTTGGATGGTTTCAGTTTCAGTAAAAATACTAAGTATAGTATCTATTCCTCACACCACTTTGACCTGGGGCTAGAGGGGGTACAGAGAGCACTTGCACTCAGGCTGACTTAGGCTTGGTACTGCAGTATTAATCAAAGTGTGGAAAAGGTTGTATCTATAAACACAGAGACTAACTCGTTCTGTGATGTGACTGATATTCCAGTTACTCTGAGGAAACAAGATTGATAAAAAATCAGCACTCTTTCTTTACCTAATTTGCTGTTTTAAAATATAGTGCTGATAAAGTGCAGCATTGTTAAGAGGAGAAGAAAATGCTTTGGTAGTATCTGAAGTTTTTCTTTTCCCCTGTTCATATTGGAATTTTTTTTTTAATTTATCCCTTTTATGTATTTATGATACCTAAGATGTTGGATTCTTTGTTTTTTCTTAAGCTCTAAAATCAGTTTTACTAATGCTCACAGCTGCACTCAGTGTCTGGGAACTAACCACTTGTGTTTTTCATTTATACCTTTAGAAGTCCCTCCTAGTATCTTCAGGAGCTTAAACCTCCAAGACCTCTGCCATAATATGCCCATGGTCAAGCTCTTTTTTCAAAGCTCATGAAAAACTTTATTATATAATGAAAACTGGAATCACAATGGGATTGGTCATAGGAGATGAAGAAGTCTTTAATCTGAAATAATGTACAATGGCTGTCAAATTCCCCAAGTTACTGTTGGCCCAATATTTTTTTCACAGTGGGTTTGTTCACAGAGCTCACCAGGTTTGGTTTGCAGCCTGTGGCTATGTTGTTCCCATGATCATAGGCTTGACTGTCATCAGTGTAGGGGCAGACAGGAGCAAACAAAGTTAGTGTTTTCAGGTTCCTGAGTGCACTTCTCCTCTGGATAGATGTTTGGGTTATGCAGGACAAAGGTGAAGTGAGGAAAGGGAAAGGAGACCTAACACTAAGACAGGTTTAGGCACCTAGTTCATAGGCCGTTATCAAGGATCATATAACCTTTCCTTATCCAGTAAATGATAATCAGAAGTATTAAGTGCTGCAGTTAATATATAAGTAAAAGTAATAGCGTTGAGCAGCAACCATACAAGCATTGTGAAAATCAGCTTTTACAGAGCTGCTTTTTCAGTATGACCTCCTATATCAGGCAGACTTGAGGGATTTATTTTGGATACAACAGTCTGAAACTCTCCTAAGATTCATTACAAAACCATTCCTTTAGAAAGTGAGGCAAGTCTGCCATGAGTTTCTTTGGGAGCAGGACTAGCAGTCAGATTGATTTCATTGTTCTCAGCTGACTCAGCTAATAGATTAGGAAAGCTGTGCTTCCTCCTTCTCCTCTCTGGCCATGTTTATTCCATTCTCCTATAGAAGCTGTGTTGCTGCGTGGAGGAGGACGCTACTCATGCACATAGTGATGGCCTAGATCCCCTTCCAGGATAGTGTTCTCATGTAAGGGAAAAATATGGACCTCAAACCTCTGGCATGAAACAGAACTTGTAATCTGCATCTCAGACAATTTGATCTCCAGTAGTCTGACTAAGAAAACCACCCCATTTATTTTCATAGAAAATGACTGTTTTGAACAGAGCCCGCTAGTTCTAATGGTGATTTTGACTATCTGCTAAATCAGGATCTAATATTATTTCACTTTGAGCTCTGGCAGAGAATTAGTCAAATTCTTGCTGACAGTGACAGTCCAAGTTATGTTTGAAAGGAGAATTTAAACAGATAAGAAAATGTGTTAAGAATTTTAATCTTGGTATCATGCCTAAATCTAGATAGGCGCACATTTTATTTTTCTCTATATTTGTTGTAACTGCTATGCATTTATATGAGCACTGCCATTTCTGGAATAACAGGGTTTTAGTCTGCCTCATGCAAAACATTCTCTTTCCAGGACAGAAAAAACAAAAAAAAGTATTAAACTCTTCATACAGATTGGTATGAGTCAGATATTAAAGTCTGTAGAGCAACTCATGAATTCATAAGAAAGATTCAGTCATATTATGCAGGAAATCCTAAAGACATGAAAAGCACTTGAGTAATAAAATGAAATTTAAGGGACAATTAACTGATCTTGACTATGTGTAACCTTTGGGATAATTATAATTTCACTGTGGTTTTTTAGCTGTATAAATAAATAATAACAGGCTATTCCCTAAAGTTTAAATTTACATTCAACAACTAAATTGTTTAAATGCCAAAAGTGGTTTAAATGCTAATAGATACATGTTATTTCTGTTACTCTGTACATGGATCTTAGTATTATTATAAGAACTTAAATGTTTGATGATATTATATTGGTTAGAAATAAAAATAGATTTTTAAAAAATTATTATTTGTCTAGACAATGAAGCTTATAATTCCTTGGGTAAAATTTAATGGATAATAACATTTAAGGAACTCTAAAGAGGTTTTTTTAAGACAGACTTGAAAAATAGTGTTACAGATTGCATAAAACACTTTATCATCTGCTTAACTCTCAGTGTGTGAATGATTTTTGAGCAAACGTTATTTGGTATCAACTTATCACTACTACATTGGTATGATTAAAAAAATACCCAATTATTTTGGTAATATTTTGCTGAATTTGAAACAAATTAGTTATATGCTAACACAAAGAATATATTTTAAAAAAATCTTATTGTAATACATGTTTAAGTCTAAAGCAGTGCTCCAACTCCATGTATAGATATGTTGAGCCTTGCACCTATTGAATAGTGTGCTTTCTGTCTTCTGTATGTTGAAAAGTCTTTGTATAGATGACATTTTCCTTTTTTTGTGTTTCTCGTTCTCTTAGGAATGGAGAAAATCTTACTTATATAGGATACCAGTTTTATTGAAAACCCCCATGTTTGCAAAAATGAAAAATGAGAGATCATAGTTTGCCAACTCTATCTCTCATGGAGCTGCCTGTAAATTTTAAGATACATTCTACCATCTACATCTTTCATGCAGATGTTCATCCTCCCAAAAGTCACCTCTCAGATGTTCACCCTCCCAAAGATCAATGAAATAAATCTGTAACAGGCACTGTGGTTCTATCCCAGTGCATACTGAGGAGGCTGTATACTATTCTATGCTGTTTAGGAGCTATGATGCCCTGGAAGAGTATGATACCCTCAAAGAAACAACACAAATATACATTTCCTCTTCTCTCTTCCTGAAAGGTGGGCATAATGAATATATAATTAAAAATAAAGCTTCCAGGACCACTTTGACTTGCAGTTAGTTTGGTGCATTTTCTTCAATGCCATATTGTTTATGAACATTTAAATGCTGCTTAAGTGTCACTATATGTCAGAACTACCAAAAAAAAAAAGCAAAAAAAAAAAGCAGTGATTACTTCTAGTTAAAAATGCATAGAACATGCCAGAAAAATAAGTCTCCAACCCTTGCATAAGAATAAGGCTACAAGTCTCATAGTTTAATGTCTTTCTTAATACACACTGCTGAGTGTGAGGCCACTGGACAAATTGCGTAGGAAAATGACCTATATAAATACTTCCAGATCAATAATAAGCAATCCTACATGCACAGCTGACATACCAAGAGGATTGTTTCTACAGAAATTTTTACAAGCAGCAATTTCTTTTCTTGAACCATGGTTTCTGCTTGGGAGTATAAATATTCTCCCCCTGCCTAAGTGACAGGGAAATACAACAACAACTGTTCAAAAGTATAATGCTTTGAGTCCATGATGCTGGGGATGATGAAAGGAATTTTAGTAAAGTAAAACACTAAAGATGGACATGTTTAATTAGCAATAAACCAGTACATTATTGCTGATGATCACAACTGCACAAAACTACAATGAGATGCTTTGTAACATTTACTTTTCTTTCCTCTTTTGAAAGAGAAACCTGTGGGTTGTCAGGGACAAAATGGGTTTGTCTTATTCCTGAAAAAGGAGTCATCTGCTGTTAGTATTTAAAAAAAAGTTTGACAACTGGAGGTGGGATTTTCAGTCAGGAGAATTAACTTCTGGATGATCACAGAGTACAGGCTCTAAAACTACACAGCCATGTCACTTATGTCTATGGCATGTGTGATTCTCTGGCCTCAGAGTGGGACGTAACTGATGGACGGTAAGCTTGGAAATCTGGTTGTTCTTCAGTAAGAAAATGTGTGGAAGATTTCTGTATTGTGTGCAGCCAGCAAAACCTCTATTATTGTTGTTAACATCTGACATAGAGGTGCTAAAATATGTCCAATTAGGGGCAATAAAATTGGTGAAGGCTCTGGACCACAAGTCTTGTAAGCAGTGGCTGAGGTAGTTGGGATTGTTTAGCCCGGAGGAAAGGAGACTCAGCGGAGACCTTACTGCTCTCTGCAACTGCCTGAAAGGTGGTTGTAGCCAGGTGCGATTAGGATTGATCTATTCTCCCAAGTAACAAGTGACAGGACAGGAGGAAATGTCCAGAATGTCTCCTGGACAAGTTGTGCCAGGAGAAGTTCACATTGGATATTAGGAAAAAAATTACATCAGTGAAAGGGTGGTCACTGTTTGGAGAGACTGGCCGGGAAAGTGTTTGAGTCACCATCCCTGGCAGTATTTGAAATATGTGTAGATATGGCACTGAGGGGTATAGTTTGTTGGTGGACTTGGCAATGCTGGGTCCATGGCTGGGCTCAATGATCTTGGGAGGTCTTTTCTGAGCTAAATAATTCTGTGATTCTTTATCATGAAGGTCTTGAAGGCACTTGTCTGATGCACTGAGACTGGTCGGATTTGGAATGGTAGATTTGTGACCATGGAAAACAGTGGCAGAAAAGTCTTTCTGTTCATTCAAGTGGGGAAATGAAAAGTGGAAGGGGCTAAAATGGCAAGATCATTGATAGGGGTGTAAATGCACCTTTAAGGTGGTGTTTGAAACATGCTTCAGTAAAGAATGACCAAAGATGCTCAATGGCTCCATGTCAGAAATAATTCAGTAGGACACTTCTCTTAACTTTGAAGAAAGGGATGGTTGAATAGGCTTATAACATAGGAATGTAAAATAATGAGCAGCGTGGAGAAGGTGAATACAAAGGTGAATGCACAATGACTGCTCACTCTTTCTTCCAATACAAGAACCATGGTACATCAAACGACTCTAACACGTAGCAGGTTCAGTGGAAATTCCTGCCTCGAAACATTGTAGGCACTAGAAGTTCATGGGTATTCGAACACTGACTGCATTCAAAGGGCCTTTATTCCATGGATTTGCCCAAAGAAACATCTTGAGCAAACTGGTTTGTGTCAAGGCCTTAGTATATATTGTATGTAAGAAGGATAAAATTATTCCTGTGAGTGACTGCTTGAATATTTTTTTCCGGGATGATCATGATTGGACATTTTTGGGGACAGTATATTGGCCTAGACAGATCTTTTATCTGACCTGGGATAGCTTTTTAGGTTTGCTATCTGAATACCTAGAGGAGTGATGTTTTTGTTGCTATTGTCTGTCAGCTTATGTACTCTAATAGTCAGAGGTTTGTGAAAGTTACATTGTCCACAGAGATATATTTATATCTTTTTTTCTTTCCTTGAACTTGTAACATACAACTGCATGATACTGATCCTTTGTATTTTGGGATCATCCCACCTGTAACAAAAGCATTAGTAGAGAGACTCAGTGTACTATTATTTTGCTTAAAGAACAGTGACCTTGCCTTTGAAATACTTTAAAGTGCATTTTTCATTTAAACAATGAGAACTAGATATAAATAAATATGAATGGTTGTTATTTTTATATTTATTTGTAAAAAACATTTTAAGTCAGGAATAAATTTTAACTTTTCGGAAATAAGGCCTACAGGAGGTTGAAGTGTGATGTTCTGTTCCATAAAGGGAGATAGCAGGTACCAGGAGACTGCATCAGAAATGTTTTCAGCCCTCTGGGGGAGGACAGTGCTCGGCAAATATAACACACTAGAAAAGAATACTATCGGAAAGTTGAGAGGTCGTGAGAACTGTGGATCTTGGTAGAAAAGCTTTTCTGGTTTAGGAGCTCCTGCCCACCACTATAAGGAGAAAGATGCTGTTTACAGACTTATGCCTTATAGGGATGGTTCCTCCTAAGGAAGGTTTGCATTGAGAAAGAAAGTAGAACCCTTAGTAGAACCTAGGCAGAAGCTGTTTGATAGCATTGATTAGAAAGAGAAAGTAACAAAAAATAGCTTCTCAGAAGCCATAAGGAAGTTATTATTTTTTCCTTTTTCTGCTGTTTTGAGAAGAAAACTCTTGCATCTACTTTTTCACTTAGGTTTAAATCAAAGAGGACTGTCTTCTCGCCTTTGTTCTTCTTAATCTAGTTGAATCGTAGTAGGACTTGTGGTTCGATTGTGGCTGTGTATTTTCCTGTAGTACTTGAAAACTCTTACATTTAATGACCATGCAGACTTTAAAAAAAAAAAAAAAGTCTTCCTTGCAGACAGAAATTCCATGATGTAATTTTTAAACTTATGTTTGTATCAAGCTGATTCATGCCACTCCAGATTTCCCTGGTGTATAAAAAGAGAGAGAAAAAAATCCCATATTAAGTAATTCCCTTGTTCTTTGATCCTGGGTGTCTAACAGAGACAATGTTTGTACAGCAATGTGTTTACATTTAGCTTCAATGCTGCAGTGATAAATCCTCAGGGTGATGAAATGCTGGAACAGGCTCACAAGAGAGGTGGTTGTTGTCCCTCCCTCGAGTCATTCAAGTTTGGATGGGACTCTGATCCACCTGATCTGGTTGAAAATATCTGTGCCCATTGCAGAGGCGAGATGACTTTTCAGGGGCACTTTCAATGCAAACTGTTCTATGAATATATGATTCTGTGCTGTCTGAGTCTTGAATGTGGAACTTGTTATAGTGAGGAATTAAAGAACACTATATATTGAGCACTCTGTTATGATACATTCAGAGAAATATAACTACTGTTTATTAAAAAACTTCACCAGATACCTGCCTTAGGATGCATTTTTTTAATATATCACTGCGGTTAATAATCCATAAGGAACCCAGAAAGGGAACCAAACCCATTATTAATACAGTAGCAGCAGGCTAAAGCAATAAGAGATCATCACAATCATTTTGCATTAAAAAAATTGCTTTTTACTGCAAAATTTCCCTTACCAAATCAAATTCTTGTTCCTAGATGCCATGCAAGGGAATTTAAAAAAGAAATTGTTAACATACCCATTGTGTAAAAGATGTCCAGAATATAAAGGAAGTAATGAGCTATTGCGAGAGTGTCTTGTTGGGTTACGGAACAGGAATGCATGTTTTTATGGTGTACAGTCGCAGTATGCAAAGGCATTAACCAATTTATCTTCCTAGAGGAGGAAAATTTGCTGCACTTTGTGGTTAAAGGTTAGTGTTCTGAAGTAATTTACTTTTAATTTTTCTTTGTCATTTTTCCTTTAATCCAAATAAGATTAATAAAACAAATATCAATATTTATATATATATATATAAAAAAATATTTTTGTACTTTAATAAAATTTAGTATCTGCTTGACCTTTCGTCTATGGATATGGAAAATAGATCTCGAATGAAACATAACAAACACTGTAATAATTGAGAAAGCTGGAAATATGGAACATACAAGTTATTAATCAATTTAATTTGTTAACATCTTAATCACTTAAACAACTAGAGTACAAAATGTCAGTGGTTCTGCACACAATAAAAATATTCAAATTTCCAAAGTATGAGCCTTCTCATATAATCTCAGCATTTATTTGCCCTCCAGCTTGGTAGCATCTCATAAAAGCTACTGTTACCACAGTGATTTTTACCCTACTATCAACCGCACTCTTTTTAAAGAGCCAGAATCACTGCTATTTTTTGTTTATTTTTTATAATCAATGCAAATCCAGCTAGTCAGGCAATTTTGTTTCTTTGCTTTGGCAGACACAGTCCAGGTTTGGGTTTAAATCTGTTTTTTAGCTTGAAAATGGCAGGTTTTCTATCTGTTCGCACCCCCTTATTAATTTCTTGGTGACCTCCTTTCAGTACAAACATTGATTGGAAGGTATTTTGTGTGCATAGTTACACATCCACAGACCTGCATTTATAGAAACATTTTGTGGGAGAAAAATCATGTAAATTGCAAAAAACTGAGAGTTTATAGGGGTGAGAATTTAAACTCGGACAATCAGAGTGTAACGGTCAATAATCATAGATTATTACTGAAGATTAATTCAAAGCATCCATTAAAAAGTTGATTTTTAACTGCTTTTAAAGTAGAAAATTAAAATATGTTTATTTTCTTCCTTTTTTTCTTAATTAAAAGCTTTTAGCTCAAGTCAATATAGAATTGTACTCTGGGATATTTCTTTAAGGAGATAGAAGATAATAATAAAGTACCTTTTGTAAAAAAAGTGATAATAAAGTATGGATCTGATTTTTAAGGAAATAAGGAAAAACCTGAGCACCCGCAAGGTAATGTCTATGACTCATACAAGAGAAAGTGAGAGCAGGAGCTGCTGACTTCTATTCAAATTTGAGATCTGAATTTGTAACATTTCCAAAAGCTAGTTTACTGTTACATGAACCAAGTATTGGTCTCCTTTTCTGAAAAATATGGTCTGGGCCGAGGGGGTAAATCTTTGCTACTGAATAGTAGTCTGCTGCCATGGTATTTACCTTCTTCTTCCGGGTAATAACTAATTCTTCAATACTTGATGCATGTTTTCAGAGCTTAGAGTAATGAAGTAAATCTATGAAAGAGGTCCCACAGCTATTGAGCAACTTGCAGCTATCATCTCTGGCTCTAGAAGATGTATGCTGGATACTGTAAGTGTTTAGTAGATGGTGAGAAAGATTGGGATGCAAATGGGAATGGAGGCTTGGGGTGGGAATTTTGGGACAGAGGTGCAGGAATTTAATGCAGTGAGGAAGCTAAGCAGGTATCAACAGGGGCCAGCAGCTAGTATAGATTCAATTGTCAAGTATTATCTGTCCATTAGAGGTAAACATTCAGGTTTCAAGTTTAATAAAGGTTCAACAGTTGAATGAGACAGAAGAATTAAAACGAACACATTAATTTGAAGGAAATCCCTTCAGTTTGTGACTCTGAGCTCAGGTATTTGGCCTTGGATATTACCAGAAGGTTTTTTAAACAACCAACCAAACAAACCAACCTTCACAGTAATTTCTTCATCCACAGCTGAGAGGCAAATCTCATGCATCTGAGCAAAAAGAATGTGCTCTGAGAGTTTTTGAAAATACTACACTATGATTGCAGCAGCTTGAGTTTTGCAATTGCTCTTGGCTTTCCTATCTGTTTGCTGTTTTGAAGCTTTTTAAGACTCTGGGCTTAATTTTCTCCTATCTCTCCCCTGCTCTCTTCTTAAGCGTTTAGTTTTGCACACAGTGTCAGGTAGATTCTTCCGACAGCTGTACACCCTTGTGGGCTTTGATTTGATGCTTCAACTCTGGCATGTAGCACTGCAGATTTTTCAAACTTCACAAATGTGAGGTAAAAAAAGTTGATACAAGGTTTGACTAGTTTTGGGTCTGTCTGCTTTTTTCTTCTAAGTTCTTTCATTCATTTGGGATTTCAAAACTGTAAAATAATTAATTGACAATATCCAAGGAAACTGTTCACTTCCAAAAAAAGATTGAGCAGAGGTCCTCCAGTTTTAGGATCAAATGCTCAGTTCTTAAAATAATTTTCAGATACACTGACAAAGATATTGGTGAATATTGGTAACTTAATCTGACAAGGGAATATGTATGAGAATGTATGGGAAACAGAGAAGTTGATAAACTGCTAAAAGAAAACAAATGGAGTGCCATGGAACCACTTAGTCGGAAAAGAAGGAAGAAAGATCATGGCTAATGATACTTGGAGATATTATTTACCAGACAATCTAACCTTAAATTTATTTATTTATCAATATTTAGGCTATCAATTATATAAATTTTTCAGTTCACTGTGGGTATTAGGACAATTTATTTCTAAATAATACTAAAAATTTAAAATACAATAGTTTATTTATTTAACGCAAACCCACAGGTAATATACAGCATGTTCTAATCTGTGAATCAATGGAATATAACAGTTCCATATGCTATACACTTATAACCAAGAAAAATACTTGTAAATTGCAATTATCAACTTGAAGAACTTGGTTACAATCAAACCCTATGTGGCTGATTTTAAGGACAAATACATGCATGTTAAACCAAGCCCTTCAGAGATTCTTCAAATAGAGGGAATTGGAAGGGCAAAAGTAAACAAAAATAACCAAAAAAGTGAGAAGAAAAAATTCCAAAGGCAATCAGTCACCACCAGTAGACCAATGCACAGCCAATTCCTGTACAATAACTGTTTTGGTGGAACTCCATCCCTAGTTGTATTGCTGAGCATGATATTAGACACTTTGGAATGCTACTTTGGTCAGTTCAGGTGAGCTGTCCTGGCTTTATCTCCTCCCAGCCTCTTGCTGGGGTGCAGTGAGAAACAAAGAAGGCCGTGACTTGGTGAAAGCACTGTTCAGCAGCAGCAAAACAGCTGGTGTATTATCAACACTGTTTTAGCCAAAAACCTAAAACAAAGCACCCTACAGGCTGCTATGAAGATAATTAACTCCATCTCAGACAAACCCAGTAAATGACTGAACATGCATGTTCAGTTGTTACACTTCTAAGCTTTTGAGTGCTTTGCTTTCCAGTTAGAAAAATTGTAAAATCTGTGTGGTTCCCAGTTTTTGTTGGCAGTATTGAACAGTGGGAAAGAACAGTCTAATCTTAGACTACTATACACCAAGTTTAAGAAGACAAGAATATTTTGAAATTTCAATTTGAAACTTCTATTTTTCACCTTTTGTTAAAGGACAATTTAAGTATAGGACATAAGAATTATATAAGTGTAAAGTAACTTGAGCAAAAGTGGAAATATAAAAGTCTGAGATGTAATTTCAACCAAATTATTTTCTTTTTAATTTAGTATCATTTGCTCAAAATAGGAAATCTAACTGATGTCAAATCTGTATTTTGCAAAACTAAGTACGCAATAAAACATCACCTGAACCCCAAATCACTCTATTTTTGCTTATATAGAACGGAATGGCTGAGCAAGACTTTAACAGATATGATTTGGAGGTTTCTCTAATGCTAGATGCAGTTATTTCCTGCAGTAACATGCATAAGGGATAACACGTGTGCAACTGTCTGTCTGATTCAAGAAGCCCTTTCTGATTTCAGTTGCCTATCGTTTGCTAAAACCATCAACAAGGCACAATCAACAAGCAATTGTAGCCTGGAGCATAAGACCTTTTGAGCTGAACCATTCAGAATGGAGAATTGGCTTCAAACATGTTTAGAATGCATTTATTTTAATTTTTTTTTTTTTTTTTNTTTTTTTTTTTTTTGCATCTGAAGATCCATACATTTAAAATTATCAAGTTATGCATTTTTTCTGAGGGATCCAGAAACAGCTTACAGAAATGAGGGTTGGAGCAAGGCTCTTATTTTAGGCTTTTGTGACCAGCTGATGAATTCATATTCTTTGGTTTGGATTAGTGGTTTGGTTATACATTTATGTATTATTTTTGCAGTACACTGCCTTCATGTCTTGTCTCTAACATGAACAATACTGCTTTCCACATGTAGTCTTAAATTATTTCACTTCATTAGCTTGCTGGTTTGAAAGAATTGAGTAGAGATGTACCTACATTGCCCCATGTCTAATGACAACATATCATGGAGCTAAGAGATGACAGAATCTGACTTTAGGCGCTTGCAAGTTTTGAAAATGGTCTTTTAATCTAAGGTGCAAAAATTCATAATGCAAGATAATTCTTTAAATTACCCCTTATTAAGGGGGAAATCTAAAAATCTTCTAGATCCCTACATTGTTGTAGAAATCAGCACCATATTAAAAAGCATATTATTCTTGAAGAAATCTGAATCAGAGATTAAAATCTTTCTGGAAAGTGAATGCATAAAATGTTGGTCTAAGGATATTATTTTATTAAAAAATTAACATGAGCAGCACGTATATGGAATTTCATGTTAATATTAAGCTATATTTAAAAGAAATAATAATGCATTATTATTTACTCTAGATCAATTTATATGACAGAGAAACACTGGCCATTGGACTTTTTGAAACATTTGTCTTGCTCCCTATACATGCTTCAGGTTTTTTGTATTGATGGATAAATACCTCAACACAGGCAAACTGAAAGGTATTTTTGAGACAGTCTTTAACAGAAGGAATAAATGTTCATAAGAAGTGTCTTAAATGTCATAGAAGCTTTTCAAAGCTTTTTGTTGATGTCTATACATTTTCAAAATGTGTAGACATCAATGCAGGGAAAGCTCAAAATAAATGAATATTCAAGGTACCAAATCGGTTTAGAAAACAGCTTAATACACCAGTGAAAAAGGCAAAGAAACAGTTTGCACTCCCCCAAAGTAAATGTTTAATTCTCCTATCTGTAATGCTGCCTTTCTGGAAAACAGAATAAATGACTCCTCTTTCCCAGTAAACCTGTGCCAGATGTAAAAGACAAAGTGTCACACTTCATTGTTTCCATGGCATGAGCAGCATTTCAACTAAGTTGTCACTGTTCATTCTGAGCAGGCCTTTCCACAGGTCTGACTCATTACAGATTTGAATTGAATTATAAAGACATTGAGGCTAGTAGTTTACATAAATCAATATGAAAGGCTAGAAAACCTGTTTTTCTCAAAAGTGATCACTAACAATGACAAGCTAATAATAAGACAATGTTATTTAAATCTAATTTACATGATATCTTTATATATATGACAATTTAATCCTGTGGGTTTTTTTTTATTTTAGCTACAGCGTTATATCCTTCTGCTTGTGTCATTTCTAAAGAAATCCCTGCTACTGAGTGGGTATGGAAAGCTATAATTTGTGAGCACATTTTGCAACATACTATTCATGGGGAAAATCACTGCATGGAATATTTAATTTTTGATTATTTGGGAAAAGAGCTGTAAGAAAGAATCCCTAAAAAAGACCAAGGACGTTTTATGATGGCTGTTTGCTTCAAAATGCAGTTAACAGTAAATAATTAAACCACAGTAACAACTAAAACAGTATTCTGTAATAAGAGAATAAATATTTATGTCATCATTCAGTAGCAATGTGTTAACAAAGGGAAACTGGTAAAGAGTAAGAAACAAGCACCTTGGTGTGTAAATACAAAATTAATTATGAATGTGTGAGAATACAGCCCAGAAGGCTCTTGCTGTAGGACCTCATATTGTTACTGGCTCGTGTGCATTTATCTCCTACACGTTAGATATACTCAGAGAAGAACCAATAGGTAAAAGGCTTGAAGGACAATCTTTAATGCATCTTATCTGAACTCTGTAACGAGCAGGAATAAAAAGGACAGATGCTAAGAGCCTTCCGGTCTACTTATTTTGAATCATTCTCTGCATGTGACTTTTTTTTTTTTTTTTTACTATAGTGGGAACTATCACACTAACTTCAAGAGTCTGACTCTTCAGCAGTAGTATGAATTTTGTGTGTTTGTGTGTGTTCTGAATCCCCTGTAAACCTTTAGTGGGCGAACTCTACCTTTGCAGATATTTTCAACATACCTCCAGAAGGTAACCCAGGAAATTATTTTCATACATATAAGACTAATTTTATTTTTTATCAATGAGTATGTATTGGTTTAATGAAAACTAATTTTTAGTTCAGGGAGTAAGTTCTGTTTAGCTGGATCAGAAGGTCACTACTTCTTTGCAGCCTGTTTTCTGTTAATTATTTGAGTAGTCATTGCCAAATATCAATGCCTTAGTTTTATGAAATGTGTGAAAAGTAAAAAATCCAGACAAAATACATGTTTTGTTTTTTTTTAAAGTGGATGCAGGTTGGTGTAGCTGAAAGTGGCTAACACCTCTATGTATGAATCTGTTCTGAGTATCATCTTCAGAAGGGCTGCTGAAATAAGATTTTAATTTTTCTCTAAGTGAAAAACTGTTAATGAGTTTCACCTGCAGGAAGTCATTGAGGATTATGCAAGAGTATTTAGGAATGCTGGATATGTGTATTCAATAAAGAGCAGCAGGGAAATCTGACCTCTTTTGAATGGCACTTTCACCATACAATTAATCTCATTTTCAGGAAGATTATAAAGGCTGCTTATAATAAAAAGCTCAGAAGCGACATCCATCTTAAGACTAATTGTAGGTGAAATTGGATCCAAGTCAGTGAACGGGATTCAGCTGCCAAAATGTAGGTGCTATAGGATATAGTGCTTCCAGCCACAGTTATAAAAGCACTTGCAACTCCAGTGAATCCTTTGCCATATCTGCCAGCCTCTACAGGTTGCACCCTAAGGCAGTCTTAGGAAGTCAGAAAAGGCAGTAGATGCCTGTTTTCAGGCAACTGAATGCTGCTTTGTGTCTCCTTAAAATTCCTCTTTACAACTCACTGTTAAAGTTTTAACTATGACTGCAATAAACCTTAAATTACTGGGCTGATGAACCCAAGAATAAAAAACATACCAAACATAAAAGATGATGAAAAAAATCATTGAAACCAGTGCAACATAACTAACTTTTTGGCTCAGAATTGTTGCTGAGGCTTTACTTGTGTTGGATGACCAACTCCTGCACTAGACTTCAACAGTCTGACTGTTGAAGCTGATTGTTTTGGTCTGAAATACTATAACCAAATAGGCTGAAATAACCAAAAGTTCCACTAAAAGTAAAAATTAGTAATAAGGTGATTCTTAACAACAATAATCCATTGTTTTGTTCAAATATAAAAATTATTTCAAGCTTTTCAGTATTTTGAAAAGATGGAAAAAATGAAGCTTCAAAACAGCAAAATTCACAGTAATATAAAGACCTAAATGGAAAAAAACCAAGGAAGGTCAATCATGTTGCCCTTTGATATAGGAGAAATGTGTTAAGGATCTAGAAATGTAAAAATGTGGCTGTGTTTTGACACCACAAAAATATTAAATATCATTTTCCCTGACCTTTTTGTTCCATAAATTTTAATAACATATTTCAGTTGTATTGTGTGGCACTAAAGGTAAATTTATTAGGACCTTTATCTGTCAGCTGTGCTTGAGAAATACTAAATATTTTATATAAATTATATAACTGGTGAGCAAATACATCTCTTCACAATAAACATGAAATGGAGAAAATTTAAATACCAGATTAAGAGATATTCTCTCTCAGCATACGAACTACCTGCATTACATAAACTGGTCTCCTGCAAATATCACAAGTTCACACCATCAGAAAGAAGAAAAATTCCCCAGCTCCAGAAAGAAGACATATATATCTTGTCATATTACTGGATTTCAAGCCATCTTAGGTGATGGTAACCTATATCCAATGTCTGCTGCACTGAAATCTCCTTCTTGTTTGTTTTTCCCAATTCATACCTCTGCAAAAAAGTGACAATTAGCACTGAATACTTTATCACTTGCATCAAGTAAGGCCCTCCAGCTCTTGTGAGTGAAGAAACAGCGAATAAGAAAGTTGTACCCACCATCTGCATGGTATATATGTTTTTGCAGAATTCTACCTTGCTCCAAGCTGTCTCTTTATCATGTCAAATTATCTTTTCCTGTTCACTCATTATGTGAAATTCATCGTGAAATTCATCATGAAATTTGTTGCCATTTTCTTTATCTCTTCCAGATATGTTATGTAACTTTTGAAATGAGCAGGATTTGGTTCAAGGTTCAGATACATATGCATGCCAAATACTCAAACTCTCCTTTTAGTCAGTGAAAGTTAGCAGACAAAATGGGCAGACTGATCTCATAATCTGCAAAAGGACTGAATTAATTTGAGATCTATTTGCATTCCAGAGGCTCCTGTGTAGATAAGACATGAGACCTGGGAAAGACACATTCCTTTTCTGTGCCAGAGGCCGGGGGGGACAGCTTCAACAAGGTCAGGTAGCCAATGTGTGAGCATATGTATCGACTGTGCTCAGGCCAACTGTTCTGCCAGATCAAGTGAGTGCAATGGGAACTTGTCCTGGCTCACCTATTGCCTTCTACACCTACTGCCTTCTGCACCTGTTGGCTTCTACACAGAATTGTCTAAATCTTCAACTTCAGCCATTTTCTCCCTGCTCTGCCCATGCCCCCTCCCCCTGTGGAAGGGATTGAAACCATGTGCAATATACAAGATATTCTCATGAAAGTGAAGCATCCACCTTATACACTACTACAGAATTTATCTTTCAGTTTACTGTTTTAAGTCCTTTTCCCCCGTTTTGTTGTTGATATTTAGACTTCCTAGGGGAAATAGTTGGAATGATTCTGTCAATATCCTCCCTCCTTTCTAAGTGTGTTTCTTTGCTTGAATACCTGAAAACAGATATTGTGAAGGTAAGATTTGTGAAAAAGGTTGTTAGATATTCATATCTAGATGTTCATATGCATGAACCAGAATGATGTTCACTGAAGATACTGTTTTTTATTAGGCACTGACAAATCCGGTTTTAAGATATAGATTCCTTAAGAGCACATTTTATAGGATACTTATAATTCATGGAATACCTTTTTCCTTTTGAAAAACTTCCATCCTCTGTGGAGATGTTCGGGGAAAGAAAAAAGAGGCCTCAGCATGGGGAGTCACTGATTGTATTGGATGAAAAAAATAATTTCTGCTTGAATGATGCAAAATAGGAGAAAAACATGGCCACTGAGATTAGTTCAGTTGGTTGGAGCATGGCACTAATTAGGCCAGATTTTGGTTCAATCCCTGTATAGTCCATTCACTTGAAAATTGGACTCAGTGATCATTGTGGGTCCTTTTAACTCAGAGTATTCTGTGTAATTCTGTGATACTGCCTAGTCTTCTGCTACAAATACAAGCCTTCACTGTGGTCAAAGTACTTTAAAACATTTTAGATTTTTTTTTTAAAGTATATAATTTTAAATAAAAAGCAAAAGCAAATACTTTGATCATGGATTATAGTATTCTGCTTAAAGATGTATCTATTTGGCCATGCATTAGAAAAATATATACAAGAGAGAATGAAAAGGAAGAGTTGCTTTGTATAAAATAACAGTTAATATTTAATCCAAATACAGGGTTCAGATAAGGTAGGGCGCATAACTCTTGTTTTCTGCCAAAACAACTTTTCATTTTTCTCAAGAGGTTTCTAATTCAGTAATTAAAACTTAATTATCAAATTAGTGAATGTTTTAGAGCATAATTATCATATTAGCTAATAACTTCTTAACATCTAGACTCTTAATAAACCAAAATATCTGCATATAATTGAAGATCAATCTAAACCCAAACTCTGGATAAAACTACTGCTGAATTTTGGCATACAGATGGAAACAGAGTAGAAGTATGCACTGTGGAAGAATCATTTGCACATCTAGATTGCATTTCAGTGATTAGAAATATAAACACCTTCCCTCTTATGGAAAAGATTAATTGGGTAATTATTAAGAAATACAAGTGACAGTCAAATTTATTGCAAATGAGAGAGGAGTGTAAGGTACTCAGTGTCTCTGTGCTTCAGATCAAATGTTTTTACCTTCTGCTGCTGTATGGCACTTTCCCCCAGCCCCTCCAATAATATTACTGCAGGCTGTGAATTTAACACTGCTGGTTTATCACTGGAGATGTGAATCAGTATCTGTGATATGCAGCATACTGAAACAGACCCTCTTGTGCCTCATTAAACATTTTTCCTTCTTTACTTCAAGGGCCCACTGGAATCTGTTCTTCGCAGAAATGTGCCATAAATTTTTAGTTTCTGAAGCACTCAAATTTCATATACATTTACATGCTTTCAATTGATATTTATCACATTAATTAAATTACTTTAAAAATATGATTCTGTGGCATAATTTGTGCATTTTTTGCTAATATTTAGATGATAATTTAGGGTTTTTTTAATTTATGGAATTAATATAGTAAATGTCATTCATTTCTTTGGAGCGCCATGTCTAAATTTCTTTTGCTACTCTTGCTTGCATAAGTCATACTGAGATTTTATTTATTTTGGGTCACATTACAAAATGTATAAGCTTCACTAATGCTGTTACTTATGAAATCAGCAAGTTTAAGAACTCTGAACCAATGTATACTTAAAACTTTAAAATTTAATCTGCTCAATTTAACAGCGGAAGCACCTCATATCTCTGCTTTTGGAAAGATACTTATGTTTTTAACTTTCTCTTTTATCAACACTAACACTTAACAATAACGCTGAAGATCCATCTATTTCTTACTTCCTATCTTTTTTATCATCAGCACCTAATATTACATGTTTGCTCATACTATTTGCTTGTTTCCTCATTCAGAGTACATCCTTTTTTTTTTTTTTTTTTTTTTTTTTTTTTTTTCCATGGCTGAAGACTCAAAAAGGTAATAATTGAGAGAATACCAAAATACCCATTTTTTTGCAATACAAACAGTTAGTACATTAGGGACAGAAATAGTAAAGATTTTTCTAAATAATGTTTAATAACCCACCTTGATCTTCTGAAAATTGCTTCTAAGTATCTAAACTTTATGTTCATAGCAGCACATGCCATGTTTTAACCAGGGTAGTAGTACTTTTGGCAAAAGTGCTTTTGATGAGATTGTTGCTAAGGTGAAAAGATAATGACTTAATTTCTAAGGAACTCTCTAATGCAAACATTTTTTGAAAATTAGCATTGGAGTACTGAAGTGAAACAGTAATTTTAACAGTGTTTGTCACATTCTAAAACTCTTCCATCATTCTAATTTTGAAGTTTTGTTGGGTTCTTTTTAAAAACATTTTATGGCTATTATAAATTTCCCTGGTATTTCATAGCATTACCATAGCAGTGGTTTCAAACTGTTTAATTGTAATGCAGTCAGAAAACACTTTGGAAAGAAGCCAAAATGCCTCAAGAGTACTGAAGAGATTCTATGTTTCAATAACTATAAGAGCAAAATGGAAACAATAAACTGTTCCAGCTAATGCACTGTAGCATGGCAACATTAGGAAGTAGCAATGAATTAGTATAAAGTATGGTAAACATGACGCAGCAAACTAAAAATTGTAAGTATTTTCCTGAAATATAAAAATCACCGACAACATTTTTTTTTCTCACTTCATATAAGCGTTAAAAAAAAGGGATTGTTCATATTCACGGTTCATACCACTCAGAATGATATTGCTCTGCATCTCTTACACAAATGTACGTGTGTGCATATATGCATATATATAGTCTACCTGTGTCTTTATGTTGGTTTCCTTTTCCTCTTGATTAAATTAGATAATAAGAATTGTTTCAGGTTACGGAAGGATTCTATGCACGGAAATCTTGACTGAGGGAAGAAAAATACGAAAATGCAGTTTTTGAACTTACTTAAATCACTCAAATATCTACAAACTCCTGAGCGTTTAAATGTTATGCATTAAAAGAAAAAAACCAAATCATCCTAAAGCTGGCAATAACCATTTAAACATTTAATTTCTGAAGAAGATTCTGCATAGGGGTCCAGATAATAAAATGTCACTGACTTTAATGGTGGTCACAGCATTTGGCAGGCCTTAGGTCAGGCTTTTTTTGTTTTTTGTTTTTTGGGGTTTTTTTTTGTTTTGTGGGGTTTTTTTGGGTTTTTTTGTTTTGTTTTGTTTTGTTTATCCATTTTCAGGATTCAAGTTTTAGTCTTTTGTGACTGCAAATTAACTTTTTATTGGCTTTCCTTAATGTCCAAAGTCATGACAATGAGTATTATTGAAGTTTATTTTAAGAAAGAAATGGATTTTTTATGATGTTTTGCAATTTAAGCTTTTGTGAATAATTTTAAGAATTATTTGGAGGGTTTATATAGGCCTTAAGTGTGAGAATTTGGGTTTTGTTTTTTTTCCTATAGAAAAGAAATGTGTATTTTGTGATTCTCATTTGCTGGATCGTGCAGTGTTTGGTTTGTTGCTTTTAAATTACCTGCTTGGTCTTAGCGGGGTGAGTCAAATTATCTGGATAACAGGGATTTGACCCTGAAGGTACTTCTGGCTAGCACATGCTGATAGTTGATGTTGAAGATGCATTAGAAATTGCCTAAGCAGAAAGGGCAAGCAGAAGGAGACCTGACCATATGACACCTGTCTGTTAAGGTGCCCTGGCACTGTGGAAGGAATCAAAGAATTAAGTAAGAAAGCAAGTTGGAAGCTACAGGCTAGGACTGTAGATTACTCAGGAAGAAAACCTGAGTCCTGGCCCCAAATTTACCTCCTATTTAAGCATTTTCTACAAGATTTTGATTGGATTAGAAGCAAATAATCTAGTAATCATGGGCTGGCTCCTCTTTTATAACTAACAGAGACATATGGAAGTACATGGTAATTTCGGAGTTACTCTTGTTTTTTGGATCTTGCAGAGTGAAAATTCCTATGTGGTAACCCATCTTCAAAGTTGAAAATTATCTTATACGTAAGCATGCTGTCTGCTGCTTAGGACATCATTCTGAACACGGTGTATAATGGAATTTGTTTTCTGCTTTATAGACAAGTGCTTTAATAAGTTTGTTCGAAGAAAACCCCACAAAAAACCACATAATCACGAGCAGTTTATTTCCTTGAAGTTGTCATTCCATGTAAGCTGCACATTTAGCCTTTACTAATTAAGAGTCTTCTGACTTCTGTGAAGTTTAAACCCTTTTCTGTTTCATCTTTATATGTTGAGAGATCCAAACATGAGCTTTTTGTAATGCAGTCTACCTGCTTGGATGTTTCCAGTTCCTGAAAAATCTTTCTGGTTTCCAGGAATTTTGAAGTGATTGCTGGTAACTGTTGAACCATGGTCTCTGTGAATTTCTTCAGAGAAATTAGATATTTGACTTTTCCAAGATCTGCTTGAAAAGTTGTGGTAAAATTTGACATTCTTTCCTGACTCTTGTTTACATTATTAAAGCAAAACTGAACAAAAAAACCCACAACCCCCAAACCAAAACCGCAAACCAAAACAACAAAAAAACCCCCCTAATTTTTCTCCAGGTTTTGCATGTGGACATATATATATTGCATAGCATAATATTGTAGGAGTTAAGTTCAAAATACATTCACTTTTTTAGTGTTAACTTATTTCTTATACATGAGTCACTCTAAAAGCAAATGAAAACCTGGATACAATTTTCTTCATTGTCTGTGTATGCTTTGGCTTCTCAAATGTGATTTCAGACACAACCCAATGTTTAAGAAGACAAATGGCACACAGCATTATGGAAAATAAAAATCCTGGCCTGGTGTAATACTGTTAGCATTTTTCTATGGTCTGTGTGATGAGGTTACAGAACTGGTTCTGTCAGTGTTCTAATATATTTTATGACTCTTTCTAGAATGAAATGAAATGGTTTATGATTTGTATATCTTCAGACCTATAATTAGGAAAGTTAGAAGATGGTAACTGCCCAGTAAGTAGCATATAACCAGGCATAAAACTTTCATAAGGACCAGTGTAAGGCTATTTCTGTAAAATTTAGGCATTTAAGTTTGCATATTATCTTGTTTAAAGAAATTTTGGAGAAAAAAGTCTTCTTCATGGATACTGAGAAGCTTTTTATCTGGGTATTGACTGTCTCTAAAAAAAAAAAAAACAAGGGAAGGAAACAAACATGTTGTTTTAAGCAGTTTAAAACGTTTTGTTAGCCAAAGTAAGGAAAAACACATTTTAGCAAAATCTCCTGAGGGCATTTTTGTAGTCAGACTTAATTTATTATTTTGTTTCCTTTTGTTACTGTGAATCATGAGAGGCTAATTATTATGTGAGAGCGATAATTGCATTGATATTATCAAGTGTATTCTTTAATACGTTGCTTAACATGTCAGAGAAAGCCAATGTACATCCCCTAATGTGGGAAGAAATCTTATGGATAATACATTCTAACACTGTAGTTGTATGTGTTCAAGTATTGTTATTTTATCTGTCATCTTTACTCATGCTCTTTTGATGTTATGACCGAAAGGAGTAATATTCATAGAGATGCTATCAAAAGCAGTATTTTAAGGCATACTGCATATTTCAACCCAGTATTATTTTTTAAGCTGCATTTTATTTATTAATTTTCGAAGCATATTTGGAACTGTTCTAATGAAAGGGAAGATTCTGATGTATGTTTGTTGCATCTGAGTTGAAGATATTAGAATTCATCCAGTTACATTTAAAACAATTTTGAAGACTCATATAATTTGTATGTACTTAGCATTTAAAACATTTTTCACCAGTTTTATAAGGTAAGGAAACTTTTATTCAAATGAGATCCACAGTTATGGTTTCCTCATATTATTCCTTATTATTTCCCTTCATTTAAGAAAAACAAACCAAATTCTTTCTCATTTGATACTTACCAATAACAGTATAAGCCTAACACTGAGTGATTATTTAGCCTGTTCTTTATTGTGTAATCAGAAAACATACAGACAATATATTTGTCTTAAATCTCTGGATATTTCTTTTAGGACTTGAACACACTTTAAAGTTGTCAGTTTCATGCAACTAAAATATCAATTCAAATATAACTTAGATGCCAAAGCTAATAGCTCTATGCATCTTATAGTGCAAAAGTTCCAGGATCCTGGGATCATGTCTTCATACAGATTCCATGAATGGCTTTAACAGAAATTATATCTCATTTCAAAACATGTTAGATTTTCCAATAATTGTTTCTGTATTGCAATGTTGAGATGTTTAGGGATGAAATATTTGTTTTTAAGATAACATCTTGTCCAATATCGTGCAGCAAATCAGTAGCAATGAAAGTAAACCCTTGAAATTCCAGATCCTGCTCCCTTCCTCCAAACCCTGCACACACTCAGAAAGGATAAAGGTTACTGCTGAAGTGTGCTGTCTTTTTCCACAGTGCCTTATCCACATACAACCAGCTTCAAAGTCAAATAACCAGCATTTTCTTTGTCCAGTAATCCTTTTCGATTTTTCTTGTTATGAGATTCAGAAAGCTTTCAATATAATTTTGAAAAGAAGTAATAAAAACATGGCATGGTTCAGACTCACACTACTGCATTCTAAATCTATAATTCCATAAACTACATTACTTTATGGCAAAAGTTGTAAAGAAGAAAATTTTTCATTCATTTTTAACATCTTGATTGAAATTGATTCAATTTCTTAAATCCTGTTTCAGACAGAAATAAGTGGCTAAGATGCAATTTTGTTCTGTATTTATAGGAAGCACAAGTCTAAGCTGTCAACCTTTAAGGAGTTCTTTGAACCACCTCTATAGCTTTCAAATCCATAACAGAGCTTGAAAGAGGATTATCAGCACAGTGCATAGCACAGCTGATTAGGGCTAAAATGCCTTCAGCCAGCAGCCTCGATCAGTCACTGTAGCTCAGCACCTCCCGTGCCTCCACCTCGCAGTTCCATCCATGCCATGTCAGGGATATCAGGTTTTCTGGATAAGCCTCTTCACTGCCTTCTGGCTATACCTCTATTGGAGAAGTGTGGTCAATTCATATTTCCAAAAAGCCATCAGTTCCATCTCTGTAAATGTTTATAGTCTAATACCATCCTCTGAACACTCAATAATGTTCTTTTGACTTACTATCTTTTCCATGTAGTACCTCCTTATAGAGTCATTGGCTTCGATTACCAAATGGCCAATTCCAGAATTGGAACATGTCAGATATAAGCATATATTTTATTAATTTAATACCTGATAGAATTGCTTGCATTCTGTCTTGAAATATTTTTTGGAAAAGCTGTTTATCACAGATACCAGTTACTCCTTTCTCCCAAATGTTCCGGCTAATTAAACAAAGTCTGTCTGAGAGTTTATGTTTTCTGAATGTGAAATATTCAATCAAAAGAAGAGATTTCTTTGTCACTTTAGGATTAGATCTGGGTATCATAATTATCTTAGATTCAAAGCATTGACCTGATGCAAGGAAAAAGAAATAAAATATTTTAATTCCTATAGAACTTAATATAAATTTAGTAGTAAAATTTAAATATATTTGTATAAATACTTTGTTTTCAAAGTAAAATGATGGGAAGAAGTGTTATTGGGCTTTAAAAACAATAATTCTCCAGGCTCTCAGTCCCATTTTTAATGTTACTTAAGACAGAGGTTTCCATTACTATATTTAAAGAGTTACTGTATTATTAAAAAATAATGTTCATGTCACATGTGACTGATGCCAGTTTTTATAATGAATTAATAAAGACCTTAATAAATGTCAGTAAACTTGTGCAGATTGGTGCATGTTGATAATATATCTATAATTTTTAAAAAAATATAGCTATTAATAATTAGTGCGTGTATGTGAAAGACCTCTATCCAGTTGGTTTGATATCAGAAAAAAAGAAACTTAATTTTATATCTTCATACAAGGAAATCACAGTTAAAATTAAAATTAAGATTAATGTTAATGCTTCCATAATTTTGTTGATGTGAAAAATGTTATGTGTGAATGATTTTGTATTTGAATTTTTATACCTTGGTTTCACATTTAAAAACCGTGGAAGTTTTAATTCTGTGTATGTAGTTCATACTCATGCAACATTATTAAAACCAGTCATTTTAGAATAAGTAATTTCAAGTAGTCTGTAAGCTTCATTTTGACTGATTTGATAGATTATGATCTGAGGTAATGTGGCCTTCTGTTGCATGTTTAAGGATTTAATTTTTCAGAGGGCACAGATTGCAAAATAGCCTGTAGCTGTAATTAGATAGCATTCATTTCTAACGAAACAAACAGTTGACTGTGACTGTACTAGAAGCAAAAGAGGAATTCTTTGATTTAATATTAGCCAGATTTGCTATTAGCTTGTTCGGAGTCCTACTCAGATACTTTTGAAACTTGCTTGAATGAGGATTTTTTCAAGCAGGTAACAGCAGCTCAGGTTTCATGGTATGCCCTTATTTTGAAAGGTCTCTCTGTGTAAGAGGAGGAGAGATTTCCTAATAACTTGTTCTGGAACTTCTAATTATCTCATGATTTGTGTAGTTAAGTAATTTTGTACTTTCTGCTGGGTTTTGTCAGATGTTGTACAGAGGTAATAATAGAAAACACACAAGATGGTGATCTTCCGTATGGACCCTGTTGTGGAATAGAAATGGAAAATGGAATCATTCAGAGGGTTAACCTATTATTTGTAAAATTAAGTACTTTGGAGCTGGAAAATTTTTTGGGAGGAATAATTTTGCCAAGATGTGTAGCAAGCTGACTTTTTTTCCCCCCCTGGATTTTGTGTTTAGGAAAACTATTTGAAAACTGGAGAAAAACAGGATGACTTAATGAGAAACGCCAATTCCACTACACTTTTTTGATGGAATATGCAGACTTTTTAATTTGAACAATTTCAGGACAATTTTTTTTTTTACTTGTATAACTATAAACTATTTAAAATTTTCTTTTTCCTTGGAAAATAGTTAGGTCATCTACATGATATCCTTTTCGGTAAAATATTACTCTCCTTTTTCTTTCTAGTGGTTTGTGTTTCTGAAGAAACTGTTATTCCATCAGTATTACGTTGACAATTGATTTTTTCCTATTTGTTATGGTAAAAGAACTTGGTCATATAAATGTTTTTTTCAATAGAGACAGCTGATGAAAAATCCTTTTGGACTTCATGTACATTAACAGTAGTTCTTTCATGCTGACATTAATAGGAAATTTGAATTATCCCAGATATGACTTCAAGGATGAAGTGTGTAAAGAATATTTTTCAATTGCCCTTGCTTATCTGACTTAGATTGGCATGTCTGAAATATCCCTCATCACTATGATCCTTCAGGTGTTGATCACTACTAAAAATCTAGTGAGCTTTCTCTAAGTGGTTATTGTGACAGTAAAATCTGGAAGTGCGCAGCTATCCAGCAGTCACCTACTGTACACAGCCAATAAAACTTCATGGGCTACAGACTGAACTGTAGCTACGTGATCCCATATTCCCTGGTGTCACAATTATAGGGCAGAGACAAACTGCCTTATCATTAACACTGTAAATGAAGAAGCCACATACGAGACCATTCAAGCAAGCTAAGACTTATATATGCATTTTTTTTTTACTGCTTCTAAGTTTTCTGTCTCTGTTTTGAGGTAGTAGTGGAATTTCAGCCTATTCCTCCAGGATGTGCTGCTGGTTGTATCTGAGGACTAATGTTTCTGCCTATCATGGGTCTATAAACTCTGTTCAAAAAAAACCCTCCAAATCCCCACACCTGCATTTTTCAAGCTGTTAGACAGAGATAGTCATTGGTTTGGCTGCTTGTCCACATACCAATGGCAAGATTTATGACTCCTCTCTCTGCTTATCTGAAGGCATGCAGTCCATTCCTCAATTTGATTATTAATAAGGCTATCCTGAATACAAAGTAAAGCAGTAGCAAAGAGCTGCCTGCTTGGAAGGGAACAACATGATACAATATGCTATGAAAGCTTCTGGATGCCACTATCCCTTCATAATTGAGTATATCTGAGCTGGAAAGCCAATTCTTTTATTTTCCTTTCCATTTTATAAAAAAATGCAATGCAATTGATAGCTTGTCTCCCAGTATTAAGCCAGTGGATTTGCATAACATTGTCTTTAAAAATACTCAAAGTGTTTTTTATTTTCTATTGTTTATATACTCAGTAACAAATATAGGAACATTATAGTAAGTTTAAAGTTACTGAATAAGTTTCTATTTTTTATGCAGAAATGGAAAAGCACTATTTAAAACTACTAATTCTTGTCAGTGCTTGAACTCATTTATGTGTCTTTGCTGAGCACCCTGGAGACATGTAATTCATAGACTTCCCAACACACTTACAAGGTTTCTCCATCTGGAGAATGAGGATCTGTTTTTTTAATATATTCCAGTATTCAGAATGCAGATGTGCATTTGTCTAAGCTCCTGTTTTGCTTAGTGGATGAGTTCAATTTAAACGGTTTATATGTTCAGTTAAACAATGGTGTTGCCCTGTGTGCTGCATCAGGTTGGCCAAAGCTGTGTTCATTACTGAGGACCCTGGAATTTTCAGTCATTTTGCATATCATGACATGGTGTAATTTTGAAAACCAGCTGATTTGAGTCTCTTAGTGTGAAGGTTAAGATGAACCTATACCTTCCAGCATCCAAAATATTTTACAATATATTTTACCAAACTGAAAAGAAAGGAACGTAGTGGATTTTCAACAACCTATGGGTTAGAAAATAGCTAGGAAACTTCAAATAGATGGTCTAATTTAGATTCCTCTAGGGTTCTTATTTTTAATGTCAGTGTCTACCTAGTGTAAAATGTGAAAATATTCAGGAGCAGGAACCAGAAGATATGTTTTCCTTCCTCCCATCAAAATATCCTAATTATAGAACAACAGAAATGGGTTATTCTACTTCTCTCTCCCTTAGTAATGGAATATACCTTGAAACAGACAGACCATATGATGCCAGGTTTGGGTTTTTTCATCAGAGGGACAGAGAATAAGTCAGTGAGTGAGGGTAAGAAACACTGAATAGTGCATGTGGGTAATTACACATCATGGCCACTCACAGGAGATATAATCTTCATAAAATTGTCTTATTATCTGATGGACTGTCACTAACACTAGGAGCTACCTAGACATGAAAAGTCAAAATAATTTTTTTTTTTTTTGTGATGAGAGTAGCGGCTGTATCTTTGACAAGAAATTGCCTGTTTCAAGGATTTAGAAATCAGCATAATGAAAAATGCAAGAATAAAGAAGGAAGATGGTATTGAGCTTCTGACACACTGAAATTACAGGAGAAATCTTCCAATGTAAAAACTTCAGGAGAAGAAAAATACTGGATTGTTTATTTCTCTTTATTAATCCATTTTATCTTAGGATATAATTTTTTTTTGTAATTGTTCATGTGACACTGGTTTATTCAAATATATTTGAATATCTGGCCTCCAACCACCTTAGGAAAGTCTATGAAATCTATCTTAATTTTCATTTTGTTTATGGAAATGTCTTTTTATAGTTTCTGAATATCTATACTTACAAATTATTACTAATTTTTACATTTCTGCAGCAATTTTAAAATATTTTCCCCAAGTCAAAATACTATCCTCCTATATGATACCATTTGAACTACAATGTTTAGATTCTGCAAGTCTCAGCAGCATAAAATCTTGTGTATTAGAATATGTTTCCCTGAACAGAGCGCTCCATTAACTTCAAAAGCAGTAGGTTGCCTTTCATGTTCAAATTCTAGCATTGTGCAAATAAATATAGTCACTTTTTTGAGTTTTAAAGTAAGCTAGTCTTATATATTATCGAAGTTTCTTTACCTTTATGTCTTGCAATTTTGTTAATATCGGTTACTGATTATATTATATATATGTATATGTATACTATGCTCAATCAGTTTGGATTCCCTAGATATTTAATTTTTTTCTTAAGAGTCTGCCTTTCCCATTACTGCCTCTTTTCCAGTTTTAAATGACTAATGCTTAAATAATTATTAGTCACATCTTATCTCAATGGTTAGGGCTTGTGCTTTTAAAGTAATATTATATGAACATCTGCTCCTATGGCTCTTGCCAGAAATTAAAAGGTTCATCTGCAGGGAAAAAAGGTTAACACCTCAATTCTGTAGTAAGAAATGGGTTGCAAGAGGCAGGAGATTTACAAACTCAAAATGTCTTTTATATTTAATACTATCAGTAAATATTAAATACGCATATTTTTGCTTTACCAACGCTTTATCTACTTGGTTACACACAAGACGGTTTACAAACTGACTGCAGTTTTTGAAGTTCAGTTTGATCCAGTCACTGGATATTCAGATTCTGAGAGCCTCTTGCTGAGAAAGTAGCTGTGTTGAATAATATTTTTTTTAGACAATACAAGTCGAGGTAGCAACACTGCTTTGGAAATTAATATATACAATCTAGGAGAGAGTAATTGAATAAATTTTTGTGCAGAGGCACAATGCCTGGCTTGTAATTAGTGATCCTGAGATGATGGCCATTTTCTGTCCGCTAGTATTGACAGATGGCTGTTAACATGAGGGCTGAAGGTGATTTTTCTGGTCATTTTTCTGAGACATTCTATGTCACCACAGTACGGACATATCTCCAAATTGCTTTTATTGTCACAGTATCCTTGGCGTTTCCAGATCCAAGAGCAATTTATATTAGCCCAAAGTATGCATAAATTTACATTCCATGGGCAATGATATCTCATTAATGAGAAAAGCTGAAGCCAAGAACAGTCTCACAAACATATTTGCTTCATTTAAGATTATTGGCTCAGATGTGTTCTAGAAATTGTTTATTATTTGGGGCATGTCCTACTGTCATAGCTTGCCTCATTTGGGGCTGCTTTCATTGCACGACAGAGGTTATATGCAGGATGTAGTTGCTTGGATTCCTGTATTTACTGAGAATGAAGTCAGCATCTACATGCAGTTCAGGTCAAAAGAGCAAAAACTGAACCTTTTTCTCAACATATTTGTTAGTTCAGGCAAACAGTCATGCTAAAATATTTCTACATTTTCATTTCTGGAGACAATTTGAGGCATCCCAGTTCCATGCTCCTTTGTGTGTCGCATTTCCAGTGAACTATCCAGTTTTTTATTCACGTATCATAAGTAAAAAGGTAGAATTCAGAAGTCTCCCTTGTGCCTGCCCCACACACACAGGTCATGGAAGATCTGAAAGGGGCAAATGTATTCCTTTCAAGTTTAACCATATAAAATAGTAATTTTAGTTATAATAGCTAAGTAATAATTAAATGTTCTTCATACCTCTCCTATTTTGCTTCTAAATTGTGTTGTTAATGTATAATGCTACACTTTCTTTTAAATTCACAATACTAAAATGAGTATTGTATGGAAAAAACCCAACAGGTTTTCCTTAAGGTATGTTCTAATTGTTGCTGGCTTATTTATTGCCTGATTCAAAGCTCATTGAAATCATGAGTTGCACTGTGCCAGGTTTATTAAAGTAAATATTTCAGGCTGATGAATCTTTTCCAAAAGGATGATTTAAGACATTATTTTATGCCCTTTTTGCTTACTAGTGTTTTTTTTTTTCTTTTCTTTCACCTTTTTCCCTCTACCAGGAGGCATTTTTGAGTGTGTGGAATCTGGTCCAATGGGAGCAGAAGAATTAGCCTTCAGATTTGCTGTGAACACAATCAACAGAAACAGAACTCTTCTGCCAAACACCACATTAACATATGACACCCAAAAGATAAATCTCTATGACAGTTTTGAAGCATCCAAAAAAGGTAACCTTTTGCATATTTAATTTTTTTAATGAACTAAGACTCAGTTTACTTACCTGAAAAAATGTCTATCCAATGAAGCCATATGCAATGAAACTGTGACATTATTGTTGCTGACATTAAAGAACTGCTTTATTAAAGGCTGTAATGGTAACTTCTTGACAATTACATTGCCATCTTTGCTCCCACTGACCCTTATCTAAAAGCTATTCCCATAAATATTTAAAATCTGAAATAAATTTTGCTGAACACTGTGACTAGCGTGTTTCTGAGATCAGGTCCTCTGGAGTGAGAAAACACTCCAGACTTTATCCAGCAAAATGCCAAGTTCCCCCAGATTCTGGGATTCAATCTTAAGCATTCAACCACTTTAAGTACATCTTCACAAATGTGTTTATATAGTTAATCATGTGTAGACTTGAGAAGGGAAGTAGTAGTTGTAAGTTTGTGCATCTGGTATCAGCATGGCATAAAAATGAGCCTTAATATTAAGTCTGTACTTAAGACTATCACTATCAGGTGTATGTCTCAGCCTGAGTTAAGTTCTCTTCACCTAACTATAAATGGTATGTTTATGGAAGAATTAAAAGTCAAAATTAATTTTGACCATTTTTCCTAAATTTAAAAATCTTTGATTCTCAAAAGAAAATCCAAATTTTCAGATTGTTTTACATTTAAGTCAGGGAAAACAGATACAAGTTTCTGCACCTTTGCTTTATCCTAGAAAGTGCAAACACCACAAAGTTCAACTTATATTTACAGATGAAAGTACAAAGCCTCCTGTCAAAGCTCAGTAGGACTGAATTTTGCACTGTATTACATGTTCTTTAAAAGCAATTTTTAAATAAATTGAAGAGCTAGTTTCATATGAATGTTATATGTAACAACACTACAAAAAGGGTGAAAGAATTGGAGGTCAGCCTGTGCTTCTCATGACAGGTTTCTAGCCTAAATCTGCCAAGTGTTCTGGTCCCAGCATGTCTCTCCCAGGTACTGAAGACACTGAAGTTTTATATAATAAGGGATTTTTGTGTTGTAGTGGGCTAAGAAGAGTGAAAACATTTGATACAACATTAGAAATTATACATAAGGAAAAACTGTTATGTCACGATGAATGTACATGAAAGATATCTTAAAAGTGGAATTTAATACTGATAAAATGTTTAGACATTATTCAGTTTAGCACTTATGGGAAATTTTTTCTCTTTTACTATAACAGACTAACAAAGTTAATCTTGCTAACCTGTTTTATCTGTTTATTTGTTTCTTTGACAAATAAACAAATCAAATAGAGTCTTGTTAGGGATGAAAAGAGAGTATCCTTATTTACACAGAAATACATGCAGTTTGGTCATTGAAAGATGCTTTGGTTTATGAAAAAGTATAAGCTAAATATTTATGCCTAGCAAGATGGTTTCTTTGCAGAGTAGAGCATATGGTAGAAGAAAAGAGGCAAAAATACACTTTTAACAGTGTGTCTTTGAGTTGTTATTCTAGTGTTTTGGATGATGGATTAGAGCAGGTCTTGAGAGAGACTACTCCTTCCTTTCCATCTCAGCCAACAGGGAATAAACAGGCTGATCCCTAGTTCTGTTTCCTTCACTCTCCTTTCTTTCTCACTGTCCAAACTCAACTGCTTCCTGACTCCTGCACATGCTGACCTGTGAAATCTAATGGGACAGTTTCTCCTCATTCCTGAGGGTGGATGTGGAGAGCAAAGAAATTTCTTCTGAGATCATTAATTCTTACTGAGACAGTGCAACTACTTTTGCCTTTACTTGGGGCGTGCTAGCCTAAATATTGCGTTGCTAATTCTTGTTAAACTATGTCACTGACGATAGAATGGCAACATGTTATTGATTAAATATATTCAATAGATTTCATATATTCATTTTTCCCACTTGCATCTTAGATGAGAATGCAGCACTTTGTTTGTAACTGGTCAGGCTATATCAAATTCTGTGTACTCTTCCAGTGCTAATAGCTTTTTGCATCATCAATTCGCAATGCAGACAACTATATGTGCGCTCACAGGTGCTTTAGTTCAGCATCAAAGGCTAAAGGTTAACACAAAATGGTTCATTTTATTATGATGGATCCAAAGCAGAATTTTAACAATGAGGTTTAAGCATTTGACTCATTTTTGTGGTTCATTATCATGTCCATTAGTGAGCAGGCAGGCACTGCATCCAAAATAGCCTGTTTAGACCTCTTATTAACATGCACTTTTGAAGTTGAATATAGATGAAATATTAATGGGTTTTTAAAGGTACTATATGAAAGAGCAACCTGAAGGCAAGATGTTTCCAAGTTACTGTTTCAGTGAAGAATAATGTAAATTCAACAAAATATCCCTCAATGTGCTAGGAAAATTGGTATGCGTCTGATAGAGCCAGTGCCATATTAAATCACGTGTGAAGGCATTGCATTATTCAAATCTCAGAAAGAGGAAAAAAAAAAGTCCATTGAAAAGCCATCTGGTAGCTATTGCTGTTGTTAGTGATCCCATTTACTGACATTTGCATAAAGCTTGTTGATTACTCTTAGGAAGGGCAATATTAGCATAAATGTTTTTTTTGTTGAGCTAGTCATTTAGGCAACACACCGAATAGCAATGAAGATCCTGTGTGCCTGACAAGTTTATTTAAACCACCAGTGTTCTGCAGTAATAAAAAGGTGTGCCAGCATAGTTTCTGGAATGCACTTGAAAGACTTAGCAACATTTTCAACAAGTTGAAAAGAATGTGCATAATAAAACAATTAATTTTTAATTGATGAGAAAGGAGATGCAGCAAGATGTGTTTCTACTGCTTGTTTCCTCAGCTGCCAGAAACATTGATGGTGGAGTAACAGAATTAATCAAACCCCATACAAATACTCATGTCTAGTTTGGTTTTCATTACTTCTCTCTACTAAATGAGTTGTTTTCCTAGAAGAGAGAGTCTGTTATTTTTCAAAACTGCATACTCATAAAGGCTATGCCTATGGTAGTGCATGACATAGGAGCAGGGAATTGGCCAAAACTGTGGTCTTCAGTATTGGCTATATTTTCCTGCCTTCTTTTTGGCATGTCCTAACTGATATTTGACAAGATGCTGGAGTATGCTGTGGGAGATAACACAGACCAGAGACTGCTAATGCACAGTGTAGGTAGCATCCTGTATCAGAAACAGGAAGCTGAGCTGCTTGAATACAGCAGTATCATGTCAGTGACTCTCAGGGCCAGTTTTATATACTCGTACAAGTATAGCAAAACAGAGCATTTAGAGTTTTTAAGAAGGGGCACTGATTTTTTTTCACTAATAGACAACAATTTACTTTAGGGAAAATGTTGGTCCTTCAGTTGTTCTAGTCAACATGCCTGCACTCAGATACAGAAATTCAAATGCCATTTCAATGAAATTAACTCTGTGTCTGTTAATTAACTAGAAGCTACTTTCACATGTAAAATTTCTGTGTAATTAGGACCTCAGTAGAAATAGTGTTTATTGACTGAGGAAGGAGCGTATTCCGAAGTTGAAATGTGTAAGTGAAAGTGTTACAATAAAGGGAGCTCTGCCAGTAATACAGTTTTATTTCATGGAGTACCTTTTGTTTAATGTGAATTGTGCAATACCTTCTGGCACACTGCCTTTTTTCCTCTCATCATTGACAGACTTCTGTCTCCTCTTCAGCCTGCGATCAGCTGTCCCTTGGGGTGGCAGCCATCTTCGGACCATCCCATAGCTCCTCAGCTAACGCTGTGCAATCCATCTGCAATGCTTTGGGAGTTCCACATATCCAGACCCGCTGGAAACATCAGGTGTCAGACAACAAGGACTCCTTCTATGTCAGCCTCTATCCTGATTTCTCTTCGCTCAGCCGTGCCATCCTTGACCTTGTGCAGTTTTTCAAGTGGAAAACAGTTACTGTTGTTTACGATGACAGCACTGGTAAGGACAAAGTATTAGACTATGTGCAGATATATTCACTATGCAGAGAGGGAAGAAGGGTGTCTCTACTCATATTTCTTAATCTAAGGAATCTTAACTGATTTACAAGAATTTTACTGTTGAGGCAGTGTATAACAAATAATGTGGATTTATTAGCATAAGTATTTTCATAAGTATGCTTGAGTTGTTGAGTTCTCTATGTTTGAGCTCACAGCTGTCAATAAATTGGTCACACTCTATCTATGTTTTCTGCAGTGTCTTAACAGTTGCTAACAGCTATGTCTATGTCTTTTGATTTTACTTAAAACTTGGAAGAAAAATATGGTAACTTGAAAGATACGCTAGTGTGCCCAGTGAAATAGAAACCCTGAATTCTGGTGCTGCTTCTGGTATTGGTTCAGTTTGAAAACAGATGCCATCTTTGCTTGGAATTTTAGTATCTGCTTTTTCAGATAGAACTGAAGAAGGATCTCTTGTTTCAGTTCTTAGCAATTAGAATGAAAGGAAGTTTGGTGGCTTGTTTTGCAGATGAATTACAAGAATTAAATGTGAACTCTGGACTTTCCAGCAGAAATATACCAGTTTGTTACCTTTCCCTTAGTCACCCTAAAATTTATTTAGCCCTTCTGTTTTGCCTTGACAGTGGCATCTTTGAAAAATGCTATAAAACTCACATTTAATTTGAGGTCTAGTGGTAGTCAGAAATAAGGCCTTGGCCTTGTTGAAACTTAGATTTGGAACTTAGTTTCAAATCTGTTAAAATGCAGGCAATGAAGACAAATAATTTATGACTGTTTGTGTCTGTTTCTTCCATTTGATCATTTATTCCCTAATGTAAGATAGACATAAGTCTTAATTCCCTCTCCTTTGCTTCTCTTTTAATCACCCACATTTTGCAGTCTTTTATTGAATGGTTGTTTAGGATGATAATGTATCCTTTTTTAAATGATGATTTTAGATCTATGGATTTCCTTTATCTGAATGGACGATTCTCAAAAGGCATTCTGGTCAAGAGAATAATATGTTGGTATAGCAGCTACAGTGATAATTGGATTGCTAAAACTAGTATTTTTTTTGAGGGTCAAATTTACTTTATGTATTGCTATTATTATTATAAACATAGATAGAAGGGCAGTTGATACTTTTATTATAGAGAGGAAGAAAAGGTATAAAACATGCCTAAAGTAGGTCTGGATACTTCCCCAATAGATTATGAGGGGTTACCCAAATGCCAAAGTCCTGCAAGATTGTAGGTTGACTCTGAGGGAAAGATGATTTCCTGTATTTATTTAATTATTTATACTTTAAAAATGTCTTTATATCCTTAAATGTTAGGGCTCAGTTTTATGAATTCTCTAGGGAATTGTTAAAGTTTTGTAATAATAAAGGAGAGCTATCTCATCTGTTTCAAAGCATTAAAAAAAAAATTATGTCCTTATTCTTCATTCCTTCAGTATGGAATATATCTTCTAGAGTAAAACCAAATGGTGAAAGCTGTGTGCTTATTTGGCACTCTGCAGTCAGTATGTTAACTCTAGTGTCACTCCCAGAGGTATGCTAGAGACCAATACTCCAGGTGCAGACTTCCGCTGCCCCTGGACAGAACCATCATGTCCAACTCTATGCAATCCCCCATATTTCTGTCTTGTATGAAGGAAAGCCATTTATGTGACTGATCCACATAAGTATAAATGTAGTCTTCCATATTGTTTGTGCCTTTTGATCCTTAGAGTAGCTGCCTTCAAAACATTAATATGAGGTGTCCATACCTGTGGAGATGGGACTGGAACTTGATGATGTCTAAGGTTCCTTCCAACCCAAACTATTTTATGATTCTGCAAGATATGTAAAATAGATATTTATATTTGGTCTTGATATAATTTGATTTGTGATTGTGTGGTATGAAGGTGATACAGGAGAAACCAGTGCTTGTCTCGAGCCCGATCTGAAATAAGAGATAAAATTTGGAATCCCAGTCTCTGTAGTAGTCTAAGAGCTTACTACTAAGAACAGCCATTAATGTGCTGTCTCCTTCATTGAAGTATTCTTCCAGTATTCTCAGTGAAGGAACAGCTGTACATCTTACTCCTAATTTGAGAAAAGTTATAAGTTGTTTTTAATGCACTATGGGTAACAGCTAGACCCTGCCTCAAGATTTATGATACAGAAATGGCTAAGTCAGAGAAGATGAATCTGTGCAGTCCAGCTATTGCGCCTCATGTCAGACTGAACCTCAGAATACTGTGTTGTTCTGTGCTAGTCAGACCTGCCTTGTGTTCACGAGTCTAATGAGGAATGCAGGATGACTTCCCACAGCAGAAAAGAGAGGTTGTGCCATGCTGGAATAGGTACAGAGAAGCTACTAGAGGGATATGATCAATAACAGTAGAGTGAGCAAAGGTCAGGTTGGGTACAGTGTAATAAGGAAGACTCAAGACTCTGCAAATAAGATGAAGTAGGTGAATAAATTGGAAAGGTTAATTCTACTTTGTCTCAGTAAGAACAGATGCAGTTTTTTTACAGTTGGGATATGGTAATAGAAATAAAAATGAACATAGAACGGACAAAGGTTTTAATATTACAAGAAAACCTCTGCCCCGGTAGTATTTTATGGAGTAGGTATTGTGGCACTATGTAGATGAGTCTTTTCTTTCAGGGAATTAGAAATGTGGGAGTCCTTTTTTTGTGGATCTCTGTTTTAATAGTACTGTTCTCACTTTTATTATTTTAAAACTTTTTTTGGATTAAATAATGGATACTTTCTGCTTCTTACTATGATTTAGTTTCTCCTCCTTTTTTTCTCTCTCAAGACTTTTTTTTATATAGTCCATCTGTTGTACAGGCAAAAAATTTGCAATGAGACTCTAAAACACTTTTCTTGCTAAAAAAGATAAATATTGCTCCCTTTTTTAATTTTAAATGGCAAAGTATGTTCCTTTGAACTAGAATTTAATGTTAGAAAACAAGTGAAGAAACAAAAAAAACACCTGCAACCCAAAAAACCCAACCAACCCCCCCAAAAAAACAAAACCAAAAAACCTCCTAGTAGGATGTAATGAGAGGCTGGTTGCTTTTTTTTCCCCTTAAAGTAATTTATGGTCTCTTTGTTAATTAAATACCACTAAACTGTCCCTGGACACTAATTAAGTCCTTTCAGATTTACAGATTTGCTACAGTCAATTGTCTTTAAGAAAGAAAAGTGGAAAAATGACAGTATGTTCATCAGCTACATGTCCTAATGGATTTAATTGGTCTCAGAACAGTAACTTAATTTCAAGTACATATTCTAATCTCTGTGCTAAAGAAAACAGACTAGACAAACTCTAAATAAGTTTGTGAATCTCAGGCAATTAAAAAAAAAGAAAAAAATACATGAATAGTTAGATGATGAGACTTTTAAATTATAGTGGCACTGGTACAGATATCAATATATTGATACTTTTATATATCAACAGAACAAGTCGATATAAACAGGGTTCTGGGTATTTTTTCTTAATTAACTTTTGTTTTGGTCTTGGGTGAATGAGTATAAACACCAAAAATCTGTTACATCTATGAACAGAAGCCAAAGCAAAAGCTTAAAAAAATTATTTCAGAAATAAAAATGCTTTGTGTTGATCTTTAGTACTGAATCTTGTACTTTAACTGAAATGAGGGAAGTTAAAAGATGTCATTTTGTGAATATTTTTACTCTAGTATACAGGTAGCATTGATTTGTAATAAAATGACTCTTTCTTGGGATCAGTAATCCCAAAAAAGTGAGATTAAAATTCTCATTATCTAATTCCCACTATATTTAGTGTTATTTCGGCCTCACCTTGATTTTTGTGTGCGGTTCTGGCCCCCACAATTACAAATTATTATTAAGGTACTTGAACGTGTCCAGAGGAGGGCAACACAGTTGGTGAAAGGGCTGGAAGGCAGGATGCCCTATGAGGACTTTGGACTTCTCTAATTTGGAGAGAAAGAGATTGAGGGGTGACCTCGTTGCTCTCTGCAACATCCTGAGGAGGGGAGGAAGAGAGAGAGAGGTGCTAATTTTGTCTTCCTGATGTCCAGCGGCAGAACATGTGGGAATGGCTCAAAGCTGCATCAGGGGAGGTTCAGACTTGACATTAGGAAATATTTATTAAAAGGTTGGTCAAATTCTGTAACAGATATCCTAGAGATGTGGTCGATGCCCCCAAGCCTATCAGCGTTTAAGAGGCATTTGGACAACGATTTTAACTTGTTCAGTCCTGAATTGGTCAGGCAGCTGGACAAGGTGATGGTTGTAGGTCCCTTCCAACTGAATTATTCTGTTCTATTTTTCATGTACCTTATTTCCAGATATCTTACATCTTGTAGTTTATTGTGTTTGAGTTTTTTCCCTTCTTTTTACTTTGTATTTCTGCTACTGAAGGACAGTCACTTTTGCAGTTAAAATAACTTTAAACCGAGGAGAATTAAACATATTGTCGATGACATGGATGTGGGGTAATGGCAGGTGGGCAATATTGCTAAAGGATTAAGGAGAAAAAGCTTCTAAGTGATTCAAAGTAAATTTTGGCTAGGATGAAAATTTCTCTTTGAGAAGAATATACATAGTACACTGTAAAGACAAGAAAAGGTGTTTAAGGTACTTGAAAGAACAGGCAACTGAGAAAACAAAGAAAATGAGTTGGTCTGAAAAGGCCTGCTTGTCTCTGCTTCTATGTAAATGAACTAAGCAATGTCTCAATTTGTGTGAAAAGTTCTTCTCCTTTATAAACACATCTATAAAAAAATGGCTTATTCCAAGACAGAAGGAACAAGACTTGAGAATGCTGCATTTGAAGGATTGAAACTGATATAGTAACAGTGCATTTCACTCCAGTTTAGAAGACAAGACTTCAATCTTGGTGATCTACAACAGAGACTTATAAACTAACATGGCTGCCATGCAGTAGAATACATTTCAGGTTTGAAATTTTGATCTTTTTGAGGGGCAAAGTTTGTTCAAGAATAGATGACAGGCAGAAGATGAGATTTCTTAAATAAAAAACCGGGGTGCTCGGTCCACAGTACAGTAAGAGACATCTGTTGTTTGTTTGGGTTTTTTTTGGGGGGGTGTTTGGTTTTTTGTGGGTTTTTTTTGTTTCGGCATATTTTTGGTTTGTTTGTTTGTTTTGCTTTGTTTTGTTTAGTATTTTTTTGTTTTGGTTTGTTTTTTTAGGGTTTTTTTTTTGTTTTTGGTTTTTGTTTAGAAAGACCAGTTAACTGAATTTCTATTCCTAGGGGAGAAAAAAACCCCCGTTTTACTTGTAAACTCTAAAAAGGTCTCGAAGTGTTAAGTTTGAGGAAACTTATGAGGTTTCCTTTATCAAGAGCAGATAATGTAAAACTTCCTCTTTGCCAGGTCAATGTGCCTTGTGGACAAGGAAAAAAAATTGTTGATGTGATAAATTTTGAGTTAAGAAAGCCAAACTGTTCAAGGCGACATTTATATATGCAAATTAGAGCAATAGTTTCTTTATGCAACTGTTGCCAAATGAATGCAAACAAAGAGTAATAAATGTAAATAGATTGGTTATAGCTTACTGCAAAGACAGACTTGCAAGGCTAATTTTCTGGTACAAAGAGTTTATAAATTACATATGTAGGTGGCAATCTCAGATGCGACAACTCTCTAGAAAATATAATTATATAATTAAAGTATTTTAGTAGTTCTCTCTTAAGCATAAGACTTGGTCACATTGTGGATAAGCCAACAATGGCTTTATGGGAAAGAAAGCATAACACTGAACTCAGGTGTCTGATCTAGAATTTAATGTGCAAGAAATTCCCAGGTAATTAAAATTTAATCTGCATTGAAAAAAAGTATTACATTTCATTACATTGCTCTTTGCAGCAGATCTCAAGAAAGATGAGGGTTCTTGAGAGCAGAGGTTAAGGAAAACATGATCTGGGAGGAGAAGTCTGTGAGAGTGTTACTTTAGTGTAGGGGAAGTAGACAAAAAAGGCTAGCAAAAGGAAAAAAATAACCTATCCTTTATGCTAAAGAGAATAGTTAGACACGTATCTAAAACTGTAGCAAAATGATTCAGCTAGGAGCATTTAGGTTAGGAAAAAAAAAACAGGTATCCTTGGAAGGCTATGGAAACTCCACCTCATGAGTTTGGTGGTTTGTTGCTGTTTTTTCTGAGTGTTGTTGGGGTTTTTTATTTTTTTTCAATATCGTTGTTTTCATACTGCTTTTCCTAGACAGAACAGAAAAAAGACAGGTGTAGGTGGCCTTCAAAGGTCTCTGTCAGGAGTGTTACCTACCACTGGTGCTGGCTAATGTCTCTATCAAATGTGCAGAAACATTAAATTAAAAATTAATGTTGTTACTCCACTGACATTGACTGTGATTCCTCAAACTGGATTTATATTTATATTATGTATAGATGAAAACGACATCTGTGCATATTTTTGTATATTTATACTGTTTTGACTTGTGCAGTTTTAGCTGGCATTTATTGTGGTTCTATGAAGCCGATGCAGAATTCACAGTACTGGTTGCTTGTGAAGGGCTAGGTGGCTTCCCTTTCTGCAAATAAAGGAATTTGTATATAAATCATATCAAGGATAGAGAGTGGGGTGGGGTAGCTTAGCACAAAATGCTAAATGAAACTATGCTTGTTCATTTCTAATGTGGGCATTATAATTTAATAGTCAGTTATTCGGTGTTGCTTAGTGGAGTGAATGGAGTAAATATTTAAAGGACAGTTATATTTGTGAATAAAACAGACTTGAAGCTTCCCATGCATTAAGCTGGAAAGGCATGCAGTTCTGTTCCTCACCTGTTCAGTCTCCAGTTCAGAGAGGTTACAGCATTTGTAACACTTTTACTGAATTTTTTTATTGAAGATAATAGATTTTTAAGCCTTCTTTAATAAATTCAGATTTGGTAAAATTACAATAATTAATAGCACTAATTATTTGGACAATGAAGAAATATTATCCTGACTGATTACATATTCCATCATGTCTTTTAAACACAGAGTGTTTCAGAGTGTTTCAAGTGCTGTGCATAGTAATTTCAAGTGAAAGTACAATTAGTAGTTATTTGCTAGACCTAATTGTGGTATTTGGATGTAGCTGGTTACACAGTTCGGTGTATTCCTTTTCTAAGCCAGTTATTGCACCATTTATTCAATAAAGTTCAGAAATATTTTTTCAGTGCTGTATGAATATATCAACAGTATGGAAGATGTTGAAGTTAAAATTTAACTTTCAAACTCTTTTAGTCTTTATGCAGCTTGAATGTTAATAATTACTATAACTAGTTGTCTGAAAAGAAAGAGTTAAATTCTGTTATTCTTTTTTGGTAAATGGGCCTGTAATTGTTCTTTGAGGATGATTCTGTACAGATTTTAATTAATTTTTTGAAAAGCAAAGTAAATGTTAACAAGTTAACAAAATGCATTCTAAAAGATTCTAAATGATCATGCTAAATGATTCTAGCCTGTCTTTCAGGAAAACATGTATTACAGCCCTCACCCATATTTTGGCCAATAGTTGAATTTGGATTTACTGCATCAAGACTCGGTACTACAAAAGCAAATCTATGGGTTTAAAATAAATAAATTTTAAAAATCCATAAGATACTTTATAGTATTTTTCTATAAGCCTGAGGAACAGTGGTGGGGGTAATATTTCTATAAGTTATAACAATGAATATATTTCAAATATTGCTTTAAATTGTTTTTGCTTTTGTGGGTTTAAATAAACTTAAGAATCTAAATCTTATAAAAAAATTGCCTAGGGAACTTATGATCGAAAGAATTGTTTCTTTCATGAAGACTGGAAAATGTTATATTATTTCAAATACAGAAATATGTGATCGGAACACTAAGTGAAAAATTAAAAGTGGGAAGCTGAGACGAGATCAGTTTCACATCTTGTATGGGGCATGCATTTAAGATTTATCCAAACTTAAGTACGCTCTTACTCCTATTTCAGTACTACATATTTTGTCCTCTGGTTGGCGGACTGCTGGGAAATACACTTCCAATGTCAGTCCCTTTGTGAATTGCTATGCATCACTCTCAGTTCAAACATTACTGTCTTAATTCATTTTGGCTTCAATTTCAGAGTTCTCTCTTGCACTCTTACCAGTTCTTTTTTCTGGTTTTTTTTTTTTTCTTTTAGCAAAAATATGGCTGCTTTTGTTTCCAAGAATAAATGTGCTAAGCTAGTGTAAATTCCAGATTACGAGGGTCATTTATGTGTCTTTCCAAGCTAAGTCCATTTTGATTTATAGTAGACAGTGGTTTTTATTTAGCTTTGTATAGTTTGTTGCAATAGTAATACTTCTGTGGTATGTGTAGGAATTGCTAACTTGTTCTACTGCTTCACTCCTTTTGTCATTGATTCTGAGATCTTTGACAAAATCTTTTATCCTTTGATTGTAGTATACCTCTTTTTTCCCTCTTCACCCTCATTAAACTGCACTGCTTGTAGATCAACCACTTGAGAGATCATATTTCATACGATTAAGAAATTTTTTTTTAAATGCCCAGGACTGTTAATTCTTATTGTTGTCACCATCATCATACTGAATTAATGATAAAACTTCATGAAAATCCTCAAAAAAACATGTTTAGAAGACAGAATAACAACAGCACTTCAAACCACGCATATCATAATAGAGCATTTGACATACATAGATGTCAAATGTAGCCAGAGACTAGAAAAACATGGCAAACCTAATGTATTAATAGGGCATAATGTTGTCTTAATTTTCAGCATTTCCTTGAGTTATGTTATTTTTTTCTCACATTTTCACACATTAGATGCAAAGGTTAGGAAAAGATGGTTAGGACTCAGGTGGTTTTTTGGGGTTTTTTTTTTGTTTTCTTTCCTAGCTGCTGTATGCTGAAGCTGATAAGTACTTAGGTGGTAAGAAAAAAAAGTTTTCTTCATCTTGGTATGGTGATCTTCAAGATCAAAACTGTTCCATGAAGTGAAGGTCTTTTCTGAACTTTAGTAGCACTTTGATTGTCTCTTGTGGAACTGTGTAGGATGAGATAGAGGGTTTTTTTCACTGCAGTACTGCAAAGCCTTTATTAGAAAAGAATTGTTACTGGAAATAAGCTGAGTTGGGATTGGCTATTTGCAACTAACCATAAAAGATGTTTGCACCCATGCTCTGACGTGCTTGCTTAGCATATTTAAGGAAAACAATAAAGCTGATTGTTGCCTTGCTCTTCAATTACAGCTGGTTATGCTGAAACAGCACTACAATGGATTTAACATTCTGGTGCTAAGACTCGAGACATAGAAAAATTAAGTGATATGCACGGTATGAGAATAGAAATCTTGAGTGTCTATGGAGTTAAACTTGGATCCATGCTTTGCGTGTTCAGTGATTTTTTTTTTAAGCCTATGGCTCTTCTCTTCTACATATGGTGCTTTAGTAATTACAACTTCAATATTAGCCACAAATATAATTTTAAACTTCTGCTTTCCTGCACTAAGTAATTGTTTCAAAATTTTTTTTTTAGTCTAAAAGAAAGGAGGAATTGGGGTCTTAGCTCTTTTGTTTTTCTAGCCTAGTCTACACATTTTTAGAACTTTCACAATAATGAGGTTTGTATTTCAAACGCATGTATATACCTGCACACATATAAAAATGAATAATTGTTTCAAAATTTTTTTTGGTTTTTTTTTGTTTTTTTTTGTTTTTTTTTTTTTTTTTTGTTTCAGAAGACAGCATTTTTCTCAGTTATTAAGAATTGGAACAGGCTGCCCAGGGATGTGGTGGAGTCACCATCCTGGAAGTGTTCAAAGAAACAGCTGGACATGGCGCTTAGTGCTATGTTTTAGCTGGCGTGGTGGAGTTTGGTCAAAGTTTGGGCTCTATAATGTTGGAGGCCTTTTCCAACCTTAATGATTCTATGTTTCTATGATTCTATTCTGTTTTACAGTTTGTGAAAATAAATGTCAGGAGAAAACTTATTACCTAACTGAAAATGTTTTCTCTGATTACTGGCATGGCTATTATCCAAGAGATAGTCTTTGAAAATATTTTCATCAGGAAATAATGTAACTTTTTTTCATCCTCTCATACTCACTGGTCCAGAACTGGCTTTCCAGGGCAACTAAAACTTTTTAGTTAGTGATATGCTCAAAAGAACTGTATTATCTAAAACCCCCACCCTTTCCTTCCCCTCTTCTCAAAAATCCTAAATTGATGACCAAATTATTTTTTTCTAAAGCATAAACTACTGCAGTGTCAGTCCTTTAAATGTGTTTGTACAGCCAAAAGGCCACATATGGGCAATGTGGAACTTGGAATGTATTCCTTAAGATATGATAGAACATGTCAATATAGTCTAAGGTTGTTCTGATTTATAAACAGTTCTGTATCTCTGAGGAATAGTTCAGGGAGTGGTCTCTACAGTATGGTTTGATAAGGATATAAATACATAGGTACAGGTAATTTGACATTGTGCACACTTATACATCTGCACTTTTCCCCCCAGAAGCAAATTATGTCATACAAATACACCTCCAGAGCTCATTTGAGCAAATATTATTATCAGGGGTGAATCTTGTGTATTGGCTTGCCCTCACAAATCTAATTTTAAAATTTTCACCTAAAGACATTTTAAAGAGAACAGCTGTATTTTTGACAAAGGGCTTCTTAAATAGGAATTTCTTGGGCAAAAATTCTTTGAAGTCAGTTACCAGACACGTTTCCTTATTTTTTCTGATACATTACTTTAATTTCTCTTGTAGAAGTCAAGATTAACAAAAAGTAAGCCAGCATAATACTAGATACCTTTGAACTCTTCTTCATGTCACTACCACTAGTCATAGGACATTTTAATTTTTCCAAGTTGCAAATGGCATCAAACTCTAGTGCATTAATATTTGTAAAATATATACATGCATACACACATACTATTCTGATTGCTTTCCAATGCTTTAACTACAAGATTGAAAAATCCTGCTAAAATGTCGGACTCTAAAACTACTAATAAGAAGCTGCATTAATGATGTTTACAGTGAGAAACCTATTTTTTTGTCTGGACTACATATCTTAGAACTTATTCCTTTAAAGACACCATTGCTACTGTCTCTAAATGGGATTAAATATAACTGATGATCTTTTTAAGGATGCTTTACACTGCTGGAATTGAGTGAAATGATCTTAATGTAGTAATAAAACTTAATATGAATAAATATGAAAAATCTATCAAGCTGCCTTTTTCCTTCACCTCTGTTTTCTATGTGATTTTCTAATGGTGTTGCTGTATTAGACATAACAGCATAAAGAACATGAAACAGCCCACTGTTTGAGAACCCCTGCTAGCTAGTACAATTTCATTTTAATCTTTTCACTAGAGGTGTTTTTTTTAAGTTGAGGATGATAAAACTAACCTTTAGATTTCATGGGTAATCTCTGCGAGTCGTTTTACAGCAATGAGCTGTCCCAGTTGATGCGAAACATTCTATCAGTGCCAATAAACCAGCACTTTCCTCCCTTCTACCCATGCCCCTTTCAAAGCCCAGTACACAGCGAGATTTTTCTGAGACATAACCAGAAAAACTGGGCAGGGGGCTGCCAGAGAGGTGTGAGAAGAAACTACTTGCTAAATATAGAGAGACTATTCTGGTGGCTCTGCAAAGCAGTATATTATTGGTTTTGAAATTTTTGATGTTGTGAAGATAAGGAGTAGCCTTTAAAAGAGCATTAGTGTTTTCGGACAGAAAAAGATTCATGTGTTCGGCCTATTGCAAAGTGCATTTGCTCGCATTCTTCCTGTGCAGCACAAAGGCAGCATTAATGAAAATGATAAATAGTTTGATGAGCAGGCCAGGTGGCATAGCAATGGCCTGCAAGACTGCTGAGCTGGAGACAGGTTTTAAAACAAACTTGGGGCTCTTGCTTCCTGGACTGGTTGAAGTTGAACATGTCGAGGAGGTAATGTGATTGATCTCTTTGGAGGAAGATGCCAGCTGGAGAGCTCACAAACTGCTCCTTCAGGATTCTCCTTAAAGATGAATTGATGGCAGCTTCTGAAAAGAGTTACTCACACCGCACTCTTCCCAGCCATTCAGAGGTAGGGCTCTATCACAGTGGCTGCTAAAAGAAGGAATTGAGAGTTTAAAGGGACAGGAAAAAGGTGTCCCTGGTGAAAGAAAATGCAGGAAGTACATTCCCAAAATGCAGCTATTATTTCTATACTGTTGTAAAATAGATTTTTTTAGAAGCTTATACACACAAATGATTGTACTCTGTTTGCTTTGGGGTTTTTTTTGATTAATTTTTTTCATTATGCTAGGATCTTGTAAATCCTAATAAAATAAGAGGTCACCTCTTCCTCTGAGGCCTGCAATCCATGTTATATTTTAAATCAATTATTTAAAAAGTATACTAGACAAGTATTCAATTAAAAATATTCTAGATCTCAAAATCATGGGGAGGAAAGGACTTGTTTTGTCCTTAGCTTCATAGTCTTTGTAGATCTTGAATTATATTCCTCCCTTCATTGGAGGTTCTTATACCTCCTTTAGATAAGCTGCATACATGTCCTTTTGAAACTATCCCTTGCTGATTCAGAAACTTTTATTTCTCAGTACATGACAGCTTGTTACTTTGATCCTGCATAACCAGCTTGTTATGACATTTCCTCCAATGTCACACAACAGCAATGAAAGTTACTTTGGGATTAACAGTAGCTCAAAAATCTTAGTTAATGTATAAATACCTTTGTTTAACCTAAAACTGCCCTGGTCCTTACCAATATGAACAGAGATCAGAAGGGTAGAAATTGAGTCCCACAGACAAACTGCACACAGTAGAACAAGCAATCTTCTTTGAGTCTTAGGAATCTCAATCATCCAAATGGAGGAAGTGAAAAAATAGACAGAACAAATTTTGGTGAAATCTAAAAATGAAAATAAACAATGAGTTTGTCTGACTTCACCTGATGTAGTCAGGACTATATGTTAAAGCGACTAAGTAAGGTAGAGCTAATTTTTTGTTACTCCAAGGAATTAGTTTTACTGTAAAAAGCCTTTAACATATGATGTCTGATAGCTGTGAAAAATTGAACTCTAAACAGATTGCTGCTATAAGGATAGTGGCAGAATTTATTTATATCATACATGGATTGCCTGGTTACTTCTCAACTGTGTGATGTTTTGTTCCCCTGGAACTTTTTTTGGCCATTGCTACTGTAGAAACAACTCCTGCAGAAGCCAGGATGTTAGGGTGTTCAGGGGAAGAGATCAGTGACAACCAGGACTAGGGAAGCAGCTATTGTCCACAGATGAACCCAAGTGCTGCAGTTTACATGTAGGACCTTGTTCTTTTACGTTCTATTTCTCCAGTGCTTAATTTTTAATTTGGTTACAAATAATGACCCACTGTTCAATATTTAATCTAGAAAAGGTTTTGTTTGCGTATGGTGGCCGTTTTGTTTGTTCCTTTGTTTGTTTTTTGAATTATGCCACTTTTCTTCAGGAAATTATTTTTGTGGGTTTTACTTTCCAGTAAAATTAATATATTCTTTGCACACTTTTTAAAACACAAATGCTACATCCCAAATTGTAGATACAGTGTAGAAGGAAACTTCTAGACTTTAATTAGTATTTAAAAGAGCTAGCTTTTGAACTTTCCAGAACTGGAAAGTCTTTACCTGCTCTCTGTTCCCACTAGTGTCTGAAAAAGGAAATCCTGCTTCTCAACACTTAACCAGAGAAAGGTATGCTCAGCACTGTTGGATATTTTTTTGTCTTGGGAGGTGTTTCCCAGCGGCAGGGACCTGTAGGGTAACTGGCAGTGGTTTTACCACCGTGACACACCTTCACAGTAGCACCCCACACCATGCACTTTCCACAGAGAGACATGTCTTCACTCTCTTGCAGGTGAGGGGGTTTGTTTTTCCAAAATTATCGTGATGAGAGCCCAGCAAGCTGGAAACTGTTGAGCATATGTCAGTAAAGGATTTATTCCTTATAGTGGGTGGCCAAGTGGACTACTGAAGTGAGTCATTTAGTAGACTGGAACATGTTTTGTTCCCTGCCATAATCCATCTGAACTTTACAAATGCAAGTGGCTGGAAACATGATGTAATATATATGTTGAAATCTTAAAAATGGAAGTATGTGCTCACTGTAACTATTATTAAAATGAAATATTCTGCTACATGTATGAGCTATGAACAATACAACACATTGAAAGTTTAAGGTTGCTTTTTATTTCACATTGATGAGGACAGGAGAAAAAACATAGCTTTGAAACCCCTAGAATTTGCTTATGTCTCAGATTTAATTTATATTAAAATATATTTTGAGAAATCTCATTGATTGCTGCTTGTTATTGACAGTTATTGAAGGCATAAAAACTTCTTCATGTGCTTGCCTGTACATCTGTACTGCCCCAGCACTGAGGTCCAGTCAGTGCACTGAAGAGATGTGCGTTCACAAGGTTTCTTCCCCATATTCTCACACTCAGGTTTCTTTGGTAGCTTCCTACCTTTTGTACTGCTTTCTAGTGTGGTACTTTCTTTATTGCTCATCACTTTGCTATCAGATACAAAGGTAACCCAGCAGGCAGACACTATCATAAAATTCTCCTTGTCAGCTTTTAGTTGCCCTAGCATGAGTTCCTGCATCTGTAAATCTTCTATTTTAAATTTTGGAGGGATTTTTTCTTTCTCTGAGGTAGCCCAATAATGATAAGATTTATGAAGATTACTATTTTATTTTTTTTAAATTCTTGAAGAGCCCAGTTAGGACCTGGACGTACTGATCTTTTTGGGTAATGCTCTGGAACAGAATAAAGCCTGGACATTGTGGAATTCTTGGGTTTCACCCACTGCAGTTTTTTTGAGATTATCTCAGTTGGTTAGAGCAGGGTGCTAATAAAACCAAAGTTGGGGGTTCAATCCTTGTATGGGCCATTCAGTTAAGAGTTGGACTTGATGATTCTTTTGGGTTCCTTCCTACTCAGATTATCTTGTGATTCTCAAACTAATTAATTTAAATGTTTAATTCATAAGAGTATTGGAAGACATTTACTTCAAAATCTCCTGTAGGCCACAAAACACTTTTTGCCATTCTGTAACAAATCTTGGACCTGCAATAAAAGACCAAAACTGTATTTTATTTGTGCAAGCAGTGGTGATAGACCAAAGGACCTGTCAATTTGTAGTTTCTTACATTTGTTCACTAAAATTTTGTAACTTAAACTTGCAACAGAGCAAAGCAGCATCCTTTTTTTCCTTCTTTCCATCCCAGCTCAACATTCCTTCACAGCTAAACTGTCCATCCCATCTCCAAAGGTGTAACAAAGGTGACTGGCGTAACACCTGAAAACATAAATAAAACATGCATATTAAGGACTGTGCCCTTTTGAATAAACAATGCTTAGAACAGTTTGCAGTCCAGAAAGAACAATCAGTCTTTCCTTCAACACTTGATGTATTAAAAATACTCAATACTTGTACAGAAAACTTGAGCATCACGAATCACTATAATGTCTTATATAATCAAATTAATTTCAAAGTCACTTCCACAAACATAGTCAGTTTTGTTCTGGAGTGGGTTTGATTCCAAAACTTGCATAGTAGTGTAAAGCTGGTTTTGTCTCTTGCTGTTTTTGAAGAGTGATTCAGTATAGAAACATGAGAACAGATTCATGTAAGAGTGTTTTGCAGTGCTGAAATTATTTACAACTATATATATATAAACTTGTAAATTAGTTGGGAGACTGGATAGTCTGTTTAAAAACTATTAGGCTGGGATATGGCTTTAATTGAATTAGAGTGATATGTTTTTAGAAGAGGAATGTCATAGTTGCACAAGAATGCCAGAGGAAGATTTGTCTGTCTTAAGGTAATCCTAAAAGAGGCAGCTTACTGCCTGTTAATATTAAGGGAAAAGAGACTTGTGATAAAGTGTTGGGAGTGCAGATACTTCACTTTCCTTTTTAATAACATTTTTGTGTGTCGGTTCCAACCGACTGAGAAGGGGAAAAAAATCAGGAAACTTTGAATGTTTATAGTATGTTCTGTTGCTAGCAGTTCAGGTTCTTGTTTTGATAATTTTCTTTTCTCCTGATTCCTGTTTTTTTTAAGGTCTCATTCGATTACAAGAGCTCATCAAGGCTCCATCACGATACAACCTAAGACTAAAAATCCGTCAGTTACCAGCTGACACAAAAGATGCAAAGCCATTGCTAAAGGAGATGAAAAGAGGCAAAGAATTCCATGTAATCTTTGACTGCAGCCATGAAATGGCAGCAGGCATCTTGAAACAGGTAATCCTCATTTTGCTTTAGATGGCTTAATCTTTTTCATCCCTAATAAAGAAAAGCATTATCCAGACCTAATGGTATTTAACAAGCAGGGAAATTGTATGTCAGTTTTACTGAGGCCTAACTGAAAATCAGCCAAGGATTTCAGAGGTAATTTTATTGGTGACACGAATGGTATGCATTTTAATTATGCTTTTATAAAGAAACAGATTAATCAATTTACATTCACGAGGAACATGAAGGTATGTTAGTCTTTCAAATATGAAGAACTGGTACTTTGGAGAATTGATGTTTTAAGTATGGTTTAAAATGCTTGCTTAGTGTAATTCTATATATCAATTCTTTATGTATGTATATATGTATGTATTTATTTATAGATTTAATTTTGTTTGAGGCCTCTAAAATGTGTATTCCCAATCAGATTGTGATATCTGAATAGTATCTTGTCAACAGATCCCATTAATGTGTTCCATTGAGAGGACAGAAATAATTTATATCTTAGAGTCATATTCTCCTTGCACAAAGAATGGAACCACAAAACACCCAAGTACATTTGGGTAGATGCTTAGAAAATATTGTATGCAATGTTTTATGAGATATATGAGTGGGTGAGATCCAGCAGAATTCCAAGTACTTAAGTGGCTCAGAGCCCATCTTCCCCATAGTTTTTAAATTGAACTATGACTTGCAAAAAGGAGAATAGGAAGAATACCTACACTAAAACAGTATTCTACCTTTTTAATGCATAGCTTTTACTGACTTTAATTCATGTTTATATTATGTTTGCTAGAAAATTGTAGGGTGTAAATTGAAAATAAAATGTATTTAAGAGTTGGAAATATGTGTCTCATTAGAAGTACTTGTGGGTGTTATTGCAAGTACAATTAAAATTGTTAGTAAGCATACACGTATAGTGTAATATAATTTCTGTTGTTTATTGTTATTTGATTGAAAAACTTTTATTAATTCTAGTAATTTTAAAACTCTGCTGGTAGTTTTTCCTAAACATAAGCCAGCCTAGTTATTCCAGTTGTTTAGCCCAAATCACTGAATGTACATTTAATTATTTAAAAAATCTAAACAATGCAGATGGAAAATGTGTTGATGGCACTATTAAGATGCAATACTAACAATAACTCTGTCCAGATACATTACTTACACTGTACCTAGTAGTTTTTAGGTGAAAAGAAACTTTTATTTCACAGTATACAACGTTGTGAAAAAGGTATTAATAGAGGGAAATGGGAAAAAAATTAAAAGCATTGCATATTGAATCATGTCCCAGGATCTAAGAATGAGTATTCAGCCTCTTTAAATAATTTAAATTGTAAATTGTTTCATCAAACTATGCTGTCCATCCTAAAGATTACAGAAGGAAGATATAAAAAAAATTATTTCATGAATGTTTAGATCTTTATACAGATTCTGTAGATTTTTACTTTTCCGTTCAGCTCCAATACTGCAGTGCTTTAAATATTTCTAAAATTTGTAGTTCTGAAGTTGAATGTGAGCTCTTGATGTCAAAATTGACACGAGGGATGTTAAGAATATATTTATTATTCAGTGTTAGTATTCAAAATGTAGTGTTTCTAAGTGATTATTGAATAAAAATGTTTATATATCCATTTCTGAATTATTAACTGATCAATCTTTTTTTCCTGGTAATGGAGAGATGAACCTGGGGAGACATGACAAGGAGTTTGAGATTGAGAGGATGATTGGAAAGATTAACAAGGAAGTTGGTGGAAGACAACAAAAGTTAAAAATAAAGAACACAAAGTACCTTGAGAGCCTAGTGAAATTGCAACTACTCTTTGCTGGCCAAAAATATGTAATGAAAAGTAAAAAAAAAAAAAGTCTTATCAATCAGAGAAGCATAATTAAATTAAGGCAAATCTCATCGTTATCTGCATCACCAGGCAACCAGGGAAAGCATACATAATTTAAAAGGTTAGGGAAGCACTGTAATAACGAGAACAGAGAAATTACAATGTTTGAAGAGGAAAAAGAAGCAAGATCTTTAGAGAAATGAGAAAGTGAAAGAAGGAAGACCTGGAAAAGAGACAGCATCATCGCATAGCAGAATAAGGAACATGCGTAGGATGCTGTGTAGGGATCCTTCGGAGTATGAAAGACTTGATTAGAAGCAGTTATGATATAGGTGACTGCAAATACTTTGGAAGGAAGATACTTCGGTTTTATTTAAAAAAACCTCAGTTCTTATAAAAGCTAAGAATGTTTGTAGTTGTAGAGTTCCTTATGAAGTTGTAATATTTCTCATGGGAATGTGGTTTTCTTGTGTTTAAGAGAATTTAATTGCTACTGGAACACTGTACTCTAGTTCTAAGTACTATTGTGGAATTCTAAATACACAAGTATAGGCATTCTTTGGAAAAGTGGTGTGGTTTTTTTCAAAAGCTTGTTTGAAATATTATAAAATCTGATCTGCAACTGTTATTCGAATTAGTGTTAGATTTTTTTCTTTTGAAAATAACATATAGACTAATTTCATCAGTTTTCAGACAATGTCACAAGTAAAAAGGCTTCCACAGCCTTCAAAATGCTGACAATTCTTTTTTATGTAAATTGTGATATTGTCATAGTAGTATAATGTGGCCTTCAGTGTCTTTAAGGAAGTCCACCTGGCAGCAATTTGGCAAAGAATTCCATTGAAAATTCCTGGAAAGAAAGAAATATTTCTTAACTGTGTAGCTTTTTTATCGTGATAAATTATATAAAAATCACCACAGATACTAAAATGATTCAATAAATCATACTAAGGTACCTTTTGTGCAGAGCATGAAGATACACGCTTTTCAGGAGAAAATGCCCTTAAATGAATAAATGTGATGAAACATAGTTTTTTATCTACAAATGTTTTGGGTTTTTTTTCCAGTAGAGAGGAAAGCATGAATTTTTAAAAAGCACAGTTTATCAAAAACTACTTGGTATTGCATAGTTAGCAAGAGTGATAAAGGTACTTGAGAGATACCTAAATTTATTAAGTAATTCTATGAATATTTGTTCTTAATTTTTATTTAAGTAGTATCTATCTTGCTGTTCAAAATTTTACTCAGGTATATTTTCTTCCACGGTTGGAAAAATGTGCACATGTGTAATATAAGCTGGATCCTTTTAAATGCATGGTATTGTTCATCAATATAGGAAAAAAATTCTTATTAGGTAATTCATTTTAAGGGAAGGGTTCAATAATGAATGAAAATATTGTCGACTCAAATTTCATGTTGCAACTTAATGTATCCATTAGTATGTAAAAATACAAGCCTCTTTCACATTTACTGCACTAAACAGTCTAATAATATTCTTTCTATCAGAAGATCTGGTTCATAAATTCCTTTAATAGTCAGTAATCTTCTCTAACTGCTAAGAAATGACTTGCTTGACCTAATTTTAGTATAATTCCAACCCTATAGTCTGATCTTAGTAGTGTTCTTTTGCAGTGTTTCATTTGCCATATAAGTGTGATAAAAATGTATTATGTGGCCTCGGAAACATTAATCTTTTGTTTATTTTTTCAAGGCTTTAGCTATGGGGATGATGACAGAATACTATCACTATATCTTTACCACGCTGGTAAGTGGCTTGTAAAAACATAGTGATGACATCCCACAAAGATGTTGCTTTCCTAATTATATTACTTAACGAAGTGAAAAAGGTCTCTCTGGAATTGGGTGTGAGTGCAAGATGTTTTCTTTGCTGAGTTTTCTTACTCTCAGTGAACACTCATCAGGATGGTTTAATTATTGCTCAACAGAGTGCCTTAGAAACTGATAGACTGTAGCACTGCAGTTTTTAACTGTCAAGGAGGGTTAAGTGCATTATTCATAATTCATTGTTTATTTTTTTGCATTTTGTCCTTTTTATCTTTTAGTTATTTGTATGTGAAGATTATGACATTTTAAAATTTACCCATATGCTCCATATTTTTAATCCCACATTTTACAAGGTAGTTCTTCTCTGTCATATGATTCATGAATAATTTGGTGTGAATCTTAGCAGCATATTATTTAACATTTCACATGAACATTTTAGGGGCATGAATTATGCAATATTCTTTGGTGTCCAGTGTAAATGTAACTTAGAAAGAATTTGATCATTCTTGGATCTATCATTTGCAATGAATGAACATTTAAAATGTGAATGCTCTTACAAAACATAACAAACATGTATGGGAAGTCCTTTTTCCAGCTCACCACAGCCTAACTAAGAAATAGGTTGGAAGTTAGTAATATGGTGTTCTTGAGACTACAGTCCTGCACATTTCTCTGTCTTGAATTTGCACTCAGTTTTGTCTAATTAGGTTGCAGTTTATTGAGTTTTTTTAAAATAAAAGTATGGGACAAGCTTGAGACAGATGCGCTTTGGCAAAACCATGCTTGAAATGACCCATATGTTTAAAGTCACATACATGCTTAAGTTCTTATGAAAATAAATCCTTTGTGGTAGGGTAGGAGTCCACCTCAGAATCACAAAACAGAAGTTCATGGAAAGTATTACCATGAAATAGCTCGATGAATAGAAAGCAAAATGATTTGTGAAGTTCAAAGGCAAACCCTGCACAAATACCTATCTTATTTTAGAAGGGTAAATTGTTCTATCACTTATAGATTTAGGATTGCATGCAATAGAATTTCTCTCAATAAATAGATTTCCCTCCATAAAAATGGACTATAGATGTTACAAATTTTTTTTTATTTTTAAGATTTTTGTTTTGCTATTGATGAAAATTGTTTCTCTGAGAGCTTTGCTGTCCATCAGCATTGAATTTTTACTCTTACAGTTGTTTAAAAATCAGAATTTCCTGTCATTCTTATTTACTTATTAGAACATTAGATTTTCTATGGAGACAAGAATATTATATTGACTTGGAACTATCAAGAGATAATTTACTGTGCACAAACATATCATAGATTCTGACTTTGCAATGTATCTCAGGAACTTGCATCAGAATTTAGTTGTTTTGATATATTAATTGCTTCTTACCTGACATAGTGAAAATCCTGTCAAATAAATTTTCCAGTCACAGTGTTTACAACAGTCTTCTATGTAATCTCGTCTTGATTGATTCAGGATCTAATGCACTAGCTCATTAATACACTGACCTGTGTGTATTTGTAATATATACATAATAATATTGTGTATATTTACTACATTCCAGTGTAAAAATGAATGTGTTTGGATTAAAAGATTACATCCAAGGTTCTGACTTCCTGCAGAGTAAAAACTGAGATAATTTTTCAAAGAGAAAGATGTAACATAGTTCTAGTTATATCTAACATTGCCTTTGCAATAAAAGGTTTTATTTCGTTGTGGAGAGAAAGTGGGTTAGGCTATTTTAAATGAATCTTGACACCTGCTTATCTTAGCTATTATGTATGGGAAATTATATCATAATTACTATCTATAGAATTAAAAATGGATAGTGATTGATAACTGGTTGATATTTTGTGGGCTTAGTGATATTAACAATGAGTGCTATATTGTGGTTTTCCATAGTACAGTATTTAATCTTCTTCAGCTCTAGCCAGTAAATAAAATGGATTCAGGCAAGTGTCATACCTAACACTACCTAACAATAAAAATTAAATTAAAAATTTGATGAATGACTAAGTATGAATTATGGGGAAAATTTCTGTGTTCAATAAACAAAAATTATGTTATACGGAAATAAAACCTTATGTATAACCTTGATTACGTGTTTTTTCTCCCCATGTTCAAAACTTGATTTTAGACCTGATTTTCCTGAAGTCAAGATGTTTCTACACTGCTTCTTAGGATTTGATCAAAGCACTAGGACAAGCCTGAATTTACTTTCTTGAGCTAAATTTGAATTTTAAAAAAATTCTTTATTAATTATATTTGTCCCTGAGTGTGTTTGAGGACTAACTGTGCACACACACACATATATATATATTGAAAACATATCAATTGGCAAAAGTTATTTTTCAAAGATAGATTGCCAGTCAAATATATGTCCATTTTTGGAAGTATGCTTGATGGCAGTGAAAAATGCTTTTGATTAAATTTAAAGCCATGTACATTTCCTCTTGCCCCTGCTCACCACCACCCACACTCCCAGCCCACTCCCCTCCACCAATTTATCCTCCTAAGATTAAAATGTTTAAGTCTCACTAAGAGTGCCACGAAACTTTTTTTCAGTTTATTTTATTATTTGATGTCTGTTTGATTTCTGATAAGGTCAAGAACTAGCAATTAATATTAATATTTCACAATTAACAATAATATTTAAGTTTACTATAGTATTTTAGCCTACCTAGTAGTAGATACAGCTCTGTAATTGGACTAACATTTCCAGAAAGTTTGTTCTTCCTCTGAGAATCAGATTGCTCCCACTATAAGGGCAGCCAAGTTGCTTACACACAGACACAGCCCCCAGACAGAGAGGACACACTTCCTAGCATAAATAGCACTGAAAAATTACCATGCTCCCATCTGGGGGGATGGTCGAATGACTGAAATAGCAATTGTAGTGTGTTACAGAATTTATGCAATGGTAATTTTTTCAGGACCTGTTTGCCTTGGATGTGGAACCCTATCGATACAGTGGTGTTAATATGACCGGATTCAGAATTCTAAACACGGAAAACACCCAGGTGTCATCTATCATTGAGAAGTGGTCTATGGAGCGCTTGCAAGCACCCCCAAAGCCTGATTCAGGTTTGCTGGATGGATTTATGACGGTATGAATACCAATATTTGGTTCTTTTTAAAAAAAAATACGTTTGTAAAGCTAAAAAATTTTAACTCTTTGTTTGTTACTGAAAGTACTTAGAGGTATGTAGCCAAATCAGAGAGTAACGGTGATGTTTCTGTTAATATTTTTCAGATTGAATGTTGAATATGTTACCTTTCTTTCAAAATTACACATGCTGTTTTTTTAATTTCCAAATTATAATGCTGTATTCTAAATGTCAAATTCACTTCATCAATATTTCCCTAATTTGCTGGTGAAAATTTTTTATGGGACAAAAGTCAAGCTAATGACAATTGTCTCTTTCTCTGTGTTTTCTGTCTTATTCATTTAAGATTCATTCATAATAATGTGTACTTTTTAATTTTTACATAAATCCTGTTTTAAACTATTTTATGAATATTACGAATGATGCCTTATTACTGTGTTTTCTGCTCTTCATGACTTCAGATTAATCTGATTAATTAATTTCTTTCCTTCCATTGTCACTATTCTTTGGCCTCACTTCAGCTTGCAAAAATCACAATTCTTTTCCTGCAAATAAAATTTCATTGCTAGGTTTTGGAGAGTTTTTGCGCATTAGTTAGAATTAAATCTGGAATTATAATGTCAGGAAAGGATCTGTTTTAAAATACATCCTACATTAAAACTGCTCTAGTCTTCAAAGTTTTTGAAAGATTTTCCACTTTGGCCCCTTAAGAATTTAGGTAATTGGGTTTTGTTTAGTATTATGGGGTTTTTTGTGTCTGTGTATTTTTTGTTTGGTTGGGGATTTTTTTTGTTTATTTTTGTTTTTGTTTGGTTGCTTTTGGGGTTTTTTTTGTTTGGTTGGTTGGGGTTTTTTTTTGTTTAGGCTTTCCATCTTCCATTTGAAAAATAACAAATTCCATTTCTTGGTCAGGTCTCTTAGTAATCTATCAGATGCCTACATTGTGTTAATTATTCCACATAACACAGCTAAGCTTCTGAACAATTTTTTTCTGCTGATAAGGTTTAAAGATCTTATATATTAGATTCTAAATTACAATCAAAATTTTAACAAGTTAATTTAAATTTTTTTCTAGAAAATTACCCTTTTTAGAGAAAAATACTTTTTAATGTAATTATTCTATAGAATGTCTTGAACATGATAATTTGAAACATTTTAAATTTGTTTTTTTTTACTAATTCCCTTGCAGTGCATTTTACAGATTCCATTATACTGTTCTTTAAGAGTTACATTGTTCATTTCTCTAAATAATTTCAAACAAGCAAATGAATCCTCTAAAATCTGAAAAGTGTGTGAAGCATGCATCTGGTTTATGTATAGCTGCTACTGACTCTTGTAAGTCATTGTTTCATGCTTCCTTGTTTGCAATTTAATTCCTTGTTTAATTTTTTTTGTTTTTACTTTTTTGAATTTAGAATTTGCATCACTTCTCATTCAATTAAATTGTAGTTGTATATTTTATGTATTCATCAAAGATATAACTGATCTCAAACCTTTGGATATTTGCCACAAACTGTAGAGATAATTACTTTATGAGAATATAGGGCAATGGTGAAAAAATAATGGAATAATTATAAAATACTGGAATAGAGTTCTTTGGGGCCAGTTGCATGTTTTTCATCTCGTATGGTGCTGTAAGGAAAATTCGTTTCTCAGAAAAGCTTCTGATGTGAGGCAGAGACTTATGATTGCTAGTATATGACTGTGTAAGAATAATACTGTGCATCATTACTTTGCCTCCGGATAGAAAAATATTAAAAAGTGCTTGAAAAACAGAATGGTTCTTCTGGACCCTTAAGAGCCCTCTATGCTCTAAGTGGAACCAAGTGTTCATAGAGACTGTGATGAATATTTTATGGTCATTCTTTTTGTTGATTAAGCATCTAAATGTGCTTTGATTACCTGGGTTTCAAATACCTGAGAGATGCAGATAACTTAAAGGGCCAATAATCTTGGCAAGCATTAGGAGATTACAGAGCTCTTATTATCTGGCCCTTAGATACAGAAAGAACATCCACAGGGTGTCCCTTTGGAAGCTGTGAAAGAAAGACACATTATGACATCATTGCAGAATGTTCTTTCTGTGCTCAGAGTAAAATAAGCCATTTTATTGTATTGTTATCAGTGAAGTTGTAAAATCAGTTGAGTGTGTAGAATTTGACTTTCATGTCACTGTTGTTCACATGTGTTGAAAGTCAGAAATGGACTTGGAATTAAAGACACTTCACAGATATTTTTGCTATGGAATACTCTAACTGAGATGGGCTGGACTGGAAATGTGTTTTATTTTCACTGGTTGATAATGGCTACAGCTTAATCAGAAAAAAATAGCAAGAAGACTGCTTAATGGGAGTGCATTCAACTTGAACCACATAGCTAAATGCCATTTAATCAGGTTTTAAAGCACCTGAAACTGATGCCAAATAAAAATCCTAGGCTTGTATAAAGCATTTAGGGACCTCAGTGAAGACCAGCTGTTTACTGGTGGTGTAAAACCAGGCAGTTATGGATTGCAAAGTTTTTAAGCTCTGGCGGTGCTTGTGCAAGGCACTTCCATCCCTGACTTCTTCACTATATTGACTTTGCCCTTAGGACAGTTAGAATTATCAATATAATTCTGACATTGCTTTTCCTTTTTTATGATTCATAAAGTTACCAGTCTTGATTGTTGTTTCAAGGTCTTGTCTGAAGGCTTGTGTAATTCTCTAACCAGTATTTAATTTTCCTCATAGTTATCTTTAGCATCCCAATATAATAAAAAGTTGGTATAAAATTTCATCTCATCTCCTTGGAATGTTCCAAGCCAAATTTTCAAGTGTGAGTTCTATTGAGTTCAATTATGATACTTTTTCCTTGTTTCTAGGCTGTTACTCAGCATGGCTCTGAAAAGGGAGATGGTTTAGCACATCTGAGAGGAAAAGTGATCAAAACCAATTTTTCAATCACATTTCACTCTCCTCTTAGGATTTCTTAAGTATTTCTTTGTATGGACTTTGGAGGAAAAAAAACAACCTATTTGATCAATGTTACCATATTTAATAATTCTATTAATAAATGTTTACTTATCTGTGTAACAAAGAAACTAAATACATTCTATGATTTAGGAGAATATCAACAGTACAGTTGGCTTTGTTTCTTCCATGACTCCAGAAAATCTGTAGAAATGTTGAAAATCGCTTGCTGTGTTTTTCAGACTATACATCCTTTCTTTACATACTCTCCTTGAGATAAAAGGTGTTTCTGTATAAATGTTTATAAGATATGATTTCTATTAAAGTCTAAACTAATTTCTATTAAAGACAAAGTGTGAATATACTTTTAATATGATACATAGAAGTCCTGAGGAAGTCTCACTGATCTACCTTTATTGAAGAGATTTTTCTATTATCATTCACATACTAAAATATCTAATTTGTGCTTTTGATGGTTCTTTCATATTTCTTAATGTCTGAGGATAATCAAAATGGTAATTAACCTTAAAACATAGAAATAATAATCTAAATCTATTTTGCTATTCAAGTACATTTGTATCTTCTTATCTGTCACACTCTTGTGCAGAAATGCATGTGCACACATGGTATAGCTTACTAAGTTGCTTAAATAGTTATATTTATTTTTTAAATTTGTAATGGACCTTTTTATTTTAAGTATTCTCTTGTATTTACTTTGACCATTGTTTTTGCATCGCCATACTCCTGCTAACCAGAAAGAAAGAAAATGTAATGCTTATAAAAGTAAATTTCACGTGAAACTGGGACATGCCATGGCTGTTATTTCTTATAATAAAAGTACAGGAATTTGTAAATAATAATTTTGCCACAGGTAATAAACTACGCCTTTAGAAAATTACAAAGAAGAGTCAAAAATCAAACTGTTGCAATACTTTATCTTTCTTCCTGGTAGAATTAACTGTATCTAACAGTATCTATTTTAGTATCTATTTCTTACTGTCTTCTTGTTTTTTCTTATTACTTGGGTGAAAAAGTGCAAAGGAAACAAAGAATGCGGTTTTGCCCATTTTAAATTCAAATCTGGGGGTTTTTTTCAGACTAGGATAAACTTTTTAATTAATTCTCTCTTGATCCTACACTTCTTGATTTAATTCAGCAATACATAAAAGTGAGTTTTTTAAAATTTGTCTTCTTATTTTATTTCCAAATAAAATCCAAAATGGTTCTACTCTGCCAAAATCAAATGGGCAAACATCCATTTATTTATGCATTTCCATTTCTCACTACCTAATCTTACATATTAGGAGTTCAAAAAGCACATTATAAAAGTTAGATTCCGGATAGGGTGGGTTATTAGCATTTGAACCTTGTGTTATCACGTTACTAAACAACTTCTAACTAGATTGAGGCTCTTTAAACAAACTCATTACTGTTATTTCCTACCAACTATATACTGAATTCTGAAATTTGAAAGTGATTGGTACTTAGCAGCCACTTGAACAGAATGACTTGGCAGTAATAAAACCACACTCTTTTTCAACCATATTGTGATTTCTTATTGAAAAATGAATTTATAAGGTCATTTTTATAAGTTCATAAATAAGTTAATAAATAAAAACCCCAACTGAGATATAATGAAATAAAAATATTTAATTTATGCAACTTCAGCTATTTTTTTTCCTAAACAGTTTAGATTTGCAGGAGTTCATCCTTATTTTACCCTGGAGTAATAAAAGAATTTTGAATTTTCTGCAAAATGGAAAAAATATGCTTAATTACTGTGACTGAATATTTTTGTTAAATTCTACCATTGTCATCTGTACTCTGTAAGTAGAAAAATATTCCAGAAAACAGAGGGGGAACATATCATTTTAAAGAAACTTTACTTGGTATACTTCACTTATTGAGTCTGTAAAAGTATTAAACAGAAAGAGGAAAAAGCCCACAAAACCCTAAACATAAATACACTTCCACATTTATATATGACAACCATGACTCACACCAAGCAAAATAGAGCATAAATAAAGTGCTATGAGTTCAGAATTCTTTTACTCTACAACTACTAATCTTCACAGTTTTCTGTGCCTCAAGTCAGAATTTAGCATGCATAATTAAGATGACCTAACAAGCCCTGCTGCTTAATTAACATAAAGTTTTCCTTACTAATTGCTTTTGCCTATCATCCAGTTTAGCTATATGCTTTCTTCTTATATAGAAAATAATGTATTTTTTTTCCTAGTCTATCAATTCTATTCTTTAAAACCCACTTTAGTGGCTGTATATGGGAGGTGCAGAGAAGCACTGTGGTATTTGTTGAATGTGAGAGCCAAGCTCAATATTTAGGTGTTTTCCCCAGAAAAATCAGTTTGCTGCTGATCCATTTTGTGTGCTTCTGGCAGAATGGGTCATTATTTAGTTGTGCACTTTCTATTTTCACTCCTAATTATCTTGTTTATTTTTTTACCTTTTTAAAAAAATTTTATTTAGTTTCCCAGTAAATAAAAATGATAATTGAAAAAGACCCCTGAAATTTAGAGTATTATTAAATACTGTAGGCAAAATTGTAGAGATTATTTTTGCATATACACAATGGATTCATGGTTCATTTCTGTGCATGGGATTTTCATTTGGTTAAAAAAAGGCAGTTGACATTTTATTAATAAAGTTTTGAAATTTTTAAAGCTGGTGTATAGACATCCTCGGATAAGGAAAACAGATTCAATGATATTTTCTTTAAATATGCAACTGTAAAGAAGATGCGAAGATCATGAGGAGAGATTCTAACATCTTTATAAATTGAGCCTAATTGAAGGAATGTACAAATGCATTTACTTGCAGAGCTGCCTAGGAAAGTAATTTTGAAACTAAGCATTTTAAGTGATATGGTAAAAATCTTGAAGTCATAATTCCTTTGGTATTTGAGGATGGAAATGAAAGAATAAGGTTAGATTTGTAAATGTGTAGATATTTTTCCCTGATTAGCTCTCTATATTTGCACACCTAAAGACTAGGGGAACACATTTATATATTATATTCTTTTTCTCTTTTTCCCCTGATTGTAAGAAAGTTTCCAGTAAGCAATCTCTCTATGTCTAAACCTTATTACTCTTTCGTAAAATCTAATTTATCTGTATGTTCACTTTCTTAGCTTTGTGGGTATATTTGTTTAATATTCTCAAAAGTTTTGTTGAGTCCACGGTCAAGACAAAGAATTGATAAAAAATAGTGTGGTTAAACAGCGAGTATAGATGGACAACAATGATGTATTTTCAGTTGCATTAAATCAGAGCATTTAGAAACCTTAAAACCTTGTAAGGAATTGAACCAATGCAAGAAGATCATGTTAAATGGCCACATGTAACCATGTGAAAGAGCACATTTATCAACAGATTTCTCTGGGTTATTTTTGGTAAAGGTGTTTGAATCACGTTAAACTAACTTGATTAAGCTACTACTGTTGGAAAATGTACCTTCTTATGCATTATAAAGTTTAGAAAAGATTAAGAAAGTAATGGCACTGAAACCATGACAATTGTAGTTGAAAGAATTGTCTGAAACATAAAAATCCAAAATTGATAAGGATTCAGTTATTTTATTGTGATATAATCAAGGCTTAATGATATTTTTCATGAAAGAAATAATGTCAGGTAATTGTACATGAATAGTACTGAGGGCACTCTTATACTGCTCTGAAAGATAAGGATGTATTTCCCAGGTTCTATGCTCTACTTAAAAACAAGGAAATATGCAAATACAAAAAACCCAACACAACCAAACAAAAAAAAAAAAAGTCAACCAACCCCCTCAAATCCCAGTAATTTTAATCTAGGTGTTGCTAATCCATTTTAATCAAGGTTTAGGTAAAAAGTGAGAGCCAAGAAAAAGTGTGAATTAAAAAAAAAGTGTAGCTGTGGTAAGTGTAGGTATTAGAATTTAACCAAATAGAGTTAAAATGATGCTGTTAATTACTGACTCAAGATATCAGGGAGATGCAAAACTGGAAATACACTCTATTAGCATTATTATTATTTTATATATCTACTTCAATATATTTTTTAACCTAATTTTGTTCTACATCAATTTCATAGTTTCTTGAGCAGTGTTCTCCAAAATTCATTGTTTGGCATACCTCATAAAGGAAGCAAAAAAATTATGGTGTAATTCAAGGTTTTCTTTCAGTGTGCTCCTGGAGCTTGACTGACACTATTTATCCTTGATGTCACTATTTTCAGTGACAGTACACACTGTTGAGTAGCTTGATATAAATTGGTCTTTTAGTTTTCCTAATGGTAAAAGGATATTTGTGAAACTGCAATCTCTTATGTGCACATGACAATATGGAAATAACAATTATATATGAAATAGCTACTTAAATAGTAACTTAGTAACTGTTATCAGGCACTGTGACAGGACAGAAGGATTTGATGAGAAGGTGCTATTATGTTTTCTGATCAATAAAAATTAAAATAAATACTTGTTACAGAAATACAGTCTTGGATTCTGATTTAGAGCTTCAAAGAGGATATCTTGTTATGTAGACAGCTTTGTAATTATCCCTTTAGCTAAAAGAATTTTCTGGATTTGCTGATGAGATGTGTTTAGTAACAGTGTAGCTGCAAATGTGTACTTCAAAGGAAATACTAAACAATTACTCATTACTGCATTACAAGCTAAGAATCTCCCCTAGGCACAGTTAATTTCATGAGTTTAGGGACTGTGCAGGATTTCATGCTGTAAGATATTTTAGAAATGATTTGTCAGCTATTTTGAGAATTAATTGCATTATTAAATATTTGAGTACTGTATGCAATAATTTTTAGTATTTTAGGAGGCAGGATAGATGAGAAACATAAGATCCTATCCCAAAGGAAAGATATGTCCAAATGCTGTATAGCATTTAGCAGAAATTTCAGTTTTTCTCCTATGGAAGATTTCATTGAGTTCTTCCAGATGTGGTCTGAGTATGTATGTATATATTTATAGATATACTAAGATTACCATTGATTTATATCATGTTTTTATGTTAGAAATTTGCATGCTCCTAAGTCTTTGAAAAATGATAGAAGGAACTCAGTACAGCTGCAAGTAGGGAAATGGCAAAGCATGTGCAACCTGCAGGATCTCCCACATAGTGTAGAAGAGTAGCTCAAGCATACAGGTTGCTTTTTGAAATAGGAACCCGAGTGCCTTTGCTCAAGAAATATGCAAGTGTCTGCACCGTATGAAATTTAAAGTCTGAGGACTGCAATTAAGTAACCATAATCTGTCAAAGTGTGTGTTTCTAAGGAAGGGCAATGAAGCTGGTGAAGGGTCTGGAGCACAGGTTTTATGAGGAGTGTATGAGGGAGCTGGAGTTGTTCAGCCTGGAGGAAAGGAGGCTCAGGGGAGACCTTACTGCTCTCTGCAACTGCCTGAAAGGTGGTTGTAGACAGGTGGGAGTTGTTCTCTTCTGCCAAGTAACAAGCGACAGAACAAGAGGAAATGGCTTCAAGTCATTCCAGGGGAGGTTTAGATTGGGTATTAGGAAAAATTGCTTCCCAGAAAGGGTGATCAAGCAATGGAACAGCCTGCTTAGAGAAGTAGTGGAGACACCATGTCTGGAGGCATTTAAAAGACTTATAAAAGTGGCGCTTAGGAACACGGCTTAGTAGTGGAATTTGCAGTGCTGGATTAATGATTGGACTAGATGATATCAATGGCCTTTTCCAGCCTAACCAATTCTATGATACTATGATGATATTTTTCTTAGTCTATGTGTTCTGAATTAATTTTAATGGTTTATTTTTACACTGTGTTTATTGTAATTTTTCAGGAAAAGTGAACCAAAAAAAGATTACTTTTATTCTCTTTCTTTGCTGTTATTTTTAGAACTTGCCTTGACGCTCAGCGTAGCTAGAGCTTCTAATCAGTGGACTTATCTGCAGGAATGAATAACTCTAGGAATCATTATGGCTATAGTTGTAGGATGTGGAATGGTGACAGGGTAGGCTAGGTTTAAGCAGCAATGTAAATAATATAATTTGTGGAGAAAAGCGACCATTAATTTAGCGTTAACTGTGTGCTTATCAGCTTCACAGTGGCACTGCCTGCTAGGACTGGCAATGTACTACACTTAATAGTGATGCTTAAAAATACGTTTTGGGTAAAATCCTGGTCCTTTGGAAATCAGCGTTTGAGTAATTTGGCTAACCTTTAGTTTGCTACATACAATCCAGGCTCAGATAGGGTAAGTAGATGAAGAGCTACCATTTAAAAAAAAATAAATATTAAAGTGGAGTATTAAACACTACATACTGTAAGGGAAGGGAAAAGAGTGAAAATCATATGTAAATATTTGCCTCTGAATATGCAGGTTGTTATTTTGGATGTCGTTTAGTAGGCTGAAACAGTCTTCATTCATTATTTGCTTCTCATATATTCAAACCAAAAATATTCTGTTTCTGTCTGTTACTAATTAATACTTGTTAATTACCGGACCAGTTGACATAGCTGGTAGAAATAAACAATCTTCTGGGGATACCATTTTCTCTGCTGAAGATCTGTAAATATATGTGCTTGAATTTTTGCCTCTTTCTTTTTTTCCCCATTTCCAGATATTTATAGATTTGTCTAATAAGACATGTTACTTCCCCTAGGTTTTGCTTATCTCCTTAGGTCACAGCACACTTTCTGCTTTTGACAGGGTTCATATAATACATGTTGACTTCATGGGGACTTCCATAAGGATCAGATATGTAGTTATTGCTTAAATTAATTTCCCTAAGGGATAATATTATTTCCTGTCCAGAACATCATGGACTCCATTTTAGAACTTTACAGATGCTCAGGATATTGTGCTTGGTCTCCACCCTTCTGGCCCTTCAGAAGATCAAAGCTCTCCTAAAAGTCCAAAGTCATGTCTGCCCACCTTCAGTGAATGTTTTGTGTCTTCTTGATATTTCAAATTATGCTGTATGCCTGAAATTAAGCTACTTAGTCAAGCTTTTAAGTAGAATTGTAGCAGTAAATATATTTTCCTCTTAAACAGTCTAGAGGGAATGCAATTGCCACAAGCACACATACAGAGCTATTAAACAGTGCCTAGGAAAATTCAAGCAACAACCTGAATCTGCACCAGAATACCTTTATGAGGCTGGAAACATAATTAATGTGCTTTCATTATTATTTACTTTCTGTGTGAATATGAGGCCTCTACTCTCTCACGCCACATTCAGCTTAGGAGATAGGTGAGAAACATGCAATGGATGCACTAAAGAGAATTAAGTGTCATGATGCTGTGAAACAGAGATTTCAGGTTTCATACTCGCAGTTCCCAAAGCCTGAGTATATGTAAAGTATTTTAATACCAGTGATAAGGTTGTAACCTAGTTCAGATGATGACAGTCTCTGTAATGTCCTGGAAATAAGTACTAAAATATCAGAATTTCATTATTTTGATCCTGTAAGATAATTTATTCAAACCTTGTGGTGAAATGCTACTGGGAAACCTTTGTTTTGTAAAGGATATTCTGTGCATGCAGTTTCTAAATATATTGCTTATAAAAATAAAATTTTATTTTATCTCTTTGTCATATGTAGCGATGGATGTGTTATCCATTCTGTCTGTTTATTGAGTCGTTGATTGAGGCCCTAGATCAACAAAATGTTCTATGTGCTTACTTACTGAAAAAGCAACACGGAGCTGTCAAGTCACTTGCTGAAGTCAAGTGGACTACTCTGATGCTTAATGTGAAGTATATAATTTGTTTAAATGGGACTTCAAAGGTCATTCATAAAAAAAGTTTTATGTAAGTTACTTTGTTACACTTCTTCACTTTCTTTGAGGAAAGAATGAGAGAGAATTTCAAGGTATTTTTGATTACAAGGAGCAACTTTTCTTCAGTCTCTACATAATAAAAGGTATGGTTGAGAAAATACCATTTTTCAAATTATGTATGCCTGATGACATGATTTTTCTCAGTGTTGTCTACATAAAAGATAGCATTAGCTTTAGACTATTTTGGATTTCTGCACCTTTTATTTGCTTAGAATACAGGATAGTTATTCTGATGGAATTCCAAAGTTTAAGTAAGACTGTGGGTAGAATCCAAATAAAAGTAACTCTGTATCTAAAGGAATAATCTTATCTGCAAGATTACTGAAAATAAGATGTTTAGTTTTTTTAAAAAATTGTTTATCTTCCATTAACATTTAAAAAACTATTTTGTTACGGTGCTCATTGTTTCTGTTATAGTCCTTTGGGTCCTTCACACAGTGGGATTCACCTTAACGTGAGTGCTGGAATAGGTCTTCATGAACGGACAGTTTTGCAGCAGTGTACATCTAGAATTTAAGTCAGGGACCATCAGGGTAGCTGCTGGAGGACTGCTGGTAGTTATTTCATGAAATTGATAGACTAACTTAGAAGGTGATGTCTGCAATATTTCCTGACTGGACTATTTATTCCAAACTCCTTTGAGAAAATTGGAAACCTGTAGACACCTTCTGGCCGATGGTGAATTTTGTAGAATCACAGAACAGCCAAGGTTTGAAGGGACCTTGAACTATCATCCTGTCTAACTTCTCATGGGAAAGGGAGTTAAGATGCACTCTGTCCAATTGTGTCTTGAAAACGTTCAGTGGTGAGAACTTCACCATATTCTGGGGGAGGTTGTTCCCGTGATTGTTCTTCCTGTAAACAAATTCTTTCTCAAGATGAAAGCTCTCCCAGTGTACCTTCTACCCATTGTCCTTTGTCCTTCTCATGTGGGTCTTTGCCAAGAGAAAATCTCTGTATTTAGAAAGGTAAATGTGGTGGTAAGGGACATGTTTTAGTGGTGGACTTGGCAGCACTATCATAATGGTGGGACTTGTTGGTGTTCAAGGTCTTTTCCAAGTTAAATGATTGTATGTTCTACATTGAGTTTATCCAAAGCTGTTGGATAGAATTTGCATGTCAGGGACCTGTATTGATTTTCAAGTAAGATCAAGGGAGAAAGTCCTTAAGTAGAGCAGAGGAAAATAAAGCACTATCAGGAGAGACTCTTTACTATCTGAACACTAGGTATTATATTTGTTAGAGAAAAACATTGAAGGTCTTTTTCTGGGAATATAAATTGGCAGTAACCAAGATTGTCAGAACTGAGGGACTGGAGCACTTGTACTATGAGGAGAGGTTGAGGGAACTGGCCTTGGAAAAAGAAGGCTTTTTAAGGACATAACTGCATCTCCCTAGCATCTGCAAGGAGATTATCAAGAAGGCAGAGACAAGCTAGTCCCAGCAGTGCACAGGCATGAGAGCAAAGGCATAAACTGAAAGGGGAGAGATTTTGACTGGATTTAACGAAAAATGTTTTCACTGTAAGGGAAGTAAAGCAGTGGAAAGGATTGCTCAGAGAGTTTGTAGTAATCTCCATCCTTACAGGTTTTGAAGACCTGATAAATTTCTGAACAGCAGGTCTGTTCCTGGAGGTCACATTGACAGTAATGCCAAAGGAGCAAGGTGTTGCACTAGGGAAGTCCTGTGGTCTTTTCAGCTTGACTTGTCCTGTGATCTGTAATTTATACCCAGCAACTGCCTGTGGCTGTCCTCTGAGAGGCTCATCTCCAGTATCTCTGAAGAGCACCGTTAGATCTGAGGGAACCTCTTCAGAAGTAGCAATAGTTAAGAGTCATGAAATTGAAAACAATCTTCATATTCGTAAAGAATTGTAGCTTAATCACACAGACAAAATACAGTTGGTAAACAAGACTACAAGTGCTTAATTTTTTTCTAGAGGTTACCCTCCTGTTTTGGGAGAAGTATCTGCATTGTTTCCTGATTTTATTCATTTTAATGCTATGGGGCATGTGAATTTTTTAAATTTCATCAAAACTTCATCAAATATAGTGTGGTCTCAAATATAACTTTTTAAGCTTACACAATCACAGAAGATGTGTTAGAATATATCAATCAAGATATTATCAGACTAATGCTATTACCTAAATACTTAGTGAATCCACTCAGTAAAAGAAACAAAACATGGATAATTGCATCTCTTCTGGAATACTATAAATCGTGCTTTTGTTGGATACGACATGTGGGTGAGCTTTGTAAGATAGTCAAAGTTAGTCACCATTACAGCTATCAATCTACACAGACATAATTATGTCTCAAACAAACTTTAAAATTGTGGAGAATTTAAAAGGGTCCAATAGTTAAAATGATGAGTGCAACATTAAAAGAAGCAATGAGAAACCTAATAATTCCATGTTATGTTCAGAACTTGACTGGTTTGCCGTGTTTTAGGGTAAGGAGAATGATGAATTCAGCTACTCTATGCTGTACAGTCACAGGCGTAGTGGTCAATCTGCCTGTCTCCTTTTTGTGCAGCTGTTGATTGGCAGCCTTCCAGAAAGCTTGTGACAAATCATGTAGAACATAAACAGGTATGACTAGTGGTCTGCTAAGTTGTCCAGCAGTGACTTGGCATATTCACCCCTATTCTGTCATGGTGCTGGCCATGTCTTAGGCTTCATTTGTTTCTGTTTGCAGATAAACTGCCCAGAGAACAAGTTTAATATCCTTTGCCTGTGCTTCAGAATGAACTGTACATACATACCTCCTAATCAAGAAGGTGCCTAAACAGTATGTGTGGAATTTGCCTCTCCTAACTTAATCCATGTAAAATTCAAATGTCTAGTAATTGCTTACATTACCTTTGCAGTCAGTACAGGAAGAATAGAGAAGTTTGTCCTAAAAAAGCTGCATAGACTATATTGCTGAAGAGGTGTCTATAGGGAGCCTAGATGACTGACTGGCATTTTTAAATGGTTGAACTTAGAAGAAATTATTCCATTCTGATGTATATGGGTTTTGCACATACAGATCCCTCTCCAGTTTTTATTTTATTGTTCTTTGACATTTGAAATTGTGTTTACAGTTCTAATCTGCCTTGACTGCAGCTCTAAGGAGACACATTCCTTAATATGGACTATATTACTTTGGTTCCCTATCTTGAATCAGTAATTACATGCACACCAAGGTGATGATGTATTTTGATAAACTAACTACAAATGCACCAAGAATACAGCACAAGCTGTAAGTAAATAGCATCGCTTGTTTTGTGCCTAAAGCACAAGAGCATTGTTGCTTTCAAGACTGGTCCCAGAATGTCAGTTGTCAGAACTGTCTCAACCTATCCCATAGTGTGTTTTCATTGTTGTGAACTCTTGCAGATTTTACCCTCTGAAGGAACTTCTTAACAATTCATCTGGATGGATAGGGCTCAGGTAGCAAGATTAATAACCATATCAAAAACTATATCACTCTACACTACTTTCTTCCTGATGACGTTTAGTGAAGACTCTCACTCCTTACCTGTTCAAATCAACCAAAGCGTATTTTGTAGATACTAGATAAAATGATCTCTTCTCATATTTATTTCTTGCTAGAGATGGAAAAAGGGAGGAAATTGTTTTAAATTCTTCAAGTAGATATAGCAGTGCTCTATGTCAGAAAGGTGGACAAACCTCCAGAACTTTTGGGTTGATAAGCCCCTAATTGTATAGAGTACTAAAAATGTTTATGAAGTTCCTTAACATTTTCAGATTTGCCAAAGGCTGCTCTGCAGAAGCTAGTAAACTGAATATCCATGGGTCAATTTGTTCTGATGCTATTCTTACAATACATCTTCTCATTTCCTGAACAACAAAAATCCAAGGGTTTGTCTTTTTGTTGTTTTTACCAAAGAAACCCACAACAAACCCAAACCAAATCCAAACAAAAACAAAAGAAAAAACCAAACCAAAACAAAAAAACCCCAAAAAACAAAAACCAAACAAAAAAAACCAAACAAAAAACCCCCACCAAAGAAACAACAAAAAAAAAAAAAAACCAAACCCAAAAAACAAACAAAAAAACCCCCAAAAAACCCAAAAGGAAAAAGCAAATTCACTCCAATACTATTGTAACAACTTCACGTGACATAGAGGTCTCTTGGTAGGCAAGATAATATTATTTACATACATCTTTTTGTGATTTAGTCCATTCAAGTTGTGCCCTGTGGGAAGGCAAACAAGGGGAGAAAGATTTTTTCTGAGTAAGTGTGAGCCATTAAATAGGTCAAGATTAGATATGAGACCTTCAACAGCCAGTAATGGAATACCATTAAGTCTTCCGAGTTCACTAGGCAGTTGAATGTGCTAATGGAGGCACCATACTGGGAAAGCATATATTTTCTTTGGAATTTCTTATGAAGAGGTGATTGCACATTATATGAGTAGCTGTGCTAAATGCATGGGAATTTTCTGCCAGAAAATTAAGGCCCCCTCTACCAGACAATGGCTCATTGGAGGAAAGTATTAGTGGTGAAGTAAAATCTGAAAACAGATTATTTCCTATTTAATAGTCCATTGACTTTCTTCCTAGAGCCATTGTCTCCACTATGACTACTATGGCCTTTATTTTCATTCCCTAATCAAACTCATACTGTTTTAATCTGACTTGGGAAGGTACTTTGTTGTCAGAAAAAGGTTGAATTCATTAACGTATTATGCTTTTCAGTTCAGGTGTAGTTGCTGACTTTTGTTGGATTTTCACTAGTCTGCTTGAATAGATGATGCATTATACATGCGATTGTTTTATTCAGTTTGGTCATCCATAAATCCCGTCTTGCCTTCTGTATAAATGTCAGGATCTTCTGGTATCTATTTGTGTCTCCAAATATTTAATATTCCCTGCATAGTTCTATTGTGCAATTCTACTTTAAGGGTATTCATAATTTATTTTTTGGTGCTTAATAAATAAGCTTTTAGGAGGGTAAACACATTAATATTCTTCTGAAACTGCATACAATTATTACTGTTTATTGTGCAAGGTGGGCTTATATACTATTTTCAAAAATGAGAAATAAAATCTGATTAAGAGGTTCTTTTCTTTGTAGTACTAACTGTCCTACTCACTTTTCTGCTGATATTTCTGACCCGAAAAATAATTTTCCTATTTTTCTTTCAACTACAGCAACAAAAACTCTCCTTTTCTAGAAGCACTTGTTCCGCAAATTTTTTTCATTCTATCAATCCATAAAAGATGCTTGGAGTGAAAGGCAATGCAGTAATCTGCATGTATCAAATAATACAGAAAATACAGATGCTGTCCAGAGTGAGTGGAATAGATATTCTCTGTCCTCTGTGCATGCCCGGTTTCTTTATAAAACCTACCTGTGTGTCCCTAACTGATACTTTATTGTAAAATCAGATTTGCCTTGATTTACAATGTAGCAAAACCTGTGATTAAGACTGTAGTTTTCACAAGTATGCTAGAGAGGAAGGGATTGTATCTAGAGTAACAAAAAAAGTAGATAACAAGACTTAAGTAAACATAAATCTCTAGAACTGTCAAAAGGTTTTTGTTGGGAGGGACCTTCAAGGCTCATTTAGTCCAACTCTGCTGCCATAGGCAGAGACATCTTTCACTAGAGCAGGTTGCTCAAAGCACCATCCAACTTGTCCTTGAACACTTCCAGTGGTGGGCAATCCAGAACATTCCTGGGTGAGCATTCCAGTGTCTGAACAACTTTGTTGTAAAGAAATTCTCCTGTATATCCAGTCTAGATAATTGTCTTAAAAATTGATGTGAGAAACCTCCTCTCTAAATATTTACAGGTATACTAAATTTTAAAGTCTAACGAAATTGTGTTATATATGTATACAATATGTCATATGTAAAGATTTGAATGGAAACAGTCGTAAAGTAAAAAGTACTTTCAGAAATGTGAGATGTGTACCCCTTTTTGGTCCATACAGTTTCAATTCTGGTACCTGGACGTACCAGGTGTGGTTCCTTTTGGTGCCTGCAGAACTGTAAACTAGACAAGAATTAGAAATCAGGTACACAACTCTGGTTTTGGCCATGAATTTCTCACTAGAGCAAAGTACTTCAAAACATGGGACGGTATTATATAACCTGATAAAGTATAATCTGCTTAAGTTCTTTTTGATTTTCTGTGCTTCATTTGGGATGCTTCTCCATCTTGAGATTGTAAACCCACTAAAATATCTATCTCCTTTATAACCTGAATTATTTTTGTTCTATGCCCTCTCTTTAATATGATTCTCATGCTAGTATTTAAATCTAGTTTTAGATCATACTTACTTTTAAAAAATGCAACTTTAAAATACTCAGAGTACATTTTTGACCAGTATCATTGGCGTCTTTGACAGTGTAGATTATTCAATGATTTCTTGCAGCACTAAAGATAGTAGAGATGAACTGTTTTCACAAAGAAAAATATTCAGTAGATAATAGACTTTTTTCTAGATGTAAACCTTCAGTTACACAGACCTTTATGAGCACAACCTTATCTTTTGGTTGTTTTGAAAGCTAGTGATTGTAATTTGGAGAAATGGAAATAATTTGGGGATAGCTGGTTGGTAGATAAACTATTTATATGTCTATCTGATAAATATAAACAATGTGCCATGAAGTAAATTAAGTAGTATTTAAATGACCATGAAGCAACAATCATTCATGGAACTGTAATGGGTATCAATCCACCACCCATCAGTGTGGATTCAGGATGCAGAAAACAAAGTTGTGTTTTCACAATGGCTTGAAGGAAATTGTGAAAAATCCCCAAATTAGAGTGAATTTACTATTTAAGCTACTTTATTTAAAAAAAAAAATGGTCTTCTTTTTGTTGGGATTGATAATTTGGTTTCTCTTAGACATCATGATTTTTTAAATTTATTTTATAAAATAAGATGATATTCATAAAATGGAGAAGATCTGTTGTCTTCTATACAAAGTCTTTCAGAAAATCGCTAGAATAGTGGTGGATTTAAGTTCTAAGCATTCACTTCGTAAAAACCTAGCATCATACACTAAAGCAAGGAATTTAAGATAAAAACGCTGTGGTATAGCATGTGTACTGTTCCTCCTTGGAGAGCAGAATTTCACCATGTTTATGGATTTAAATGCTTATGTTACTAATAATTGCTTTGGCTTTTCTTCAGATTCCTGTTCTCTACAAACAAGTGGGAACTGTTAAAAAAGGCAGATGTTTCTCATGAGATAAAGAGAAAATAAAGGAATAAAACTTGCTCAAAATTAACTCTGCACTTCCTCCTGGTGAACTGGCAGTTAGAAGTGTCAGAATTCTGTTGTACGTGTTTCCTATAGTGCACTGTCCTCTTAGCAATATTACTTTGACTGCCATAGTAAATATACATGTGGCTATTAATACATCATCAGAGATGATCTGAGTTTTCACCAGGATCACCAGTCATTGAAATAAGACTCTGTTGACTTTCTTTTATCTGAATGAGCAAAAATTGACACAGAAAATCCATATCTAGGTATTAATAATATTAGGAATAAAATCCTAAACAGTTTCAACTCAAAAAAAGTCTGACAGAAATTATTTTTGTAAATGAAGAATTAAAATACATTCTCACTGAGTATTTTATTCTCACTGGGGATATTTTAGGTAAAATAAAAGCTGGCAATATTAAAAATATTTGGAAATGCATATGAGATTTTAATCATCCTGGGGGAAGAAGATGCTTTCTGTAATTAAAATACCAACAGAAAAGAATCCCTACACATTTGTCCATTCTGAAGCTGAAAACACAGCACTCATTTTATAAATGTTTATTATACTGAAAGCTAATTCTGTTTTATGACTAGATTGAGCTTACATAATTGTTGGTGGAAGTTCAGACAGAGAATTGCCTGTAGTGCTAGAAACACTGACTAGTGTGTATTTGTCACTATATATATTCATAGCTTGAATTTTGCATGAACTGAACTTTCTTTGCCCTACAGCAAATTTTAAATTTTATGAACCATTGTACTTCTAGTAATACATAAATGTACTTCAAATTCCAAAAATAACATAGAAAATGACTGTATTTCTCATGTTCTACTAAGACCATTATGAGTTGGCACTGAAATAATACAATGGCTGTACTTGTTTTGCTGCCAGTAGTGTGACCCTGACTGCTTGATTGATTTTATTTCATTTCATTGTTACAACAGTATAAGTAGAACCTTGAGCATTAACTGTAAGAAAAGCTTGTTTCCTATGGATTTGTGTCTTTTAAGTGCGTGAGGCAGATTCAGTTGGCAGTGAATTTTTACAATAGAGTTAAGGCATCTCTCCTGTGAAGTCAAGACTGATGAGTCAGCCATTTCCTCAGTGAGTTATTCTGCCAGATTTCTCTTTGCCTCTTTTCATCTAGGACTTTCATATGTGTGAAATCTCTATCCTAATATCCCATATGGAAGACAGTGGAGCTCTCTTTTCTAACACATGCCCCACCACTGCTGTTGCTCTTTCTCTTTTCAATCCAACTCTTTTCATGGCTGATCATGTAAGAACTAATGCAGAGTGTTTATCTATATTTTCTCCTTTTTCTTTTGGTGTGCTTTAGATAGCTGTGGCAAGTATCTTTATGTTACAGATAAAGCCATTAAAAATTTATTTTCCACTGTCTACATTGATAGATATTTCTTGAATATTGCTATTACAATATTTTAGAAGAGAAAAGTGGGGTAGGACTGTAGAGATAGGTTGATTATTTAGATGTGAAATGTTTATACTCTGAAACCATTTGGGTTTTTCCCTCCAAAGAAACCAAACCGGTAAAATTAGTAATAGTAAATAAACTGAAATATAAAGTCTTAGAAGAATAGATGTACATTATCATTGGCTCAATTAAGAATTTGTGCTAGCATTTTCAATACATTCCCACATACAAAGATTGTTCTAGCCTCTTCTGACTTGCGAATATGATTTTTATTTTATCGTGTATTTCCTAAGAGCTACTGGATGTTTAGTGTTAGTATTGCTTTATATCTCCACTCAATCTTGTAAATGACCTAATGCCTGCGCAGAGATGACATATATAGTTATCACATACTGACTCTAGTTTTGGTCCTTAACAAATATGCTGTAATTAAAAGTAAGGGGAGACCTCATAGCAACCTTCCAGTATCTCAACAGGGCTTAAAAGGAAGCCAGAGAAGCACCCTTCATCAAGAACTACACTGATAGGACAAGCAGTAATGGGTTCAAACTGAAAGAGGGGAAATTTATGTTAGATATAGAGAAGAAATTTGCTGGTGGTGAGGTTGATGGGGCACTGGAACAGGTTGCACAGAGAAGTTGTGGATGTCCCACCCCTGGCAGTGTTGAAGGCCTGGTTGGAAGGGGCTTTGAGCAACATGGTGTAGTGGGAGGTGTCCCTGCCCATGACAGAGGGGGTAGAACTAGGTTATCTTGAATGTTTCTTCCAATCCAAACCATTCTGTGATCCTGTAAAGGTGCTGTAATTGTTCACCTATGATACCAATACTGAGGAATATTATTCTGTTTACACGCTATTAATCACGAGGAGTACACCTTTAACATTTCAGAAAAGCTAGAAATGAGAGTTAAATACCATTTCTGTACATAGAAATAAGTTCTATACTTTCTGTTACTGTTTACTACTTTATTCATAGTGTTTCATATGGCAGTTAATGGTCAAAACGGCCATACCTTCCTTTAAAATTTGGGTTTTATGGATTAATGAAAATACCACCCACTCACAACCCAGAAACAGAACATACAAAATCTAATTAGTGAGTTTTTTCCACTTGATTTATTGGATTTACTGTTTAATCCCCACTGGTTATGAAACTGTTTTCTTCAATACTCATTACATGTGCCATCCAGCTTCCTTGCTTGCTATGATCTTGTAACCCCATTCAGTGTGTGATTGATGAATATGAAATTGAATCACAGAGCACAAAAAAAGTGGCATAGACATGACTATACAGACATGATTTATAGGTGCAGTCTCAAAAATCTGTCTGAAACTGGAGTTTCAGAAACTGACTTTGAATCGGATTTGACTGCTTTCTGGCATGCCGTGATTTGATGAAAGCTGCCTTTACAAGATCTGATTTTTTGTATTCAGAGAGAGGAACGGTGTATATGTATAACCTCTCAATCATTTGACCACTAAACTAATGACTTTGTCCTAAAGAACCTGACAGTGGCTGAAAACAGAGAGAAGTACAGGCTGGAAAAATGTCAAAATAATACTGATTTTGAAGTGTACCTATTTTAAGACTAACATGCAGTAAGAAACAATTGAATCTCAATGATGATTCATTTATAGAAATTCATCTACATGTTAAAGGTATATTAGGATTTGGGTCCATTCTTTCCGAAACTAAGTTAAATGTATATTTTCAGCTTTTACTCTATATTTCTGAGGAACATACTTTTAAAAATCAGAAATTATATTTGACAGAATAACTTTAACAAACTAGCCTAAAGACTTGTGTATTTCTGGAGAGTGATAAAAAGTATTGAGACCTGAGAAAGCTAAAACTGCATGTTGACATAAGTTTTTAAGCTTTTCTTTCTAAATTCAATTAAATTCAATTACTCTGGTTACTGTATCCTAAAACATGGCTTATGGCTATGCATAATGTTGTACTTGGTTGTTTAGGCACAAGTCTGTCAATGTCAACAACCCCTGAATTTTAATGATATTTTCTTTTTAGACATTTATAAACCCCCTTGTGCTTGTTTTTCAGTTTTGCTATAGGGTGTGAAACTGAACCAGTATTTAATTTATTAGTTTTCCAAAGACTTTTAAAATGATTTTTGCCAAAACCATAAATAATATATTATTCAAATATGATTTTACCTGCAAGAGATGGGAAACAAGAAGAAGAAAAGAGCGATTGGCTGCTGCTTTTATGAAAGTACAGATAGATTTTTAGTTGGAATATGTATTATTCATGTGTGGAAGTCTCATTTGTTTAGTTCATTATAGAAATTAAATTAGAAATTACTAATAGAAGTCAGCTATCCTCTGTAGACACAACCCCCCTAAAGACAGAGCGCAAAGCTGTTTTTTAAATCTATGAATAATTATGTCTAAGTGCAAAGTGGATATCTAACAGAATCATAGAATGAAGGCCTTTTTTTAAAATAGACTGGTAGTTTTTTTCACAGATTGAGCTTTGAAAAATTAAGTAGGTAGCTGAAGCTCTGCACTGGATGTCCGTTTTCAGAAGGGATAAGGTTTTAATTTCATGGATTCCTATGGAATATCTTTCAATCTGGTATAAAACATTATTTGTAATGTTTCAACAAAGGATATTATAACGTCCTCTGTTGGTCCAGAGTTTGTATGATCAAATGATTTACCTATTTACCTTTTTCGGTGCATTTTTAGATATCTATCCGGTGCAGATGTAGATACATTTCAAAGGCTAAATACTGTTCAGAAAAGAGCAAATATTTTCTTCTAATATCTAAAAATATAAATATATTAAAAATATGTTAGTATATAATCAGAAAAGTTTGTCCATTAATTTGACTATAGTTAAGAGGAGGTTTGATGGGTAGACTGTTTGGTGGATAAGGAGTTGATTGGATGGTCACATCCAGAAGGTAAAGGTCAGTGTCTCAGAGCCCTGGTGGACATCAGCGGCAAGTGGTGTCCTTTGCTACACCCTCAGCAAATTCACAGATGACGCCAAATTGAGTGGTGCAGTTGACACAGCTGAAGGACAGGATGTCATCCAGAGGGACCTGGACAAGCTCAAGAAGTGGACCCATGGGAATCTCATGGGGTTTAACAGGACCAACTGCAAGGTGCTACAGCTGGGTGGGAGCAACTCTGCTATCAATACAGGCTGGGGGGTGAAGGGATCAAGAGAAGCCCTGGGGAGAAGGACTTGGCCGTGCTGGTGGATAAGAGACTGGAGATGAGCTGGCAATAGAATCATTAAGAATGGAAAAGACCTCCAAGAGCCCAACCTTTGACCAAACACCACCATGCCAACTAAACCCTAGCACGAAGTGCAGTGTCCAGTCATTTCTTGAACACTTCCAGGCATGGTGACTCCACCACTTCCCAGCCCATTTCAACGCTTAACTACCCTTTCAGTGAAGAAATTCTTCCTGGTGTCCAACGTGAACCTCCCCTGGCACAGCTTGAGGTCATTTCCTCTTGTCCTGTCACTGGTTTCCTGGGAGAAGAGGCCAAAGCCACCTAGCTACAACCTATTTTCAGGTAGCTGTAGAGAGAGATAAGGTCTCCCTCAGCCTCCTTTTCTTCAGACTAAACAACCCCAGCTCCTTCAGCCACCCCTCATAGGACCTACTCTCTAGACCTTTCACCAGTTTCATCATCCTTTGCTGGGCAGGCTCCAGCACCTCAATGTCTTTCTTGTAGTGAGGGGTCCAGAACTGGACACACTACTTGAGGTGTGGCCACACAAGTGACAAGTACAGGGAGCAAATTTCCTTACTTCCCCTGGCGTGGTATGCCACTTGCCTTCTTGGACCCCTGGGCACAGCTGACTCAGGTTCACCCAGTTGTTGACCAGCACCCCGATGCCCTTTTCCACTGGGCAGCTTTCCAGCCACTCTTCCCACAGCCTGCAGTGCTGCATGGGGCTGTGGTGACTGAAGTGCAGGATCCAGCATGTTATTGAACTTCATACAACAGACCTCGGCCCATTGATCCAGGCAATTCCAGATCAAATCAAAAAGCCAATTGCATCCTGAGCTGCATTACAAGAATTGTGACCAACAGATTGAGGCAGGTAAATTTTCCCTCCATGCTGCTCTCCTGAGATCCCACCTGGAGTTCTGGGGTCCATTTCTTGCGTCCCCAGAACAGGAAGGATATCGATCTGTTGGAGCAAGCCCAGAGGAGCACCACAGAGATGATTAGAGGAATAGAACACCTCTCCTATAAGGAAAGACCGAGAGAATTGTGACTGTTCAGCTTTGAAAAGGCTCCAGGGTGACCTTAGAGCAGCCTTCATCCTGAAGCGAGCCTACAAGAAAGCTGGAGGAGGACTTTTCACAAGGGCATGCAGTGATAGGATAAGGGGGAATGGCTTTAGACTGAGAGTAGGTTTAGAATAAATATTAGGAAGAAATTATTTATTGTGAGGGTCTGAAACACTGGGGCAGTTTTCCCTAGATGAAGTGGAATGCCTAGAGAAGTTGCCTCATCCCTGAAAGAGTTAAAGGCAAGGTTGGATGGGGCATTGAGCAACTTGGTCTAGTGGAAGGTGTCCCTGTCCACAGCAAGGGGTTTTGGAACTAGATGACTTTTAAGGTCTCTTCTAACCCAAACCATTTTGTGATTCTATGAAGCAAAGATTTTTTTTTACTTATTACTCTTTCCTACTCCATGGACAGATTAAAGAAATAACTTTTATATGCTGAATAACACCTCATGATGACAATGTCCAACGAAGAGGTCCAGTCCTCATTAAATACAGTTCTGCTTGGCTGCTCCATTCTTTTAATAGAAAATGAAGAACAACTGTGTGAAATAAACTGTTGGTTGCTTTGTAGTATTATGTCAGTGATACTCCAGAAATTTAATGAAAGTTGATTAACAGGGATGGCTTATGTAAATGATGCTTTATTTTTTATGTTTTAAAAAGAACTAGCTGAATCATGTCCCTGTGAATTGCTTGGGGCCATGTTCTGATAGTAAACATGTCATTCATTAGAACATACAAATAAGGAATGAAGTATGACAGCACAGAGTGTAAACATCTGTAATTGCTTGTGTAGACAGCATGAGAATCACTGGTGGTTTATGGTGCTGACTGAAGCTTCTTCAAATGAAGACCAGAGGTTTCTAACTGGAAAAATTGATAAGAGCATGAAGGTAATAAATAGCATACAGAAATCTGCAGAACTTTTTTGAATATCATGTTTAAGGAGAACTTATAATTATGCAAATATTAATTATTTTTTCTGTTTTATGCCCAGCATGATGTTTTGCATTTAGCATTTTTAAGCCCAGTTAGATTTTGACTTGCAAAGCTGTAGATGTCCTCATATTTTCTTCCCTCCGCTGAAGAAAGAAAAAGGCGAAATTGCATGATCTAGAAAATGTTAGCTGCTTCTGTTCAGAATCTTCCAATATTAAATCCTTTTTCTCTTAGTTGCTTTTTTATTTGTCATCCTCTACTTTGAAGACAGTTGTTCTCACAAGAGCAGGATGAGTATCTCGACTATTTTTATGTAGCACTTGGAAACCAAACTTTGGGTTTTGTGCTTTTAGAGGACTAGGGACTAATAACTTATTTTTTCATCCACAAGCAGATATTTAGTAATTTTTTATCTAATTTTTTATACTCCATCAGGCTTCTCATATGCCAGTCAAAGAAGAATGTGAGTTTTATCTATATTCTGGTTAAATGGAAGCAAAGTTACTGAAAGGAATTAGTTGTCTGTCTCTTTACAGATGAGTGGCTGAGGCCTTCTGAGGAGGAGAGGTTTGCAGGCTTTAGATGCCTGTGTTGTGGAAATTCCACACATTCTCAAATATTTAAGTCTATAAAAAGAAAGGGATTTTATTTTGTGGTGAGCAGTTGCTACTGGCTAGCTGAATTAGGGCGCTGGCTGAGATGAATTGTGTTCTGAAAAGCCTCTGTGCATCAGATATGGAGTTACATAAGGCATGTGGATTCCATTCGTAGGTCTGAGTTCCTAAAAGTTCAGTGTAACAATACTGACTATTAGAATAAATATCTTTTCCATGGTTTCTAAATTTTAGAAATTCAGGAAGTTGGTTGGTTCACCTGAGATAAGTATTTAAGAGGATATAATGAATTAGTCAAGTGTCACATCTGGAAAATTGAATCTATACAATTAAAAAAGTGTAAAATCTCAGTTTCAGTTTCATCTAGGAACTGATGAAAATAAAAATGGAGGAAAGAAATTACATTAAAGAAATCTTACCTAATAACTTTAATGTGGTAGCCTGTGTGTAAGCTTGGAAGAATTCTCATTTCTGTATGATGCTCTCACTTATTTTGTGAACAGTATTAATTGATTATATTTTAAAAAATCAGTGGGATTTCACAGAAAATAGCAGTTCAGGTGGCTGCTTGCTACAGAAAAACCTATAGTAATATCACAGTGAATTATCAATCCATGTTCAGAATATATAGCAAAATCAGACGAAATAAGAAGGGCTTTACTCTTGAGTCCTCACAGTAAAGTGCAAAGTTGAGCAGCACTGAATGAAAGATAAAATCTGAAAGTAATTAAATTCTATTTTTCTTTTTTTTATAATTTGGCAAAGTGAGAGACACATTCTCTTGCAATGGAGCTATGATTTCTGCACTGAGTTTGAATAGATAGATTTAAATTTCTTTTTTCTCTTATCCCTTTAAGGGAATAGAAACATTTTGATAGGTGGAATATTCAGACATGTTAAGTGTATAAGGAAAGAGACAGAAATACACACATCTAAAAAGTATTTTGGATCTTCACTCAAGTTTTCATGAAAAAAGCTTGCAAAAATACATGCAAAGTGAACGTGAAGTAGAGAATTTGCAACGTACTAAACTGTCTAGCGTAATATCTCTGTTATTTCCCGTCTCTTCAACTTGCTTTCATACGAGCTTGCAACTCTCTGAACACCAAGCCTGTGTGACTAGATATTTACAGGGTCTAAGAGACAGTTTTGGAGGTTAGTCCTCAGGTGGGTAGTTAGTGACCTTGGTTTGTAATTTGTAGTGGAATTGGAATGCATTTTAAAAATGGTTCTTTTTTTGACAACCCTTTATTAGCAGCCAGCAATTAAATGTATTAAGAGCCCTTGTTGTTCACACTCTTTCAAACCACAGAACACTAAGGGATGTATATGTTATAATTACAATTATCCATTCTCCTTATTGTCCTGCTGAGGAATGCAACTGTAATTCTGGCAGACAGACTACACAGTTGGCTTGCTGTCCTTGGACTGCAGATGTCTAATTGCAGGCAACCATTTCATTTCGAATGGCTCATTAAAACAGAAGACATTTAGTATTGCTAACATCATTCTGCATCTATGGTTATGCATTTAATTAGAAAAGTGCAAGCTTTCTCCCTTTGTAATCTGGATTTACCAAATTTCTTCGATGCAATCTATTTTCGAAGATCTTGAAATTGGCTTAATTTTTTAATATTTTTTGCAGTGGTTAATATCTGTGTTGTTCATATGTGAACTTGATAAGATAGAAAAAATACATTGTATACATTTGTGTTTCACAAGTGCTGCATGTTTGTGTAGTTTATTCACTTTGGAATGTCCTCGATCTGAAAATCATTTATTCTTTCACTTTATTTGTGCCTCTAGCTGAAATAAATTTAGATACATAATGAGATTTACTCTTCCTATCCTTTTTCCTTTCTTCTAACACTATTGGTAAGAAAGTGTTCCAGTATAAACAGAAAAGATAATCTCCTTGAGTTATTTTTTCTTTTCTTGAGCTCTGTACCTTATATAATGTCCATTTGGATGTGTATTGATGTCACACCTTTTGCTTAGCATAGCTTGAACCCATTTAAATTGCACTATTGATAGAGTTCCTTATTTGTATGTATGTATGTATGTTCCACATATTACTCTTATAATCCTTAGTGCTTAACTATTTTAGTAGTGTTTCAGTAAGTAAAAGTAACTGGGGGAGAGTGGGGCAGGGTACTATCGAGGTTGGACAGAGAAATGCATTTGCACTACAAGCAGAGATAATGGACTCTCATTGTCCATCCTCCCGGTCTGGAAATGTTTTTTTCCCCTTGCATTTGACCTTTGTGCATCTTAATCAGTTGTTTCAAAGATCTCTAGCACCACTGAATATGTACACCGTATCCCTTTCCCGAGGCAGTTTCCTGTCACATTAGTGTTTCTGTGTGATCCTAGTGGCAAGTCCCTTCAAGATAAGGGGAAGTTGAGCTTAAGTAAACATGCGGAAGAATGTCCAAGGAAACAAGTGTCTGTAGAGGTGCTAATTTCAAAATATTGTTAAAATTTCTCAATAAAACACTGTGCACTGCTTTGAGTTACAGGAGTGGAACAATCTGAACTGCTGATTGTTCAGAATAATGGAGGTCAGGGCAGCAAAATACATTTAGGAAATGTGTAAAAGCTTCTTGATATCATACTTTGAGTGGGTGCAAGGAATGTTTATGAGTTCATGGCTGAGGAGGCAGTCAATGTACATTCTAAACCTGTGAAATGCTACCCGCTGTCTAACTCCTATTAAAAATGAAAATGGTTGTAAGTAAAGATAGACTATCTCAATGGGCTTTGCGTCTTCGGTTTTAGAAGTCTAATTAGTTTCTACATTTCTTATGGTATGTCCTGTGTATCTTTCTTGTTTTGTATAATCTTGAATTAAATAGGAAAACACAAAGTTTTGAGGCAAATAATATTTTTCTTCTACTGCTTGAATTACAGTAATAAGCACAAGTGTGTTTTCTGTTCTGTGTGGTCTGTTACAATTAACATAAGATGTTTTATTTATTATCCAAGTACTTCAGATAAATGCTAAATGTGGGTCATCTCCTATCCCCTTTCCACCTCTTTCAGTAAAGAATGAATGGAATTAAGAAAACTAGAATTGTGTTCAGCTATTCTTTGTTCACAGTACTATCCTTGTGATATTTTTGATCTGTTGTTTCTCATTTGTATATCCAAAATCACCCTTTAAATAAAGCAACAGCATATTTTGAACCCTTTTCGAAACTGAGAATTTCTGCAGCTTGCCTAGAGAGCAATTTGCTTAGCAGAGACAGGAATTCATATTTGTGGATCACCACAGCTGTGAACCATCCTATCTAACCTCTAAAATACAGTATTATCCAATGAAACAGTTTACTCCCTTGGACCTAACTTGGGTGGATTAGAGCTTATTATAATTATATAACGAAATATAGAAAACAGACAGTACAGTTTCCATTCAGATCTTGGGTTTCTATAGTTTGAAGTGCTTGAAATTTGTCAAGACAGCTTTACTCAAAGTAGGATACACAATCTAAGTTAGAAGTCTAGGCTTCCTCTAAGCTCAGGATAACCAGATGAATCACAGTTTTTAATTCATAGCTCTCCTGGTAGTTTTTAGATTTTAGACTGAAGTTATAGAAATGAATTCTATAACAATTTGTTCTCTAAACTTACAGTTCACTGGGATAAAATTTTTAAAAGGCAGCACACTTGCAAAATATTCATACACAAGTCCACGTGCATTATGTGCATCCAAATAATAGCTCTGAAGTGTTCATAAATGTGTATATAAACAGCTGTTCAGTCTTTAAGAGGTTTTTTCATATATTTACTGCTCTCTTAGGATAATTTGGTGGCACAGTTTCCTATTTTTTTCTTAAGAATATAAGCCACCTTGAAAAAACAGTCTCTCAGCAGATTTCTTGTGCCAGTCATACACAAGAAAAAGCGATTGGAGTCTCAGCACATACTCCCTTCTTTAGCAGCAGTGATTAGATAGTCTCTCAGTTAGTTTGCATCTTGAAAGATACTTTTACTTCATATTTTTTCCCTAATGTTAATCCTTTAAGAATAAAGAGCAGTGCACAACTGTCAGTTTTAGTGAGCTGGATTTGTTTGAGCAAGATAACAGTTCCCAGAGGAACATGAGCATGTGGTAGAGTACTTTACAATCTTGCTTCGCTTCTCAGAGAGCTTTCTTGACTTGGCCTTGCTGCTGCTGTTTATTTCCCTGAGGAACATCCGTGAGAGGAGCTGCATTTGTGTCTGAAGTACAGAACTGCTTCCTGGTTTTATTTTCCCCACCATTCATTTTTCAAACAAACATCTACTTTCCAAATTCTTTCAGTTGTGTTAATACTATACACTGCTTAATGGATTGTGGCTGAGAGAGTGACTTTCTCAGAATTTTAATACATAGCCATTTAGAGAGCAGTAGCTTATCCAAGGAAAATATAGTGATGATATTTTACCAGTATTTTAATCTGATAATTTTTTTCAGATTTCAACAAACTGAAATAGTGTTAAATGCTTTTTTCCCACCTTAATTTATAAAGGGAAAGCAATAAATGCCACTTGCTTTTCAGATTTAAACTGAATGTATTTAATTTTCATGGATTTGGAGAAAGAAATTACTGGGTTCATTCTAGAGGCAAGTTTTATCATTTCCAGGGAAAGATAGTGGAGAAAACCATTTTGTGATGAAAAGCTGCACATGGAAACATTGTCCAAGGTCTAAGCTAAGAATCTTGATGGAAAACACATATAACTGGCTGCTCTACTTAGGGGTAGCCTCTCTTTTGAAGACAGCAAATACAAGCAGGGTAATTAATGATATTATGTATCCATTTAATGTTTCTCAAGTTTCTCTCTATAATACTGTGTCTTTTCTCACATTCCTTGATCCAGAAAATTCTGCGCCTTGTACAGGGGCATTAAAATGAATCACGTCACTTTCCCTTGTGTGTGTTTCTGATGTACTGGCACCTTTTGAAATTATATTTTTTTAACAAAAATAAGTATCTCCACAATTATTCCATGCCATGCTAAATAAGAATAATCATATATAACTGCTTTATTATTAGCTACAAATAAAATGTCATCTCTGGCAGTGGAGTTATGAATGAAGAGGTTTTTAACCACCCTAGAATGCATATAGATTTTAATCAGTCTTCATTAGCTGCCAATTTATTTACTACAGATTAGTGGGTTTTTTTCCTCTCCTTTTCCTGAAAAGGTGGAAGTGGCACGAATGGGATTGCAAACTATACATATAGTTGAAATTAATCCATCTGTTCTTTTAAACACCAGATATACAATTTTTCAACTATTCATATTTTTACTTGAGTGGGGTTTTTTAGTGGAACCTTCCTTTCTCTTAATGGGCCAGTTTCTTTATGCAGGAGTACCCCTGATTCTGGTAGCTGTATATACAGACCAAGTAGCAATTACACTTTTTTAGAGGTTCAAAGTAATAATTTTTTACCTGGTTGTCGTCACTTTTTAGACAAAAATGCTAATATTATTCTAGGAGAAAAACTGTACTTCTCTCTGAGTTCCATTTCCTGATTCCCAGGCTTTTTCTGGCGATCCTGAGAGCAGTCATCTCACCGATTTACAATGTAGGGATTAACAGGGTTAACAGATTTCTCTGTGAATGGGAATCAAGGATTCTCATGTAGAAGATGCATTATTCTCTTAACGTGTATAGACTAAACCTGTTTTCTTTAACTTCTATTACGAGCTTGTCTTTAACAAATTTTAAGACTCTATTCTGAATGACTTGCATTCTGTCTTGTTTGTTTATACTACTTAACATTGGGGAAATGTGACACAGCACTCTAGAGCCTAAAGCGTTTTTATTTTGGGCGTTAATGATATCCATCAATACAATATCTTTATTTATTTACAAATATAATGTAAGTTCATGTTTCCCGCTACTATTTTCAGTTCTCTGACTTCCGTTTTCTGTCTTTGTGTTTCTTGGTAACTCATAGCAGGCTTGTGGCTGTGATATCCTAACTGCCTATTGATTTAAGGATTCCTTAATTGAAAACTATTCAGCAAGCATGCTTTTCAATTTGCTATTTTTCCCAACTAGGTTTAGATGCCAGAGGCTCATTTGCAGCAGTTGAAGGTTAAAGATTTAAAAGTAAAGCTGCATGTCATCTAGGTATACTACAGTTATATGCAGGGTTTTCACCAAGGACTTGTCATACATCTTACATAGCCTGCAGGCTAAAAGTGTGTGTCTGTGCCTTTGTGTCTCTATGTGTAACCACAGGAAAGGAAAAGGCAAAAAAATCAATGATCTCAAAATTAATTAAAATCAGGAAGACTTCCCCCTGCTGACAGGATATTTAGGATGAAAATAATTAAATGAGCTATTGTGGCAAATGCAGTATTGATTGCTCACCAAGAGACGCTCCTTGAAGACTTAGATGAAGATTGATAACTGGTTTCTAACAGTTAGAGCCAAAGGCAACCATTCCCATCTTCAATTCTTATGCATTTGTGCAGTCTGACAAATGGCTTTCAACCCAACCCTCTATTGACCACTATAAAAAGCTATTATCTACTATAAATAAATTGCATATACATGTTACTTCTCCATTCTTCATATTTGTGCAGTTGAAAATGCTTTATTATTTTTCATTTCCTCATCCTTTAAATGAGTAGCTGCCATCCCTTCAGGGCACAAAGTTTTTCTTTGTTTGTTTGTTTCAAATCAGAGGTGGATTTTTTCTTTCTTTGAGTAAACAGGGTCAGGATTTGGACACTTGAATTAGAGATGAAGTGGAGATAACACTAATATTTCAGAATAGCAACGAAAGAGAACACACCTGAATACGGCACCAGATTTTCTTAAGTGATCACTGGAATTGAGCTATAACATTGTTACAAATAGCAAGTGAAAAGGTCCATTGGAGGCAGCCTCATAAAGCAAAGCTGTTGGTGCCAAAAACCTGACTCTTCTTATTTCACACTCTTCTATTTCCATCTACTTTGCTTCAGAGTCTTGCTAGACCATTCCTTTGGACAAAGCCAATTAGCAGATGGAGCACATAAAGTACAGCTCTCAATCACATCTTTCAGTGAATTTTGTTTTAAGAGAGCCTGGTTCATGCATTGTGAGACCTCTTCATGATGTGCACCACAGCACTTCTCTGTGGTGTCGCACTTCAGGAGAGTCACTTCAAAAGCTTGCTGCTGTTCAAAAGTAAAATCTGTGGCAAATATTTCACAGTAATGAAGCCTTCAAAAATTATTGTGAGAACAAATCTTAATGAGAGGGAAATGAGTGGGCAAGTGTTTTTGTTTTGGTGACAGACTAAAACAAAAACAGACATAGAAAAAGCCATATAGAGAAAGTAAATAATATAGATTTATATTTGTTTAAAATATCAAAATAAGCCTGTTAAAAGCATTTGGCTTTGAATTAAATTAATTTAGCTAAATATTTATGGAAGCAGACTCTTATACATCAACTTTGTGGAAACACACCCGCAAGAGCCAAAGAGTTCCACATCATTTAGAAAGTCAGCAGTTCTATGGGAAACATAATAAGTGATAAGAATAGAGGAGTGATTAAGAAGTGCTTCCTACCTATTCTTTGCAGTCTTATCATACTGATGGCTCTTGTGTCAAATTTCGCTGTTCCTGTGTCACTATTTTTGGTGAACTAGAGCTCTGAGAGATTGAGATTCCTAAGTTATTACACTGAATGGGTAGACTGGTTCTTCTCAGCTATTTCAATATAAAGAACTCATGCAGAAATTATTCTCTGCAGAAATAATTCTCTTACATTGCTTTCTTTCTGACAAATTGCAAGTAGTTGTACCTCTTTGGAACTCAAAGGCTTTTTGTGATTTTTATAACTGGATATTTTTGTGCTACACTTTTAATTAAATATTAGATTAAAAATTGCAAAGAAATCAACTGCTAAGAACTTTGAGACTTTGAAATATCTACCTTTTGAGCTTTAGATTACTAAGGCCTTCCCAATTTCATTAGAATAAGAGATGAAATAGATAATCATGTTAAAATGAAGAAACTACCATCTTGCAGATTCATTTGTATGCTGCCTGCTGCCTCGAGATATTCATGACCAGTCAGGAAAGGTTTTCCTAAATAACCATGACATTTACTGCACTCTGTGATATCTGGAATTTTTTTATCAAGGGCAGGAGTTAACAGATTAACAATGTCAGGAGAAACAATTTTCTTTCTACAGATATGCATTGTTCCACTGTTCATGGAAGTTTTTATAGAAAATAAGAGATGAAGAAAATTTTTAACCTGATTGAGTTTATTTCTGTGTAAAATTCTTTGCAAAACAACCTGTTTCAATAAGACCATAACATTAGGCACCTAGGTGAAATGTGATCCTTTGTGATTTTAATTTTGTGACACTATATTTTGAGTTTGTTTACTATCCAGGGATCATAAAAATATTATATTATTTCCTGTAAATTTCCCATACCTGATCAATGATCTCTTCCATTTAGTTTTAGAGATAAGACTAGGATATTGCTTCATCTGTCAAAAAGCCATTTGGCTAGGAGAGTTTTTCGTGAGTATGAATGATAAAACTAAAAATCCTTGTGATACTGAGGTTAAATACGTCAATATTTCCTTGATTTTCTTTCTCTTCTCTTCTCTCTTCTTTCTTCTTTCTTACAGTCTTCAATTTCAGACATGGACAGTGTTCTGAAAAATAAGATAAATGGTATGAAAAATAGGTTTTTAAATCTTGCTTAAGCATAGTTAAGAGGTATATGTATGTTTCAGGAAAAACAAATTCTCACCAGATTAGTCAGAGACATGCAAAGAAATTGTTAAAACTTCTGCATAAGTTTGGACCATTTTTACTTTTAAGTGTAGATTTAGACACAGTGAAGAAGTTTGACTGTTACCCTGATGGATGGAATCCTGATAGAGTATTGAAAAAGCTGGAAGAATATTCAGTTTTCTCAGTTCCTATTTTTGGTTTAGTAATTATGAAAATTATATACTATCAGTTGGCTTTCCGGTATAAATAGCCTTTTGAAAGTGAACTGTGCTTAGACAGAGTTCCAAAATTTTCAGGATGGATCACTGTGTGAATTTGAATTCTGTATATTGCTAGAAATTTTATTGACCATATCAAGAGTCTGATCACCAGGAAGACTGTGGCTGGTTCTTATATTTACCAGAAGAGCATCTACATCTAATGCAATAATGATATCAGTTTGAGTTGCTCTGATTAATGAGCCTGTGTTCCTTCTAGCACTGAATTACCACAAGTGAATTGTAAGTTTTGAAAATTGCATATACATGAAACCCACACATACAATTTTTCATTGTCTTTGTTTATTTGTTTAGCCTTATTTTAATATACTTTTAATGTCTGTGTGCTTTGCTCTTCAAGGACGTCAAAGTACCTAAAATTTCAAATCAGCTTTCAGTGTCAAGGTACTTCTCTTCATCAGCTATTGAGGATCCCATTAAAAGTTACTCAGCTTTTTCTGAACCATTGCAATTTGAAGCTGTTCTTAAATTAAGTAAATTTTTGTGGGCTAGTGTATTAGAATAATAGTCAATGATATCTGGTTTTATGAGGGCAGTTTTAGATGATAGACTGGAAAAGTAGTGTCACAAATTAGAATGCAGCTTTTCAATCACTGAATAAATTGACTTACTGTAAGCAGATTTAAATCGAAATAAAATGTGTCTAATGCAAATATGTCAATGTATTTAATTCTGTGTCTACTCCTTGAAGCTGGAATCAACATTTTATGAGAATCTAGGTATAACAACTAGCATCATAACATGATAAAAAGGTTTTTTTTTTTCCTGAAATAAATATTAATTAATGGAGAACTTCATTGAAATGAAAAAGTAATTATACAGTGAAAAGTGGTTGGTGGAGGCACAATGGCAGAGAAAAAAAAGTAATATTGCAAGGTCAATTTGCTTTTCTGTAATCTGTCTAGACTCTCATCTGCATATAGCATAGAAGTTGATCAAAGATTTATGAAAAAAACAATGACAAATCTAAAAATAGATATGCTTCTCAAACAAAACAGAACAAAACCGAAAAAACTCCAAACCTCAAAACAATCTCCAAGACAAAAAAATACCCACATAAAATATCTACTTGTAAAAATCTAAAAAAAGATTGATTTTCTAAGTCTCAGGCCAGCAGAGTGTCTTTTAATACATTTTACTTTAGGTATTACTGATTTTAAGGAGGTGTTAGTTCAAAAGAAGAAAAAAATTACTTATTTAGAACAGAGCCATAGGACATAAATTAATTAATGAATTATTAGAAGACTGACATAAAGCATATTTCTATTTTGAAATAAATATATGCTCTTTCACAGGTTACTTATGTTTTATCCTGTTTAACAATTTGTTTTCTCCTGCAAACATGAGCTTTGCAATGCTGTACATATAATCATCTTTTTTTCTGAAGATATTAAATTCTGTATCATTAGTCTTTTCTAAGAGGAGAGAAATTTAAAGCAGGAGAAGGAAATTTATTATGAATACTCATAAGTCTTTTATCTGCATTTCAAAATCATCAATATACATTTATTTTTCTCATTTTACCTGCAAAATCAGAAGATGTGAAAGCTCTGAAATTCTCAAAGATTGTACCATTTTTACAGGATACAAAAATAGAATATTTAGAGATGCATTCTTTAGAATATGTGGGGTTTTCCCTTTATTTTTGATCAGATTTACATTTAATCTCTGGATTATACCAGCTTTATGCCTCTCATTTGCATGGCCAAGTGTACTTTCTTGTTGCATGCGGCTACAAAAGTATCCACTGCGTATGCTGAGTAGGATCTTTCTGTAATTACTTATGAATTGCTCATGCAGAAGGACTTTTCATGTGGTGTGATAAGTCTCAAATGCTGAGCTAATACAATAGTAGCAGTCAGGTCTTTATTGTGGATGTGGTTGAAGGAGTTGCAGTGATCACAATCATATTGATTTTTTGAACTTGAGAACAGATGAAAGGAAATAGACTACCAAAGACCAAGTAATGACCCATTGTTCCTTGTAATTAGGTTTTTGCTATCTGTCCCTGAGGTATATAAGAGTGTGATGGGGTATTTTATTGCAAAAAATATTGTAGCACATACCATAATTTCTGAAGTTCAGAAGAAAGGTGGATAAAGTACTTCAGAATATCTTTCACCTGGAAATATATTGTATAAACACAATGCAGTCATAGGAAGTGTGGCACCCATATGACCATTGCTTGGAATGCTTTTCCTATTCCTTTATTCTCTTGACATTTTCTAAAAATTTGTCTTTGTTTCATGTTCCACTTTGCTATTTCTCTTTGAATTGGAGTTCATACTAGGAAGCATTGAGGCAAAAGAGGAAATCTTTTATTTTCTTTTACCTTTTTGTGTAAGAAAAAATTGCTCTTTAAAACATAAAATAACCTAGCTAGTTCACTTTTTCTAGATTTAAAAAAAAAACAAAAATAATTTTTGTTAGTGTAAGGTCTTTTTTGATAGTATATGAAATAAATAATTTGCTTTGTTTGGATGTTAAAACAAGTATTTTTTGACAGGGAAAATAATTTGCATCTGTTTTATCTCTACTTAAAATCACATACACATCTCTGTAAACCCCCTAAAATTAACTAGGCCACTAAATGTTGAAAAAATAATTTAAGCAGGTGTGTCTTAATTGAAATACTACGCTATTTTGAAAAAAACCCCAACTTAACTGATTTTTTAAAAAGTTAAATGAACATTGTTTATAGCTTACTGGTTCTCATATCTTGTTCCCTATTGGAATGCATTTTTGGGGGTGAAAAAACATATCTGTACTCTTTTCTTAATTGTACCCCAGACTGGGGATAGGAATGTGTCAAGAAGTAAGAAAACATGAGCATTAATAAGCATACAATACAATTTAACAGTTCATAAAACAGTAAAATTTAATCCCAGGCTGAGAGATTTATTAAATCTCACTTAGCAAAATGGGTTTGTGGGATGTGTTAGCAAGTGAGAATTAAGTGAAATGATTTCAGGGGCAATAGATTTTATTAGCTGAGGAGGGTAGGAACTAGTTTTGCAAGCCATTTCTTCTTAATTTCATTCACTAGTTATAATTGCCTTGAGTGTGGGAGAGCTCTCTGTGAGTAGTAGTAGTAGTATGTTGGGTCTTTGGAATTTGTGTGCATAATGCTGCATTTGTCAGGTGTCATCTAACTGAAATGTCATTTGTTGATGGGCTTCTGCAGAAGTTCTTCTAATGGTTGTTAAAGATATTTAAATCTACTACAACTTAAACCTCTACACCTAAGATAAAATTACTCCCGTTGGGTTTATTAGGGCGTTTTTGTTTGTTTTCTAATATTTTTCATCCTTGTTTGGTTTCTGTGCTCTTTAGCACACTTGATGAAAGAAAAGATAAAGAAAAATTACTCTCTTCAATATTAATCTCATGTTGTGGATCTTCTTTAAAAATATCTTTGTAGGGCAGATTTGAAAGCATAGTTTGGAGGTAGCTGATCAAGAATATATAGTGAATGAACTATAGGGTAATGTTAGCACCATTGGCACCATGTTATATGAGAATTTAAGGGGAAAAAGTTCTTATGCTACTAATTACTCTGTTTTGTTGGTTAAAATCGTTGTCCTACCACAACTCAAGATCTGGCCCTTAAAATTCTCTGATCAAGCAATAGTAGAATCTATAATAGAGAAACTACAGATTTTTATAAGTAAATCTTAGCTTACTTTTATGTGTAATCTATCATCATTTCTGTAGTTTATATCCATTAATTTTCAAAGTAAACTTTTTAACTTTTATGAAACAAGACAAACTTTAAAGAAAGTAATAGTGCCAGTAATGAGACCTCTCCTGCACTGTAGGTAGTCTTTGCTTCTTGACTTCTAAGTGTCGTCAGACTTTTCTCACATCATTTTTTAAAAGATGTTCAAAAGAAAGGAAGCAGAGGCAGCTTCTATAAGAAAATCAGTCTTCAAAAGAAAATAATGATAACAAAAAAACCCAAAAACTTGGACAGAGGCCTACTTCTGTTCACTGTGCTCACAATGGAAATAACCTAAAATACAAGAATAAAAATGAATGGCAGGTGGTGGGGAGTTTTGTAGAACAAAAAAATGGAAGTGTTTTGTTTGTTTATGAAGTTTGCCATTTATTCAGTTTTCTAACAATAATTATGTATTGTGTGTTAAATTGTCACTAAATATAAAAGAGAATAAGTAATTATCAAAGGAGAGGTACTGCTTAGCAGGCTAAGGAGATTATAGGAAATCCTTGATGGTTTTGAAATGAGTAAGTATCCACTGTAAATCCGTACTGTGCGGTGACTCCTAATGTTCCTTTTCCCTAAAAAGGTTATGCTGGGGAGGGAGAAGATTTGATTAAGCTGTCCTGTTCATTGTACCTCCAGTATCTACTACTTGCTCAGGCTGCCAGATTAAAGAAAAAGAGCTTCTGTTCTTACTCTTCAAATTGTACTATGTCATCTCTGTCCTTCATAAACCTGACTACGAATAGACTGGTTATACTGGGAGTCAAAAAACCACCAAATCCAACAACTTGACTTTGCATCCAGTGTTGGATACAGGGCATTAGTGTTGTGTAAGAAATAAAATACAATTTAAAGAGGCCAATGGAAAATTCATTCCTTATGGATCATGCCATGCCTTGTGTACTTACACCTCTTTTGCCAAATGGGAATGAAACATTCTCATTCTCTTCTGAATTCTTGGAAGGACAAGTACCATAAATACAAGCTTAGCAAGAACAACCTGTTGCAGTATGAAATGGGTGTGTTAACACTTAAACTAATGAACACGGTCAGTCTGAATTAAGTTTATTTCAGAAGATACGGTGCTCTGAAATCCAGTCAGTAACAAATGATTTATTGTATATGATAAAATAAGTTTCACAATTGATTAAAGACTTGATATGAATTGCTTTTAATGTGTTCACTCATCTTCAAGGACTTTGTTAATAAAACGTGAAAGTGTTCTTTCTTTTCTCTGCATTTATTGAATACTTTTGTCATGGTCACCTAGGAAACAAATGCAGGTATACATTTGTGAACATTTGCAATTTCATTTCATTCTTGATGTGGCTAAGGAAGTCCCACTTGAAAGAACTTAAGCATCATTTTAATTAATGCACTTTTTTTTGGAATACCTTAGTGACCATCAGACACTGGGCAAAACCCTGTGAACAGTTTGACCTTTTAAATGTAGTTGGACTTATCTCACAAGAATAAAAGTTGACTCACTAAAGGTAACAAGACAAAGATGATCTTGAAGTGAATAATGAGCTGCATATGAAAATTATAAGCTATTCTACTTTAGTAGTATTATTCAGATAATATGCAGGTAAAGATAGCATAAGAACTAAAATGTAATGAGGTATATGCATATTTTACTAATCATCAGAATAAGCTTGGCTCATGCTATGCATTAAGTGAACTGTACAATATCTTCCATTGCAATTTTTAATAAGCCAATTCAGTTTAATACAAAACTGATTAGAGAATAAGAATACTATATGTCAAGGTTAATTTTTTACTTCTGTTTTAGTTTGCATAGCACGTATTCTTCTAGAATATTAAAAGAACAATACAGGCTTTTAAAAAGAATTTTAGCAATGTATTTGTCTTTGTATGAAAATCTAGATATATTTAATTTATTGTGTGTTTGAAACTTGATATTAATAACAGTAGTAACTGGTAGATGCAGATACAGATTTATCCATCTGATAGGACAGGGCTTGTCAACTGCATAATGGATATGACGCTATTGCATTTTCTTCCTCATTTGCTTTGTATTTGCTAAAGAAATAGATTTTGACATGTTTTCAGAATCATAGAATCATAGAATATTAAGGGGTTGGAATGAACCTTGAAGATCATCTAGTCTCAACCCTGCCTCCCATGGACAGTGACACCTCCCACTGCAACAGGTTGCTCAAGGCTTTATTCAGCCCATCTTTGAACATTGCCAGGGTTGGGGTCTCCACAGGCTGCTGGGGCAACCTGTTCCAGTGTCTTATCACTCTGACAGTGAAAATTTTCTTCCTACTATCTAACCCAAATTTCCTCTTCTTCAGTTTGTACTTTTCTTCCTTGTCTGATCTGTGCAGTTCCTGATGCAGAGTCCCTCTCTGGCTTCCCTGTATGCCCCCTTCAAATGCTGCAAGGTTGCCATGAGGTCTCCACACAACCTTTCCTTCCCCAGGCTGAACAGCCCCAACTTTCTCAACCTTCTTTTCATAGGGGAGGTACTCCAGTCATATCAATTTTGTGTCCTCCTCTGGACTTACTCCAACAGTTCCATGTCCTTAGGCTGAGGGCACTAGAAATGTACGCATTATTCCAGGTGGGGTCTGACATGAGCAGAGTAGAGGGGGAGAATCGCCTTCTTCAGCCTATTGGCCGTGCTCCTTTTGATGCAGCCCAGGATTTGGTTGGCTTTCTGGACTGCAAGTGCACACTCATGTTGTGTTTTACATCAACCATTACTCCCAAGTCTTTAATGTTCTTATAGTGGAAAATCCAGTCTAAGGCTGTCAAGAGAATTTCAAATCGGGTTATAAAAGAGTTGTATCTGAATTTATTTCTGAGAGAAATTTGAAAGTTGGGTTCCTTCTTTAGCACATATAAAAGATTTATCATTTTTTACTTTCCTTTTCCTTCTTTCTTTCAGTGATGTGTCAAAAATTTGCTTTTACTGAACATCACTTAAATTAATAAAGGCAAGTTTATATACAAAACACAGATCACTGTAAACATGTATCATGCTTGCTGGGAGGCAATCTTTATTCCTTACACTTTTGCCACATGGTCAAGCAGTTTAATCAGCATGAATGTAACTCTTACATTTTTAAGAGGTTAATTTATTATTTTGTTTGACCCTATCTTTTGGCTCCTTTTCCATGGAAAAAAAGCTCTCCCCAGTCTCCGAAAATAATGGCACAGCAGAGAGGGCAATTATGAGATCTTGTTTGTCAGATTTGCAAATGCAAGAATCTTCTGATCTATGGGAAATAAACTACTAATATTGCAAATAGCTCATTCTTGTCTGGAATCCACTCTGTTTCAAATACTAAAGAGCAAAAAGTAAATTTATTAAGCTTCTCTTTTCCATTGCCTTATTTCATACATCACTCAATGTAGAAAATTTTTCGCTGTTTTGAAAAAGTTCACAGAGAACCTTTAAGTAAAAGACCATGTTTCTCCATAGACTTTTTTTAGTAATAAATCTAATTAAGGGGGTGAAAAATCTCATTAGCTTAATTGAACATTTAAGCAGGATTTTTCCTGCTTTCAAGCTGGTTTTAATGATCTGTATTTGAGTAACTGAAAGTTCTACCACATCATGCCTATGTAATAATTCAACTTTCTTTTGTTTATCTTTATAAAAGTCTACAATTTTTTCTAGTGAAAACTGAGATATAAATTTTTCTGTTTGAGAAGTGTACTATTTCTGATGTTTCCTAACCTATTTTTGGGATGGAGAGATAGTTCTGGAACACTGAGATATGGATCACCCCGGAGTGGCTTATTAGTACTTAAAATTTACATATAGTTTGATGGAGGTGAATGAAAATGTCATACAAAAACATGGTGGTGCATAAAAGATGCAGAAGCAAGTCATGATGTGATGTTCATTAAATGTGAACTCTGCAATTTTTTAAAACTCTTACTAGTTAATTAAACACGGGGGTTCATTCTTAAAGCAGTTAGCTCATCTGTTGACTCAGGTATCAAATGGCATCAATGAACACTTATGTACTGAAGTCTGAAGATGTTTACAAAGGCCATGATTGCTCTGTTCTGTCAGGTGTTCCTAAATTCTATCTATGTGTCACAGTGTCCACCCTTTCTTGCACTTTTTCTTCCTTTCTTTTTTTTTAGTTTTTTTTTTTAAAGGTGTTAGGAAACAGGTGTACACCTTGGGTTGCAGCTATACTGCATAAACAGCCCATTCGGTTTAGGACTTTCAGCCGATTCTTGTCTAATTAACAGCCATACAGAGGGTCAGTAAAAATCATACCTCTTCTATGTTGTAAGAAGGGCAGAAAGAGATTGGTGAAGCAGTTTGCTCCATGGTGTGGGGAAGACTTGTCCTTGGATGAGACCTGGGTTAAACTGGGTTTCTTCTTTATCACCTTTGCCCGTATAGGTTACAAACCAGTAAAAAACACTACTCTGTAAACCTTCTACTCCAGCTCCAAGCTCCCAAAACTAAAACCTTCCTTACAGTACTGATTAACTATTACAGGAGAGTGTGACGAATATCAAAGAACCATAGAATGCTGACCTGAAGGATCATCTAGTTCCAATCCCTCTGCTGTGGGCAGAGATATCTTGCGCTAGACCAGATTGCTCAGAGCCCCATCTGAACCGGCCTTGAACATTTCCAGCAATGGGAATATCCACAACATCTCTGAGCAACATATTCCAGTACCTCACAGCATATATCTACTGGAACTTATCGTGTGCCTTTGACTTCTTTGGGTGTTTTTGTTATCCTACAGATTTCTACCTCAGTGGCTTATAGAATTTGACAGAAAGCCATGTTGTTCTGCATCTGGCATAATGTCCATTTGATTCCTTCTGACAAGTCTTAACAGATCTGTTTCCAAATTTGCATCTAATAAGTCAGTTGGTGCTGGTGTTGAATTTATGATTATTTCTTTGTGGGCTTTTTTTGCTAAAGTCTCATAGAAATTTCAATTTTCCTTCATTGGTACAAGGACTACAGTTTCAGAAATAAAACTGATTTTAAAAAAGTTTGCATTTCTGAGCCAGATTTATGTGTTGTATTGCATAGTTTATTTAAAAGCTGTTGTCTAGACTTCAATTACTGCCAAGTCTTGCTTCTAGAATATTAAACTTTGCATGACGCTTACTCAGCATGCCATTCCAACTTTTTGGTGTTTCACTGCCTCCTTGTCAAATATCAGCTTGCCTTAAAAGCACTTTAATGTCTTGCAGATAATGAACAATTTGGCAGCAAAAATATTTTCTGACTGATTTGGAGCCCCTGCATAAATGACTTGGAGCCTGAGATCATTGAAACCCATTTTACTGGCTATTTTAAAATTAGGATTTATTTCTGTTTGAATTTTGAAATCTCTCCTTGGGAGAGCCATTTAAATGTGAATGTATATTTTTCTCTTTAACAGTATCTTATAGGCTATAATGGTAGAATATTTTTGCAATTTTATGTTTAGTTTTATTGTAAAGAGCCTTGGTATGCCTTTGTGTGAAAGGCACTATATAAGCTCATTTTGTATTGCATTGTATTGTATTGTGACAAGTACAATAATCTCCAGGTTTCCTATCCATTAAAGAACTAATTTCACAGCTCACTAATTACGTGAATGAGAAGGGGAAATAGGTCCTTTTTCTCTAAGGTATGCTGAGCAGATGGCATAGCACTCATTTCCACCAGCTGAATCTAAGGTCCTCTTGTGCTTTTGGTTCCGAGGCTTGCCTCTGTTTATCAAACAAAACAGGAGAGAGATATCACCTTCCTGTACAGCAGGACAGTGTGTACTGAGAGGCTGTCTCTGTCCTTTGCTAATACAACATTACTTAGCACGCAATATGTCTAAGCCTATTTATTTAGGATGGGACATGAAAACTATTAAAATGAGCATGCATTTTAATGTAATTCTAATCTACCTCTGATTTATTGAAAATACTGATTAGTTCTGCCATAGGGATTTAAACTGATACACATTAAAAAGTTATTAATGAATAGATTGAGTACTGTTGGGTTGGAATCTTGTCTGTAATTTCAAAACAAAAAGAATTACTTCCTTAACCTGTACACTTTCTTTTATAGGTAAGGTTTTGTCAACTTGGTAATTGTTTCATTTTTTCTTTTGCATCACTCATGAAAAGAACCAACTTGAAGCAAACACACACACAGTGATTTATATTGCTCCCTAATGCACATGGGTCATCAGATACTAGATTACTCTCATGATCCTGAAAAGCAGCTATTTGAGACCTTTTTACAGCACTGAAAAGAGAAAAGTTGATACTGACTGAAGATCCTGACATAACTCATGCAGGACTTGGCAACAAGGCTACGTTTTACAGTGCTGCACAAGCAACTGGACCATTTTTTCCCTTTTGCATAATGAACAGTGTTATTTTGTTGTTTCCTTCTCTCACTGCTGGCCTGTCCAGCGTGTTTGCTTTGTGCTCACGGTTCTGATGTCACTGTCATTGCAGACGGATGCAGCACTAATGTACGATGCCGTTCATGTGGTGTCTGTGGCTGTCCAGCAGTTCCCACAGATGACTGTCAGCTCACTACAGTGCAACCGCCACAAACCATGGCGCTTTGGGACCCGATTTATGAGCCTCATTAAGGAGGTAAGTCATTAAAAAAATATCCTACTCCCTTGCTTTCTTTTCTCCCAATTCCCCTTTTCTTTTGCTTTCACTCTGTTTGGTTTCTGCCTTTTTTTCCCAGTAAATTGTAATCTCTTATCTTGTTATGTATAAAGAGTTTAACAAGCAAGACAGCATTTTTATTTGAAAGTGGGTTTTCCTGAAGTATTATCTGGAACAAAGAAATATGAAAGGATGAAATAATTGTGTTCTAAATCAAACTTTTGTTTGTAGATAATTGGGTCTGTTTGGAGTATTTGTGGCATAAAAACCGAAACACCTGAAACTCTAAACTGTAGACCGCTTATGAGAAATTCAGCAACTAAATATTGGCATAAATTCAAAGGGGCCAGGAATGAATTTACTTCCTGGTTTAAATATTTTATTTGTTCATTTTCTATGGTGAATTACTATAGGTCTCCTTGATCTCTTAAGGTTCTGTTTAGATACTGATAGTGATAATAAAGCTAGGAGATTTAAGGTGCTAAAGGTGAACACTGTAGACTATTCAAGTGTCTCATACTGTAACTCTTAAAACAGTATTTTGCAGTCTAGCTATGCAAAATATTATGATGAGGAGAATTATTTGCAATGGAATGCAGTTTTTTAAAAATATTGGTTCCTCCAAGGATGATAATTTTATTTCCCACATTTTCTCCTCTACTTTGTATAGTTTTAGAACTAGGCTAGATCTTAAGTTGTAAAGAAATGAGGATATTGCACTTTATTAAAAGTAAGGAGTAAGCTCTGGAAGGTTGGCTCACTGACCTCAATTTTTGCTGTCTCAGTGTGATTTCAAGGGAATCAGCATCTTGCAAAAGTAAGCCTTTATTTGAATTAAGTTTCCTGACAAAAAAATGAAGTCCAGCATTAATGAAACAGATTGAAGCTTTGGGATTGGGGAGAGGGAGGTGTGTAGGGAAGCAGAAGGGGAAATGCATGCATGAATGATGGAGGAATGGAAACAAAACAGCCTTTTATCTCATTCAGTAGAAGACTCAATTGCCTGACATGTAAAGTTTTAAAAAAATTGTCTATGAATACTGAAGGAAGTTTTGATTTCATTAGCAAAAACTAAATTCAAAATATTTAAAAACAAAAATCAGCCACAAGGTAAATTATTTACACAAAATGAATAATTAATGATCCCATTTTGGCAGGAGTAAAACTGGTCCTTTTTGGGAAAAAAAAGGAAGAGGTATTTATTTATAGAAATTGTGTTTTCTTTCTCCATAGGCCCACTGGGAAGGCCTCACAGGCAGGATAACTTTCAACAAAACCAATGGTTTAAGGACAGATTTTGATTTAGATGTCATCAGCCTCAAGGAAGAAGGTCTTGAAAAGGTGTGTAAGACATTTACTTCCAAGGAGCTGGGAAACAAAGCAAAAACTCACCCCTTAAAAACGTTTATGGTAGTATTTCATGTGTTACATAAAACAGTGTACCTGTTCTCAACTCGATATCTGGTTTCAAAGTCTTCTAGTAAAAGCTTTATCTTGGCGTCTGACTTAATTGTGTGCTTCTAGCCATATTCTTAGATTCAAGAGTATTAGGGAAGAGTGAATAGCTGGGCCTCAAGTCATACATTAATATACTTTGTTTTCAATCTATACTAAGTTCAGTTTTAATTATGATTCTGATTGCATTGTCTGTGTGAACCTGTGGGTATATATATATTTGTGTTTTCTTTACATCGTTGCTAAATCAGGAAAAATCACCACAAACTGAATGAAATAAAATAATTTGATTTTGGCTATTTTGTGTTTTCAGAGTGAATTTGAATCTCCTCTGGAGTAAGAATTTCTCTCTATGAGTGGTACTAAAAAATTAAGAATTGGTAGCCTGACTGGCTTAGCTGTCTTCTGACATAATTTTTTCTTGTACAGAGATGCAGTGAATGACCAAAGAATTGAGAAATGGTCTTTCCATGTAGCTTAATATTTTCTATATTTGAACTTAAGGCCTCAGAAAGTAGGTACAGATATTTGGCCTGCGTACATAACACCATCATGATCTGAAATCAGATCATCTTCCCTCGAGGCACCTTGCCATGAAGAGGCAATGCAGGAAAATACAGCATCTCACATTGCTGTGATCAGCAGGCAAAGGTTTTGCAACTTGTATTTGCCTTATTTGCATTTAGGTATGGTGTTCAGTGCTCTGTAAAAACTATCTTCATCTTCAGATAAAGTTCTAACAGCTATTATCCCAGGGTGATAACTATGGGCACAAATAAAGACAGAAATTAAGGGAAGGGACCATACTGCAGAGTTGCATTACCTTTCTGTAAATCACTAAATGGAGAAACTGGCATAAACAGCATATTTCTCCAAAAGTTTTTCTCACAAGACTAACTTTGGAATATTAATTTTCTCTTACTGGGAAGAACTGTAATAGTTCAGAAACCATGAGATTGTCTTGAAACCCTTACATAGGTAATAACATTTTTGGTGTCCAGTGGAAAACCTGTGATTCAAGAACTGAACTATATTTTAAAATGTTCAGCAATGCACAGACAGTAGATTTCTCCTATGAAGTTTCCCATGAAGTGAGCTCTGGAACCTTAAGGGAGGGAAAAAAATATATAGTAGTGATTAGACTAGAAAAGTAAATTAGCATTGTGCACAAGTAGAATAGGTACACTGCAACCTTTCTTTCTTACTGTTAATAGAAATGGAAGAACTGATGTAATGGTAATAGCTAAATAAGTCAGTAGTGGCTGAAGAGTCTGCATGTAAGTGACAACTGTTGAAAATGAGGAAAGGAAGTCTTTGTAATTTAGGATGGCTTCAAGAACCTTGGGTGGCATTTGGGAACCACAAAGCAACATGAGATTTCTGGAAAATAAAATCTCAGTTGACAATGTACTAGGAGATATATATATCAGCAAAAATATAGAGATAAAGCAAAAAAGGTCTACAGAGATTAGAAATATAGAAAACAATAAAATTCAATTGGAAATACAGTAGTACTCTAAAACACATGATAGAAAAAAGGAACTTGGGAAGCAGTATACTGAAATATAAGTAAGAGACAACAACAGAAATAGTTTTTAAAACATATGGATATTTAAAAACAACCAGTAGGTGCTTAAGCTGTGTATAAAGATTTTCATAGAAAAGTATGATACTTTTTCTGCCTTCATGGCTTATTTTGGTCATGTGATAAATGGAAGAGACAATGTTATTTTTCTACCAAAAAGTGCTGACAATCTTTGGAAGGAGCAGTAAGGATCAGTTACTGTGTGTGTGGAGTGTAAAGATACAAGATTAGGAAAAAGAAAATTAAAGTGTATGCACATTCTGTTGAATTGCTTACTAAACATATGGAACATATGGGGTACTTTACTGAGAAAGATAAATCAATGCCAATGGATAAATGTTTCTTTTTGAATAGAACTTCATTACTCTGAAAGAAGGAAAATCTTATTCTTCTTGAATCCAGGGGGAATGATTAAATTCTGGAGTTTCTAGTAGAAAGGGTATATTCTAGCCAGTTCTTTTACTTAAAAGAGCTGTCTCAAAGTTGGGTTTTTTTCGCCAAATCTGAATTCTGTTAAAGCCATGATGAATCACTCTTCTGTCTGCTACCTCCCAGCACCTGTGCACTCCATCTCTCTACACTACACTCTTTCTCTTCTGCTTTCTGCTACTCCCTCCTTCTTTCCTTTTTTCTTTCCTCTCCCATTCCTTACTTTCTCCCTCCACACCCTCCCTGTCTGTTTCCTTTTCCATCTAATCCCTCTCCCCCATCTAATCACTCTCCCTTCTACCTATTAATCTCTTTCTATGCCCTTTCTATTTTCTTCTTCCTTCAGGAGCCTTTTCACGTCTTTGTCCTTGTCTTGTATGTTCTTAATGTTTTTCCCAAACCATCTTGTCAGACCTCTCTGTCTGTGTTAGAGTTCCTGAACAGTCTTTTTCTTCATTTCTTCTGTCCATCCTCCCTCTTGTAGTATGAGAAAAGGTGGGGAGATAAGAATTCTGTCTGCTATGCTATCTATGTCATGTTTCCATACTGTAAACTATTTCATCTCACCTCTTTCCAAATAAGGTGGGAAAATTTCTTTTGTGAAGGACATCAGTTTAACTCAAGAATTTTAGCTGTAATCCATGAGGAGAAAATTATTGATGGAAGGGGGAAAAAAGAATTATTGTGAAAAATTGTTAGAAGACATATTTTTTAAAACTTTGATTTTGTAAAAATATGCCCTAGATAAATTGCCTGGTTAGTATAATGGGAAATTACCTAAATCATGTATTTTAAGTTCAACAGCTGCTGAAGTCAGTGACAGCAGAACAATTCCTCATTGATTTAAAAAAAATGCCATGTGCTATCCCAGATTTTCCGTAAAATACTTGTTCCTGAAACTCTTGAATGAGAGGTGATAATCAGGCATCACTCAATAAGAAGCATGTGTTTCCAAATAAAAAATCATGTCTGACAAAAATGATAGCTCCTTGTAAGATGAAAATGACAAAATTAAGAGATGATTGGAGTGCTGCTAATGTAATGTACCACAAAATTTTATTATAGTCACTCTGGACAGACTGAAACTATTCATGATTAAGCACAGTGAAAATCCAAAACTGTGATACTCCAGCATAATAAATTATAATTTAAATTACAGTCAATCAGTCTTTATACTGAGGCTGCATTTTGAGGAAAATTATTTCATACATCAAGGAGATAACAAATACCTGAATTTAATACCACTTTTGATATGAAAATTTGTCACTGAGCAGAAAAATCACATATCCTGAATAAAAGATGTTACAACTGGCTTGAAACGTTGCTTGGAAACCTTCGCATAGGGCAAACATTAATGACACAAAATTAGTTGTAATTCATTGTCCAGCGTATCAATGTAAGATCTTGTTTTATTTTGTATCTTTATTAATGATCTGGGGAAAAAAACCAAAAACAAATCGCATAAGCAGCAGGTTTTGTAAAAGAGAAACAAAAAGAGAAAGACAGCAAATCTATGAGATCCAGAAGTATTGAAGTATTGTTATTAATGTTATAAAGAAGGTATGAATATTAATATTACTGAAGAAAGCAAAATAAATTAAGCAATTAGCAAATGGGAAATACAGAAATATGAAGAAACAATATTATTCCTAATGGAGTATAATAATTTCCTTGATGCAATCACCACTACTACTGACTACCACAAAATTAAATAAAGATGGTATGCTGCAGATAGATTTGACATCTCTTTGAGAGGCTTGGGTTTTGGCTGCTTAGTTGGTACCACTGCAGAAAGGCAAAGATTCTTCCTAATACAATGCTTGTGGCACTTAACTGTGAGTCATATTCACAGTTTTGATTGACTCAGAAGAAAAATAATGTTAATTTTCACAGGAGAACTTTGAAGAAAAATCAAAAAGAATAAAACTTGAAAATGTATTTATCTATTCATGAAGGTAAATCACTTTTCAAACATGCTGAAGTAAGAAAGCTACTGAATTTTTGTGACTAGCATCTCATGAGACTGAATCTCAGTAAAGTACTCTAGAGCATATGTAAACTCAGCAAATTTTTAATTTCATGTGGGTACAATGCTTCTTTTTTGGGGAGGCATGATGAAATATTGTAATGGCTTTGGCTAGGACAGAGTTAAATTCCTTCTATAAGCTTGTATGGGGCTGTAGTTTGGATTTGAGCTGAAAACAGTGTTGATAACACAGGAATGTCTGAGCAATTGCTAAGCAGTGCCTACAGAGAGTCAAGGCCACCTTAGCCTGCAGAGCTACAAAGAAGTTCTGGGTGGGGATGTCCTGCTGGGAGAGAAAATCTGCTTTTGAGGGACTGGAGTAATCTGATAGTTACCTGAAAGTTGAATACATGGAAGCTTGGATGCAAGTTTTTAATCATTCACATGCTGTTGAGAAACTGTATTCCATATCCTTGAGGGCCACTGCAACCTCCATGTTACAAAATATGATATTCATGATGAGTGTGGCTCTTGGAATTGTTTCAACTTAAATAACTGATTCTTGCCTAAGGTAATTCTTTCCATCATTTTCCTTTGTCTCAATGTGGAGCACATGTTCTTGGGAGCATCTGCTTTGGATCCTGTACTTTGGATAATAAGTGCTAAAATCTTCAGATTGGCATGGTCGCTTCAGAATAGTTTAGCCATTTAGGGGAATTGAAAAGAGGAATAGGAGGTTGAGCGCTTGACAATATAGTCACTTCCTGGGACTATAATCAATGTGTGAACAGTCTCTCTAAAATGTATGTATGAATGCCTGTTTCACTTTTTAGGAAAATTTGTAAGTTTGTTTAAAATACATGTAATACATTAAATTAAAATGTAGCTTGTTTGAATTTCAGTTACAGACTACCTTGATGTGCTTTTCCTACATTTTTGGTGTTTAAACTTTTCTAGTAAAAACACATTGGCAATTCTATTCAGTTCAAAAGGCTACTTAAAAATTAAAACGCTGTGCTGAAACAAATAGAAAATAATTAACATGCTGCACTATTTATTCACAATTTTTCTATAAGAAGCATCTTTGAAAACAAGTTTGTGTGATTTGGGAGCTATATTATGTATCAGTAATATATAAAAACCTGTGGTGAAAATTGTTGAGTTTGAGCTCATCAATAAAGATAATCCAAAGAATGTCTAATTTTAACATTCAGTAGATTAAGTCTGCAGTTAGATAAAATCCAAATTCTAACAGTTGATATTCTTTTGCTTGTGGCTGTGACTAAGTTAAAAAGTAGGAGAGGAAGTATTTTAATTAGCCACATCTTGCCTTTTGCCAACATAAATTTGAATTCTGAACATGAACTTGAACAAAGCATATGATTTAATGAATTTAGGATTTGAAATTCTTCATATAATTTGCTGGTGTCTCCTTAGAAATTTTTGTGCACCTTGTGTACCTGAAGTTATATCTCATAGAGAAAATTAGTTCAGCTTCAATTATGCAGAGACAGACTCAAGTTCTGGTCTTTGTCATTCCTTGTTATTCTGTTCTAGTTTGGTCTTTGAAGTAAAGCAAACACTGTGACTGTCATAATTAACAGAACACTGCAATCAAATGTTAGCAATCCTTTTACAATTTCTTAATTCTGGCCAAGCTGCAAGGCTGAACGTTTTGTGTTTTCTGAAAGCCTTTCAATTCGCCAAATCAAATGGTATTAAAACAGTAAATAAGGGAGAGCTTTTCTGGTAGCAAGGCTTGATTTCAATACTTTGAAATGACGTGTTAGATGCTATTTTCCAATTCTATTTCTGAGGCACACATATTCTTTCTTCCCTTCATGACTCTTTGATCAGTTTATGAGGTACTGAATAGCCAAGTTCAAAAGAGTGACTTCTTGGAACTGAGTGTTAAGCAAGGAAGAACGATAAAATATTGATTCCTGTGGAACAGAAAATTGTAGAAAAAGAGATCAAATTTGTCTTTTCTCTATTACAGCATCCGCTGATTCACGCTCTACTGTAGTCGCTGTTTTAGAAATGGAATTCTTTTTATTCACACCACATTGCATCCTAAACTTACTTTACAGCCCTGTGGCAACAATCACTTAAAAGTATACAAACAGTCTCTCAGGAGTCAGTTGAAAAGGTTATTTTAAAAATTGCGTGTGTCTATATACTTACATATATATTCACAATGAATCCTTACAGGAATATTTAATTTTTGTCCAGGTTTAGTTTTAAAATATCTTTTCCATGTATTATAGATGTTGTTTAGTATTTGAAATTATGTTTACAATTCTGTCTAAAAACAAAATAAGACATATTTGTGGGGTTTATTTAGACAACGGAGTAATACAAACATTCTGATTTCTAAAATGGATAGTTATATTTACTGCTTGACCATTTTAATTATATAGTGATGAAAATGCAGACATATTACATATAAGCCTCATTACTTACTACTTAGTATGTAAGTCTGTCCCTGATCTGAACCTTAAAGTATGACCTTGGTTGTTCTTACTTAGATAAAAATCCTACAGACTTTATTTCAAAGCATAAAATGTCAAAATACTTACGTGCTGAAGATTTATCCGTAAATGAATTAAGTTATTGCTCTTAGCCTCTTTCTATCTTCTCCATTACTTTTTCCCAAAAACATATTCTGTCCTGCTGTTCTCTCTGATCACAGAAAAGGGTAAATCTTTTTGTAGAGACAATGCTCTGTGCCTCTACAAATTAATTTCTGCCTGTTATCTTCAGATGTGGTTTATCTTGAGAAATGGAAAATTAAGTATTAAGAGTAGCTTTAGATATACTTTGTGTAATTTTTACACTTAATGTCACACTTCACATAATTTGAGGTATTGGTAATCATATTTTAAATAAGCAGACTTCAAATGTAATGACAGAGAAAAATGGAACAAAATTTAATAATAGCTATTAGCAACCAATTTTTTCCCTGTAGCAATCTGTTTTTTCCTTGTAATGGTCTTTTCTAGATGCTGAAATGTAACTAATGGGCAATTTACACAGTAATTTACTGTTTTGTAGGTTGGAACTTGGGATCCGTTGAGTGGCCTTAACATGACAGAGAATCAGAAAGGAAAACCAGCAAACATCACAGATTCCCTGTCCAATCGTTCTTTAATTGTCACTACCATCTTGGTAAGCAATTAAATTTGTTTTTTCAGATATACATTTATGCAGAAACACTAATAGAATGTGATACACTAATTGAAATAGTAATGAGCAGTCTGCAGTGCGTGTTACCGTTACTTCGAATGGGTCATGGATGAACTCCAGTTAAGCCAGTCATGGATATTTAATCTTAATAGTAAGCAAGTTATCCCAATTTTAGAGTTAAGTTACTTAATTAGTAATTTAAGCTTTCTTACTATTGACTAAAATGTTTTCTTTTTTACAAATCTACTTACTTCAGCACCATATGAGCAGACAAAAGGTGTTGGTTTTAAAAAGTGTTTTTTCTGTTAGCCTGATGATTTCAGCCAGCAAAAATTTATTGCTTTTGTTTGCTATTCTAGCACCTCAAAGGAAAGTACAAAGTATTTAGCATTTATTTAACATTGGTATTGCTCAAAATTGCTCATTTATTGAGTAAAATTTTTAGTCATGCAGATATTTAATTGATCTGTCATTTGATCTAGAAGAAACAATTTGAGTAACTTCAATTTTATTTTTATTGTTGGTAAATGTGCAGCAGTGACTGAGGTACTTTTTGCTTGTAATTAAAATGTAAAAATAAGTGTTTATTAATCTCACAGTAATTTTGAAATAATAATTTTCATTTCAATACAAATGAAAAACCTTCTAAAAGTGTGTCTGCTGTGTTTGCCTGCTGCCACCATTATTGTGAATTTGCAGATATCAAAAAGGATTCCACTTCCCAACAGATGTATACTTTATTATGAAGTTTTACCTACCAACATATATTTTGACATTTCAAGCTTGAATGAATTTTTACAGGTACATAGATACAAATGCCAGTGTGCTTTTAACTTTTTATGTAACATAAGTCATATAATTTCATCCAGTGGATAACTTTCTCATTGCTTATAAGGTCTGTTTACAGATGGTAGAAAACCTTCTGAAATCCTTTGTTTCATTTCTTCCACTACTTGAAAAATACATACCAGATATATAAATTGGAACGTCTGACTTACATGTCAGATGTAAGTTCTTGCTATGCTAAGACCAGCACAGTTTTGCCACAACTTTCCTTGTACATTAATTATAGTAATGGTACACTATAGTTATAATTATGGTTTATAAACATATAATCTCTTGTTTCTTTTTTAAAAAGATGAAATATAAATGAATGCCTTTTAGTCTCTCATAGTAAAAGCATGTCTTCTAGAGTATTAATCTGTCAATTTTCTTCCCAATGACTTTCATGAGTCTCCTATAGTAAGAACTACGGCATTATCGAGTAAATTTTCTCAGTAATTCCAGTTGACCTCCCATGCTCATTATACTGCTGTTGTTTGTACCCAGATATCCTGCCTGGATTTTTCTTGATGCTTTTCACTGATATATAACTTTGATTAACGTGAACCTAATTTCTCCTAGAGCTACTGCTTTACAGAATATAGTCCTGTCTCTGCTGGTGACCTATTCTCTTCATTACTCAGTAATGAACCCCTATTTGTATCTGCACACTTCAGTAGCCGTCACTGTATGCTTGATTCCAGATCAGTGATAACAATACAGGATCAAGGATCAATCCCTGCAAGATTACATAAGAAACACTCAATAACTTAGGGTGTTTCAAATTTGTTTGTGTATTAACATCTGTTCGCTGATAAGGTTTGAGTTAATATACTCCAAGTGTCATATTGCTTTAATATAGTGATGCTAGCACGATTGTGTTTGAAATAATTAGCTCAGAAATGGTACAATGCACAAATGTAAATAGCAGTGCTGCCAATGAGCACTGATTTTAATCTGGTAAAGCTCACCAAAGAAGACTCCTGAGATTTAAGAGAACAGCTGCTTTCTGTAATCAAGGATACCCTTTCTCTTAAGAGTTAACTTTTGGTTAGTGGTCTGTTATAAGTCTGTTATAAGTCCTCTTTGCAGGTATCTAAATAATGCAATAAATAAAAGAAATATGAGGACTTTAAATTGGTCTTACAAATTGCCCACTTGTAGCTGCCTTATTTACTTCAGTTACTGTTTAGTAAAAGTTTTGGTAATTGCAGTTACTCTTTTCAGCTATGAAGAGTGGTATTCAGAAGTGGTACAAATTGTAAGAGCTGTAATTAGAATAGCAAAAAGGACCCAAACCATTTTTGGTACAGAAACACATGTGCTAGCTTAATTTTGTAGTTCTATCTTTTTCTGTGTTTAAAAATTACATTTCTGTTGGACAGAATGCATATTACTGAATATTCATTTTGTAGCAATGGAAGAGAACAATATAAAATGCTAAAGCTTCTAAAAGCACGCCTTCTTCATCAGCAGCTTCCTTTTCTCTCCTTTTTTGAGTCTGCAAAGTCTTGCTTAAAGAAAAAGGCAATTCTATCATTTAAGTTGTTCATATGTTTTTTCTATGCTGTTTTTTTCACTTAAGAATTCCCTACAATAGTCTATAGTATACTGCCAGCTGTGGAGCCTTAATCATTTTTCTCTAGTTTGCTTTAATGCTCACTTTTCATTTAAATATCCCATTTTTTCTTTTATTTTTAATTCTGTTTCTGAAATTCAGAACAATATCTTTTTCCTCCTATATTTTGCTGTCATTAAGATCTTTATAGCTGTAAATATACTCTGCATTTTCAGTGGTGGCTGAGCTTACTGACGAAGAAAATCTACTGATGGGAAAAACAATAAAAAATACACTGTGATTCATCAATTCATCTACTGCAAGTGAGGACAGAACTATGTGCTCCTTTTTTAAAAAAATCTTTAAAATGCCTTTTACAGATAGCTAGCTGTAAGATTATTCCTTGGTTTCTCAACAATTCAGTGTTCTATTCTGGAAAGGGGTAGGGGTTCTCAGGACTTCATCCTGTCTCAGAAATCTACCTACATGTAGTTTTTGTGAAGAAACATGTCTCGTTTCCAAATGCTAATCCTATAGCAGCCCCAAATACCAACTGAACACATCCACTGAAGAGATAGTCAGATTTTTTTAGGGGGAGTGGGGAAACCTTTGAAAAATAATAAGTATGCTCTTTTTATTTTTATAGCCATGGCTTTGGATATATAAATATTTTTTTACACTATTGCTTTATTTTATTGTAAAACCATTTGTATTGAAACTTCAGAATTTCTTTTTAATTTAAAAGTCTACTTTATGAATATTCTACGTTTAGAAAAACCAAACCAAACAAAAACCCTACAGAAAACAAATTTTCAGCTTCAGTAATAAGGATTTCTTATAATTTGATTCTCCTAAATTGACTCTTACCAGAGCTCTGATACATTTTTTTTCTTTAAACTTTTGATATAAGTATCAAAATATTTTTACTCTTGTATATATTCTAGTTTCAATTTGAAGGATTTTTAACTTTGGAATTCAATTTCCATGTTTATAAAGGTATATGCATGGTGCTTAGAATTTTTATGCTATTTTCATATCAGCCTGTACAAGTTATGATATTGGTTCTTTTGACCTGTTCTGCTGAAATAAATGCTTGTTTCCTTTCCTGTGTAGCTTTTATGTACTTTTCTGTATCTGCTTACATCAAAGCTCGGAAAAGCTCACAGTTGTCAAGTTTAATTTTTCCAAGAAATGTGTGAATGTTATGAAAGGTGTGTGATGTTCTCAAATTTAGTAGTTCTTTGTTACTTCACATTTGAAAAGTGAAATTACTTTTTTTATTGTACTTCCCTGAAAAAGTTTCTTTGCAATAGGAATAGAATTAGAAGGAAGAAGAAGGAATAATTGTAATGAATTTTAAAATAATTTTGTTTAGTTCAAAGTATAATATTCCCACAATGTATTTTGTTTATAAATGCTGTTTTTTCAAAGGGGTACTGCATAGTTTCTCTCCCTTTTCTTTTGAATACCTAAGCATGAGTTTTCAATGACTAAATTTTAAGTCAATATATGTTAAGATAATATTAAAATTAAAATAATAAATTTACCTGTTATCTATGTAAAGATGGGTTGCCCATCAATTTTTTTGATTAGTAGTAACTGATGGATTGCTTCACCTCTCCCACGAGAATTTTGACTGCCAACGGTGGAAGCCTATTGTGTATTCCTTAGATCTGCTATAAATGTTAAGATGTGGCAGTCTCTTAACACTCCAGTATCCCACTTTCTTATGAACAGAAGCTGATGATTAAAATCCTCTGTTCTAACAGTGACAAATTTTCAAGATGTCTTTCCTATTTTCATCATTAGGGCTTCCACTTTCTTTTGTTGATTATTATTTTTTTTTGCTTTGTTTTGTTTTTTTCAATACTGATAGTAACAAATCCTAGATTAAAAAAAAAATCTGAGTCCATGTTGAAATTGTTAAGGAAAAACTTATATGTTTGATAAATATTCATAAAAAACTAAAGAACTTGAAATTTAGAACTTGTAATTTCTAGTAACATCTTTGTAGTTGAAATATAACTCAAAGGAATAATTCAAGTAAGTATTTATTGTCTAAATCTGAAAAGAAAAAGAAAAGATTCAGAAAATTGCTTTTTAGAATCTGTGCATTCATTCAAGCATTAACTGTAAATTTTTAAAACTAAAACCAATCTGCAAAGTTACAATATTAATTACTTTTCAAATATATACCTTCTATTTGCAGATATAGTTTTAAATCTACCTGTAATTTCACTGTTCCTTATGACCATGCCTTTATTTGCAGTAGTTTTAACTGAATTTACTTCTCAGTAAATTTTCTGAGAAAAATGATTTTTTGCATTTACTAGTTTATCCTCATTCTGACTTTTAGTGCTTATCCGGCTTGGGGTGGGGCTCTTCTGTATCCCTCTTCACTGAAGATATTTTAGTCTTATGAGACATTAAATGGTGACTTTGATCTTATAATTTTGTAACAAGCTGACCTGTTGTTAATTTAGGGATGCAATGTTTTCTGGAAGTGTTTTCTGGAAGTGTTTTCTGGAAATGTTTTCTCTTCCTGAGGATTCATTCAGGAGTCTACAGTCAGTGTTGATTCAGTGACTTTTTTTTCAAGCTGCTCATGTCATTCCAAGAAATAATAAAAGTTCTAATGGAAAGGTGTTCCTTTGTTTCCTTGGGGAGATGTGTCCAGTTGAAAGACTTAATTTCAACTGAAACTCTTCAGAAGAGTTCAAAGAGCACTGATTTCGTGATGTGGTCTAGTAGTTTTAAAGGGTCCTGTTTTCAGGAACTGAAGGGAAAAAATAAGTTGTGAACAATGTTAAAGTAAATATAAACCAGCTGCCAATCTACAAATCACTCAGTTTAAAAACTTTGTCTACCTAATCACTGATAATTGTCCTAGTGAAAGATTTTGGTGGAAGTGATAATCCAGCAAGAACCAATGGTGATTGTACATTTAATGCATAGACACTTTCCTGCGAGTGCATTTAGCAACCAGTTTTACATTATCCCATTCTATAAATTTAAAACTTGAGCAAATAAACCGTGTAGTACCCTTGCATGCACTTGTCCAGAATGCATGAATGCCATGTTCAGTATTTAGAATGTATTACTGGAGGAGAAAGCAAACTAGAGAAAACTCAGGGATTAATAAGAGCTATTACAGATGAAGTTGCCAAAACCAACCCTGCTCAAGTTAAGTAAGAAATTGCTTTACATAGCAAATAAAATGTCTGAGGAGAAAAACCAAATGTTTTGTACAGTAGAAGACCATAAGGAAAGTACCAGCAAGTATCAGAAATTACTTAATGTAGGATTGGAAAAGCATTAAGAAAATATTAACTTATTGATCAGACTTGTCAGCAAAAGCTGAGAATTATTAAATAGTAGTACAGATACTATTGTAGCCCTTATCCAAGTTGGTCAGAGTAAGGAATGTAAATGACTATGGTACTGGAGCAAAGAATTCTGGAAAGAGTTGCATGATTTTTTTAAAAAAACAAAATATAAAAAAGCATAAGCATCAGCAGAACAGATAAAATGTCTGAAGATTACTGTAATGATCTGATAGTAATATATGTAAGAATGTATCATTGATCTGGATTGCTCAGTGAAGAAAATCCTGCTGTTCTTATTCAATGAAGCAGAATTAAAAGCATGAATTGGGAATTATACTTCCTTCCCTGATATTGCACATATTTAAATTCTGTCCCAGATAACTCAGGATTGCTTGGAATGGAAGACAGAGACAAAATGTTGTCAAGACTCTTGCCAAGATTCCAGAGATTGAGGGATGTGTGAGACTGTAAATATCTGAATAACTCTGAGAGGAAATATCTAGGATCTGTGCACATGAGCATTCCAAGCCACATTGGAATTCCTTCATGCCTACAGAGCAGGCCTTGATGTTGTGCAAGAACTGCTCAGCAGTAATGAAATCATCCCTGTATTTTAAAACTGATTTGAGCACAAATCCAAAACATACTAGTTAATGTGAAGAAAATTGCTGCAAGCCCAGACAAAACAAGCAAACTGTGTTTTGTCTTAGCATAGCTTCTGCTTGGCCAGTAGTTGCTTTCTTTAAAGAATTCTTATTTCACCTGAAAAAACTGTTTTCATTACAGTTGTTTTCTTTGAGCTATTTAATATCAATTTTCCAAGCTTATTAACAACTATTTTCACACACAGTTTTTGCTCTTATACCATCTCTGCTTTTCAAGTATTACTCAATGATCCTTGTCATTAAAATTGCTTTCAACTTTCATGTTTTCTGTTAGGTCTTTTTTCTTGTCAGTACTACATCTAGAAGAGCTCTTCTGGAGTCATTTGCTTATCTGCTGCTTGAGAAATTTCTGTCAAAACATCTCAGCAGTTTGGCTGGACAATTTATTTTGTATTTGTTCCTTGTTAATTGTATGAAGCTCAGTGATGTACTTCTTGCAAATATAGCTGTAACCTTATTAATTTCAATAGGTGTGTATAACAGTTCTTTTAAGAGCAAGATTTTTCCCTGCATTCTTATTTTCATTTCTTTGGGTAAAATTTTATGTACCAAAGTTCCAGTTTTATGTGGATATAATGTTTAAATCATGGGAAACCTCAAGGCAGAATATTACATCAGGAGTGTTGACTTATTAAAGCTGTCATATGCCTGTGGAATGAGATGCCTTTAACCCCACTGAGTGCTGATGTGGAGATTTAAGACTGTAAGAATTTTCTTAAGTTGCCCTGCAGAGTTTATCTGATTATTCACTGGGTCTTGTATTTGGTGCAGTGATTGGATCTACTATGATTTGTCTTACCTTTCTTGATTCCTTTTTTTTTTGTAAAATTATAAAAAGTGTGAAGAGTCTCTTCCAAAGGTTAGCAAAGACTGAGCTGCATATTTAACCTAACAAATACAACCTGAATATTGGTTCCATATTGTAGTGGAAAACTACCAATTATTTTTTGTATCTTTTCCTTCAGCTTTTTATTTGAGAAAAGCTATCTCATATTGAGAAACAGGTGTAAAAATCCTATGTTTTGCTAAATGCTAATTTCCTTCCTATAATTATGATTATTCTACCAATCATTTTAATTTGGTTGCTGTCTGTTTGCATACCACTTAATAAAAAAAATACATTTAATTTGATATAAACATAAGAAGATAAGTGCTTAAAGAAATTCAATTCAGTTTTCATGGAATGTCTATCATAGAATTTACTTCTTGGGTAAACCTTTTTCAGGTTTTGCTGCAGTCTTGTAAATGGCAGCCTACAACTTAAGGCAATGGAGAAGTAGGTGCTTTCATTGACTTTTTCCTCCCTCTGTGGGTTTTCTACACTTTACCTAACAAAGCATTGAGAAAACAGTTTAAATATTTGTATAAATAAAAGTATAAAATCTAACGCTTAAAATATTTGATTGATGTCTGGATATTTAATTAAATTTGTTTCAGTTGCCAAAGCACATTGTTTCTGCATTTTAAAATGCTTACATTGTCCATCCAGACAATACATTTAATATTAGTGTATAATACAATTAGTTAAGGAGTACATTTAAATTTAGTGTTTATATGAATTCCTTGAAGACATTTCTACAGTGTTTAGAGAGAAATTAAAAAAAAAAAAAAAAAAGATGAGAGTATTTGAAAATATATGAAAGCTTTAGACACATATAACCAAAGCTAAAAGGAATTTTATATTATTTCTTTGTACAGGGAGTGGTGTCATGACTGTATGCATATGTATGCACATGACTGCCTACTACTTAAAGCTAAAATGAGAAGAAAGGTGTGGGGACACTCATTATCCATTCTGTGTTTTTAATTCTTACAGGAAGAGCCATATGTTATGTTCAAGAAGTCTGACAAACCCTTGTATGGAAATGATCGGTTTGAAGGTTATTGCATTGACCTCCTCAGAGAGCTGTCTACTATCCTCGGATTTTCCTATGAGATTAGATTGGTGGAAGATGGAAAATATGGAGCCCAAGAAGATGCCAGCGGACAGTGGAATGGAATGGTTCGTGAGCTAATTGATCATGTAAGTTAACTTGTACAACCTTTCAGCTATGTATTCAGGCTTCAAATCTATCTATACGAATTGTAAAACATTTATGAAAATGCCATTTGAATACTACTGTTTTCAAAATGCAGATGTTTTAAGAAGGAATGCAAGTAGATTGATACCCATTATTTCCTTTGTGTGGAATTTGTTTGTAAAAGAAAGCATCTGTGTTTTGCCTATGGGCAGTGTTTATTTTGGTTTTGGTTTAGCTCTTCTGTAGCATATGCCCAAGTCAAAATATGAAATAAATACTACCCAGAATTTATTTCTGAGGACAAGTGTATGAGATTTTATTAAAAAATGCATATCTTCATTACAACAATACAAGTCAGCTCTCTTGTTCTGATAACGGATCTGAGATTTCTTCTTAGAAAAATTTCTGTGTGTGTAGTATAAGCACACATTATTTGATGTTCATCTTTCTTGAAATTTTAACAATAAAGTGCAAGCAGTAAGACAAAAAAGTCAACATACACTGAAGGAACAAAGTAATGTCACACCAGATACCATTGCAATTGCCCTGTAAATGATTAGAGTCATTACTTCAGGTTCTTCAAAATGTGCTCTCTCATTTGGTCAGGAGAGTTGAATTCAGTCTCTTAGAAAAATTTCCGTATATTAAAAAAATATGTCATTGTTTCTTTCTACATTTATTTGGGTGAATTACTTGATAGCATTTTCTCTACAGACATACGGTCAAAGATTGAGATGAAACATATTCTGCACTTCGCTGTCATTAAAAATAGTCTGAAGAGGAGACTATAGTTAATTCTAGTGGAACATCTTAACGATGGCAAAAACTGCACGAATAGCTTGAAAAAATATTTACTTATCTTGTTTCAATTTGCTTTAAGATTTCAACAGATGGACAGAACATGTGCTAATCAAAATATTCATATTTACTAGGAGGGCTGATCTTCATGCTTTTCTAGTAAATGATGATTTGGTATTGGTGTTACAACAGATGTTGACTATGCCTGGCTACACACTTTTAAGAAGAATGTGTGGGAGCATTATAGTTATGTTATCTTTAAATGTGTGTATGTATTATACCTAGTAAACATATATAGAAAGCAAACATATTTAGCTAGACTCTCTGTCCATCTCTATAAATGTGCATTTTTACATAAGAATAAGTGCATAGGCCTGTTCAACTATTAGATTTGATGCTTACAAGGCAATATCATCTGGAACTAATTTTCCATGATTGAGGTAGGTATTGTGGAAGTATTTGTTCAGAAGCAAAAATAAATCACATTTTTATATGCCTTTTATTATTCAGCCTTAAAGCATTCTTAAGAAAACACTAGTATGGCCTCCTAAGCTTTACACTAAAATAATCGTGTAATAAAATGCATTTGAACAAGTTGCAGCAGTAAAGTGTGTGGAACAGTAGCTTCCCCATCTTTTCCCCTTGATAACACAGAATGAAACATGTATTCTTTTTTCCCATTAAAAATATACAACTAAACCTTGATTAAAATTTATTTTACCTTTTAAAATTATTTTTACTTGGGAGTCAAAGAAGTTTAGAGACTGTGTTAGTTCATACGGAAGATGTAGTCCAACTTCCTAATCTAGACCATAACTTTTGCTAGTCTGTCTCAATTTCTCAATTGCTAGATTTTTTCTTTAAATTTTTCTCTGGTTTTGTCCATTCTTACTTTGTAATCTACTTGAATACAGGCAATTTATTTATACACCCGTGCCCTTTATTTACATGCATGTTATTGGTGCATTTTATTAGCAAGCAACACTTCAGACCTCAAAAGCAAGTCACAAAAGTTTAGTGAACAAATCCAGATAGACAGTTACCACATTTGGTGTTTCCAGATGGTTAGTACTTCACTTGCTCCATTAGCTTTTCAGTCTTTCTTTTCCCTTAGAGAATAATTTTAAATTGTCATCAAGGTTTTCTTTTCTAGAAAGTAATTCAATAAACTCAATTACTTTATTTTTTGAAAGGTGAAATGAGGGTATATTTTTCTACTTGACTTTCTAATTAAAACAGACTACAGAATAAAGACAGTTCTTGAAGTTGCCATAGTACTTATATCATTTTAAGTACTAAAAACATTGAAAAATGTTATTAGAAATGATTTTTATCTGTTTCTTATGTTTTCCCTGTCAGTCAGTTACGTTCAGAAAGAAAGGTTACTATGCTGTAGTATATAGGTTTCCAAGGGTACTGTGAAACACGCATAATCCAAGAAAAAATAAAACGGATAATTTTCATATAGTATGTGTGTAGAAAGGAAAATGCACCATTTAGACAAAGATTAAAAGTACTGAATAAAATCTAAGGTTTAAATAAACTGTTTAAATCAATGCATAGTCACTTTGCCTAATTGCAGAGACTCAGAAATCTAAGTCATATAAAGATAATGCAATCTGAGTTGAGCTTCGCATATCGTGTCAGTCTCAGGATTTAAATTTTATAGCATAAACAGAGACTGAAGGGTTTACATCAGGCTTTGTTTGTTTTAAATTTCCTTTCCCATAGTTTTCTCATGTTTCTTCTTTCTTTGGCTGTTCACATCTGTTTGCAGATGTGAACTCAGAGTTCACATCTGCATTCTGATATTGGTCTCCAAGCAATAGGTAGTTTCTTTTTGAATTTGTGGTAAACACTGACAGTGAAAATTAAAACAATGATTCCTTCCTTTTGACAGCTGACAATAAATTTTAGTTAAGAAAAAGACACTGGGCTCTAGGGTTGCTAGTGTAAGAGAAATATTAACTAAGACAACAAATATAGATGACATTTCTCTGGGAATAAATTATGAATTTAATTTCTCTAGTTAAGTTCTCTGATTTCTTTGTCACAATTTTTTATTCAGTATTTTACCCTCTTCTCAGATTAGTGCAAGATATGAGTGTTACATGTTTGAGGGAGTAGGTATCTCCATTCTTTATGGATGAATTCTTCATAAAAAAAGTATTCTTTATACTGACTTGCTACCTTTGGTTCAAGAACTTTATGAACGGACAGATTTATTGAATTGGTTTTGAACTGAATCATAAATTCTGGAGAACTTCAGGTTGTTCTGTAGAGCTAAAAGTTGTCATGTCACTGTATTATATTGCATGAGATGTATAGTTTGAGCATGTAAATTATGTTCCAATACAGCCAGCACAGACAGATAGAATGAAAATATATAATTTTATTTTTAGGAAATTAGACATCTTACTTTACATATCCAAAATTATTTTAAAAAAATCATATAGTTGGGTTCTGAAACAGGAAAAAAATTAGTTTTATACTTTGACGGAGTTATAAATGTGAAATCCACTGGGAAATAATTTGTTATTCTATATACATGATTAAAAATAACAGTTTTGGGGGTTCTTTGAATGATTCTTCTACAGCACAAAGCTTATGCATTAGAAATGGACTTCAAGGTTTGCAGATCTTTTATGATTCACAAATAATTACAGAAAAGGTCCAATTTTTGCATCATGATTTCACTTTCATTATAAGTGAGGATTAAATTGGAGCTTTTCTTTGTCTCTCAGAAGAGTAGAATTTTTAGCTTGGAGGAAGCTTACACAGTGGAATAGTTTGAAAGCACTACTTAAGTTGAATTAACTTCAGACATAGCATTGCTTTTTATTTCACTATATTTTGAATTTTTCAAAATCAATACCAATTTTTCAAATTAAATACTCACATACCAAATACTTAAATTTTTAAAAATAATAGTAGTAGACTTTTATTCTTTTAGTAGCAGAATAGATGTTTATATAATCAGTTTAAATATTTTAGTGATCTTTCCTCTAGTAACCTGTTGTTTTCTTTCTTTTATTTTAAATTAAGGTCCTTATGATCTTGAATACCTATAGCCAAACCCTTTATATGATTGTGTGGAAGTGAAAAAAACTTCTAATAACTAACTGTATAGATTTTTGTTTCCTTGCTCTTTGAGCCAGTAAAGGAGTTTTACTTCCATGTTTTTCTTTTCCTTCCATTTCAAATGTAATTTCATCACATTATTTGGACTCTACCTCTTTCCTTCACACTTGCAGGAAACTATGGAACAGCTCTTCCCTCTTTCTTCTTGTAACTTTCATACAAAAGGTCTGACAACTGAGATTTTCAATACGGTGCAGGACAGTTTAGCCATGGCCTTTTATTAGTTAAAATCTCAGAAGACTTGACAGTAACAGGCAATTGGAGGGAAGGAAGGAAGGAAGGAAGGAAGGAAGGAAGGGTGCGGAAGGAAGGAAGGAAGGAAGGAATGGTGCGGAAGGAAGGAAGGAAGGAAGAAAAAGAAAGATCAAGCAGTGTATCTTTTATCATCATCATTAAATGAGCTCAACAATAAAATCTGTGGACTACCAGTGCTCTATAAAGCACCATGTCTTCTTCATGGCTTCCTCATTATATTAGTGGAAGCACTGGTCTGATGTCAACATTTTCAAAGCTCTGTATAACACAACTCCTAAAGGGTTTTTTTAAGCAAATGATGTTTTTAAATTAATGTACTGACACTTACTCATATGCTACTACCTATAGAACATTATTATTAGTCCATTGTCAAAATATTTTTCCATAGAGAATCACTGAATTTTAACATTTCCAGTTAATGTTTGGGGGGTTTGTGAAAGGCAGGCCCTGCTTGACCAGCCTCATCTCCTTCTATGAGCAGGTGACCTTAGTGGATAAGGGAAAGGCTGTGGATGTTTTCTACATGACTTTGGTAAAGCCTTTGACATTATTTCCTGCAAGATTCCCTTGGAAAAACTGGCTGCTCATGGATTGGTGACTTTCCCCAGGGCTCAGCTGTGGCCAGTCCTGTTTAAGATCTTTATCAGTTATCTGGATGAAGGGATCAAGTGCCTTCTCAGTCAATTTGCAGACGACATAAAGTTAGGCAGGAGGTAGGAAGGCTCTGCAGAGAGTTCTGTCAGGCTGGATTGACAGGCCAAGGACAATTTTATGAGGTTCAAAAAGGCCAAGTGCTGGGTCCTGCACCTGAGTCACAAAAACTCCAGGCAGTGCTACAGGCTTGGAGAAGGGTGGCAGGAACAGTGCTTGGTGGAAAGGCCCCAAGGATGTTGGTTGCCAGAATGAAGGCATCATGTGTGTGTAGATACTGTAACAGGCTTATAAATTTACATCAAGGGGATTCCAGTTGGACTCCCTTGCCTTCTAATGGCATTTGAGCCCAGTAATACACCAGGAGTTCTGGTGGGACTCAAACCCACTAGCACACCTGTTTCTGGTGGGGGTCAAATCCATTCTTACGCCTTGAGAGTCAGCTACTGACCAATGAGAGAAAAAGAAGGTATAGAATTAAAAAGGATTTTTTCTTAAGTAACAGTCATGCAGTGACTCAGCCTAATGTTTTGGGACCCTGATTTTGAGGAAGGCAGGGTTTGTATATCACATGCCTTAAGAGGTAGGCTAATCAGTGTGTGTAGAATAAGTGCATGCTTACCCCACGCAAAACCTCTGTGTGTATGTTCTATGTAGGTGTTTGGGGGTGTGTGTTAATCTTGATTGTTCTAAACCTGCGCAGGTGGAGTGGTTTTGTACTGGATTCTGGTCATTTGCTGTTTCCAGAACCTTGATTTCATCACTAGACCCAGGTCACAATATTTTTCCATTGTCTGAAAGTCCGAGAAGACTTTTTGCAATCTGCTAATGTAGTTTTTTAAAACTACACATCTAAATTTTTGAAAAGAATGTGAAAGATGCTCAGGAATCCTTCAGAAGCAGGGTTTAAAGTCTAGAAGTAAGACTAAAGGAAACTTCTTTTGAAAACTGTGACACTTTAGGTAAAACATCACCAAAATTATTATTTTTTAATACAGGGAAGTATTTTAATGTTACATCCTTAATACATGGAGAAATCTCAGCACAGTGTAAAAGATGTAATAGCATACATGGAATTCAGAGCAGTCACAAACCACTTGGTGAGTTTTAGTTTGAATGGATATCAGTGAGACCAAGCTAAATGCTTTGCTCAGCAGCATCTGTAACATTTTACATATCTCAAATTGTTTTCACCTTCAGAATATATACATCTCTCTTGATTTTGGAATTTCCAAGTCTTCTTTGCTCATAGATTTCATTGCAAAATGTATTGGTCAACTATCAATCTTTTGCACTCCTCATAATAATTACATCTTTACTTCTGAGAGTTTACATAGGATATATTGAGCAGTTTTGCATTACAAAAGTGGAATTTAAAATATCATTTAATACATTATGCATAGTACTTACAGAGGCGTCTAAACTTATTGTAAGCGCAAAATGTAGGCAACATTTTTGACAAAATATGCAAGACATGGTTAAATTTTTTTCAAACCTTAGGTCTAAACTAGAATCTGCAACTGCATCTCAGGTGTCATATGATGAAAATTTCACTCATGCTAAAGCTTTTCTATATATAATAAGTTTTATCTCTGATACTTTGTGAAGGTGAGGTTTTGAGGGGTAATATTCCATAAACAATATAGTATTTTGGCAAGTCTGCAGTTCAGCTGTTGTTGTTGCTTGAACCTGCAATTCTGGTGCATATAGATGGATGGTAAGCTGAATGACTGCTGATTTCCACTAATCCTGTTTTAATGTTGTTTTTCTAGTATCTTGGCATTTTATTTTATTTTTACTTAGCCTCTTAGGAAAAAAAAGACACAGCTCACTTTTTTCTGTAGTCTCTGTAAATAAAATAAAATAAAATAAAATAAAATAAGTAAAATAAAATAAAATAAAATAACATAAAATAAAATGCCACTATTGTATTTCAGTTTTATTTTATTTATCTGTTTATATTTTCAGCTTTTTTATGTTTTGTTTATAATTTATCCCCCATTTTTCTTTTTAGCTATTTGAAAGCCATCTATTTTGAGTGCATTTTTATTCTTGATATTAATTTATTTACCTTGCAGATTAAACATTACTATTATATGCTGAAGCTCTCTTCTCTGAATTTCCAGTAATCATTATTAGTTACATTTATTAAGCTATGTTGGAAGTCCAGCACAATCATCTCTTGATGTAAAGTTACTGATTTACATTATTAAGTATTCAAAAATAGTATTCCAACTCCCTCCAGTTATTCTGTGTCATGATATGGCATCCATGATTCTTTAACTGATAAGTGCCTGTAACTTACCTTTCATGCATGTGTTACTGCTTTAAACATTCATATTGGCTTCCAGTTTTTATTGTTTGCATGTTTCCTTTCCTCATTAAAGTAGCATTTCATTTCTTTGCAAACATGTGCTGGGGTCATAGGATAATTTCTTATGATAATGTGTAATATGCCAGAAAATACCACTTGTGCTTTTTGTGCTTTTCAGCCTAATTGCTAATTCATTAATCCACAACTTCAAGTGCTTTGACCTTTTATTTCCAAAGTAATTTGTCCCAAGGTGAATAAGCATTAGTGTGTCCCTGAGAAGCAACTAACCAACTTCAATTGCTTGAGATCCTGTTTTTCACTTGGAGCAAACTGTGTATATTCATAGACTTGGAGAACCTCTCTTCACATATTTTTCATGTCTGAATTTATCAATGTTATTCACTCAAATATGCCATACTATGCATCTTCTGTTACTTTTTTTCTGCTTGTTTGTTTGTTTGAAAGTAAAAGATCAAAGAGATGGTCTTCTACATGACAATAGAATTTATTTTCAAACCAACAGCTAAACATTCATCTCTATGCTCACAAGAAGACAGTTTTCATGGCTACTTTGTCACTCTCTGATAAAGGTTATGTGTGATATTCCACGGAAAAACGTGCAAACAAATCCTAACTCAGCAAAAGTTATGCAGAAATTGAACTTCAGCTAGAGATGCATAAATCCACAAAAAATGCCAGGGAAGTGGGGGAAAAAAAAAAAGTCAGCAATCTAATACGCCAAAGAAATCCTAAACCTAAAGTTTAGGTCAAGTTTGAAAAACATACATATTAATTCAGTGAGGAACATATATGAATTCCCTATTAAATTGTTCCTGATTTCAAGTACAGGGCAGATGAAGATGCAGTTTCCAATACAACAGCAGTTTTAAGTGAGCAATTTGTTTTCCAAAGAGCAAGGAATTTCCAGACAGTCTGCATTTACTAAAGCAAGACCCAGCACATTCCTAATATTACAGTAAGTCAGAGAGTATAATAAAGTGTCTAATTTTTCTAGAGGGTCATAAATATTAATTAGTGATTTTTTGAGCTAATCATGTCCTATGTTTCCCAAAGAAACCGGATGAAAAATTTTAACTACATTCTCAGTGACTTAGCCCCAGAAGTGTCAGGAGACTTTGGCAGTAGGGTCTTTTAAATGGTCTGAGATGTGTGGATTTTTTTCTGGAGATCTGTTCTCAAGGGGTACTTTATTTGACATTTCTTGACACTAAGAGTAAGTGAATATTGCTTTCTTGTTTGTTTAGCCACTATATGCCCACATATTGTTCTTTTACAGTCAGGGTATTATGGATTTTCCTGGCTAATGCACTTGAGTTTATAAAATTACTACTTTTCAGTTACAGAGAAAAATGTACTGTGAATAATTGGAATTAATTTTCACGGTGCGGCCAGCAAAGTGAATCATAGCCCATCAAGGCAGTGACATGAAGTTTTTCAGATGAGACTCCAAACAATAACACTTTAGCTCAAGCATCATCCATGCTTACAGTAATGATTAGGAACCGATTAGATCCAGGATCAGGGCTGTATTTATAAAAGTATTACATTTTCATATCCTCATACTTTTTTTGTTATTGTTTATAATAATGATCAAGTTTAGTTAAGTCTAAGACTCTGGCATGTAATGATTAATTGAGAATTTCAGAGTGTGGATTGTCAAGCCTGTATCAAAATGCAGGTGAGGGGAATGAGTGCACAGGAGGTTGATTTTGTCCATGTTAATAATTTTTATCCCATTAATTAATTAAGCTGATGAAATTATAGATTTTTAAAAAGTTGTCAACTGAGTATTGTTAATCAATAAGAGGTAGAATATCCTGCAGTGATCTCCTTCCCTCCAAATTATATGCAAAAACGTTATTAATCATTTTGATTCCATTGTGAAAAATTACAGATGACAAAGTAATACAGAAAAATGGGAGTAAGTCAAATTTGACACAAGTCAGGCTTTATTGCATGATGAAATGAGTTCACTGAAACAATTTGATACAACTTCATCCATTTGAGAACAGAAATTATGTCAAAATTAAAAGATGTAGGAGTTTTTTTTTGTCCTGAGTGCAGTAACTGAAATTCCAGGTGACAGCTGATTAGCAACTGGAAAAAACCCAACACTTCCAGGAATTCGCAGTAAATCTGAAAAGTATAAGGATAAAAACGCTAGCTACAAAAAAGGAATCAATGTTACCTGTGTACTTCAAGAAGGTGTGCTGCAGCATGGTGTCTAATAATTTTAATGTTCAGTAACCATCTCTAGTGCAAAAATACAATGTTAGAAAGAGTGTGTAAAACAGTAAAGAAGAACTGAAACATTTTAATGTAACTACTCTTATTTTAATTTCTTTTTTCCTAATGCGGGAATTTCCCTTTCCTTGATTCTGAGCCACAATATCTACACTGTCTTTGACAGTTTGCTCCTTCTGGGTGTACGTGAATCCTGCTCTTCTAACAATTAGAAGAAACCTTTGTGCAAAATTCCTGAAATGACGTGATAAGAGTTAAGGATGAGGCTTCTTTAATATTGAAATGAATAGTCACCCGTCTTCCTGCTACCTATAGTTTCATGGTCTACTGCCTCTAGTCCTCTTAAATGCAGTTTGTGTACCTGTTGCTTAGACTGAAGTTGGTGCAAAATACTTTTGTGAAAGTGTATTATAAATCAACACACAGAAACAATATCTATTTTTAATGGGTACTCATGTTGCATCTATTCAGCTATTAAATCTTATGTGTGCTGGCACAGGCAAATGAGACTTTTGACTAGAATAACCCTGAATAAGAGGAAATAATGTAAATTGCCTAATTAGAGATTTCCTGCTGGTTTAGTACTATCATTTTTCCTTGACTAAACATTCACATAATAACAAAGGAGCAAACAGAAAACAATGCCAAAAGTCAGTTCTAGACAATGCTATGATGATCAAAAGGTATGCTTTATCCCACTTAAAAGCCACTGTAGGAAGGATTCTATGCATTCCATACATTCCATTTTTGTCCAGTTGAATTAATATAGAAAGTTGTTTCTGTAGTAGAGGATAGAATACAGATTTTCTCTGCAAAACCTTTCACCTTTATAAAAAAATCTGTCTCTAGGTAATTGATCTTGCTGATTTCTAGATTGGGGTCCTCTCTAAAGGGAGAGTAGATGAAAAAACCATTAGTTACCACAGCTGTTCAAGACTTTGCTGAGAAAAGCATTAGCCATGCTGACACAGGAAGGTCTAAAGAAATGAAACAACAGTGTAATATTACTGAGTGTCAGTGAAATGGAATGAGTAAACCACCTGTCTTCCAGTGACTTTTTGTTGCTGAACAAATACTGAGAAGCAGCTCAGCAGTTACAAACAAATGTGTTCGTTGAGCCAGTATCTATTGAAATTGTCTTCATATGTCACTTTCTTCTGTTAAAATACTTTATTATGTTAATAAAGTAGCAACTGCTACTGTTCCATCTATATGGGATATTGTTAGCAATTAAGTTTAAATTATACAAGTCAGGATCCCTCAAATAAGAAGTTACGACATTCAGCTGTCAAATCTGGATTTTTTTATTTTTTTTTACTTTATGATATTTTACTCACCTTTGGCTAAGGTAATAATTTCTAGTAGCAACTTTCCAAGACCTGTGAGGAGGTTATCAATTAGCTTCATCTGGGCTTTTCACAGAGGAGCCTGTCAGGAAGACCAAAGGCAACAAGCATAAACTGGAAACCTCCAAGGGTGGAAATTGCATAACCTGTCTAAACAGCCTGCTCCACTGCTTGTCTGTAGAAACTTTTTCACTATGAGAATAGACAAGCAGTGGATCAGTTTATCCAGAAAGGTCATGTAGTCACCTTCCTTGGAGGTTTTCAACACTGACTGGGTAAAGCCCAGAGCAAGCTGATCTCATCATGTAGATGCTTTGAACAGAAAATTGCACTAGAGACCTCCTCGTCTCTCCCCACTTGACTTGTACTATGATCCTGTGAAAGACAGTGGAGAAATAATTTCTGTCAAAGTACTGTAAGTAGCTAGTTAAAATAAAAATATCAATAAAGCCCTAATAAGGTCCTAGTGGTTTCAAAGGAAATGAGGATCTTGTGACAAGACCAAAAAATTCCCGAGGAGTATAAATTTTTCTATAATGTAGCAGCATGAACAAGGCAGTTTAGGACAGACTGTAAGCTTAAAAGCAAATTACAGATCTTATCTTTTCAAACCAGTGGCAGGGAAATGCACTTCTCCAAACAGGAATAACGCATAGGGTCTCTGTGCATTAAGAGTGTGCCAGACAGGTTTAAAGAATTGAAGCTGGGCTTTAGACTTCCTCTTTTATCTTAGGGATGCTTTTTCTCCAAAGGGAATGAAGCTGAAATTCAATGTGGGTTAACAGGCTCAAAAATTGGGGGTGGCTGAAGAAGTATACATATTGACTTAGGCTGAGGAGACACCGTGGATTAAACAAAAGCTTAATGAAATTTTCCTTTTAAAAAAGATAGGCTCCTTTACAGGCAATAAGTGCATTGCTGCCTGTAGTGAAGTAAAATTACTTAAATATATTTTCAGTGTATGTGTAGTTTTGTGTATATTATACAATTACAATATGATTGTACTGATTGACTGAATAAACAACTGTGAATCGATAGTGTATGATTCCCTTTACATTTTTAATATAAACATGAATCCTAAATCAATGCAAAATGTTAGCAGCAAAATTCTTACTAGATTACTCCATTTACACTAGCTATTATGGCAGAATATTGTGTAATGCTAGAGTCTAATTAAAAATTACTATTCATCATTTTATTGTGTCTGTGTCTAGATTGTATTTAAATACTTCATTCTTTTGAACAAAGTATGTGAGACAAAAGCTTTTCAGAAAATTATCAACAGAAGAAAATTCAGCCAGTGTTTGTTTTTCCTTTCCCCGGTGTTGTTAGTAGAAGCTATTGAGATCCTTTCAAAATTTTATTTCCCTCAAAATTATTGTGATTGTTTCTCTGAGTTTTATAGAATTAATTTTCACAGAAAAAAACATAAATTTCTGCAAATACCAACTTTCTGACCAAACACCAGTTTTTATGGCTATAAACTACTCAGCATTAACATACAGATTTCTTGCTGATGTTATTTGTAGCTGCAAATACAGATTGAATTCAGCATAATTTTTAAATCTCTCTTCTTAGAGGTCACATACCAAATTTCAGCCCTGTACAAATGAAAAAATGTCCTCCCTTTTTTTCTTTGAATACTACTTTATGTAAAATAGTCAGTGAACAAGCTGCTTGGAAGCAAAATGTAACTGAAGAAGAGGAGGAAAATTTTAGACTGGCTTAGGCACTTCTCTAGGAGAACTAAGTCAGGGATAACTTCAGTTGTTTGTTGCTGAATGAACATCCTACAACTGCATATGGTAGCAAGACAGGGAAGATTTATGAAGGTGTAAAGAGACTATGAATGCTTATCCTTTGTCTCCACCTTGGTCAGGTAACTGTTAAGGTCAAGATTGTTCCTACCTGTATCATGGATGAGCTTCTGGTACATTCAAGGGATGCTTTACTCCCCTACTGTTGTGATCAATGGAATGCTTTGCAGCTCAGCTGGTTTGGTCCAGGCTTGTCAGGAGCTCCTGAGTTCCTGAGGGGTAGTTTGGGGTGGGAAAGGAGAGAATGCACAACCACACATTTCATTATTATCTGCAGTGCAGTCCTTCAGCACACAGTACAACAAGAGGCTGTACAACTCTTCCATTTTGCTCAGGACTGTCCCTTGTGTTATAATGTCATTGTCAGACCTGTTTCTAATCACTACGGTAACCTTTAGTTGGTGCAGAATTTTTCTTTGTAGCAACTAGCTCACCTCACCAATCCTTGGATGTTGCCATTAAAAGACTTTCATTTCAAGAAAGAATGAGTGCTCTTATGGATTATGTTTTCAGATAGATATATCTTTTTATTCCCTTAAAGAGAAGAAACATGCATACATTCATTCCAAAGAATGGAATCACTGATCACTGCCAAGTGAGACAAATATTCTTTGTAATAAAACTTATCAAAAAGCCATTTTAGGATATACTGATTTGTTAATATTGTTAAGTGTTGACTGATAAAGTACTGATTTTACACCATTCTTCCACTATTCATCCTGAGAAGTAAACTAAAGAAGATTCTCTTACTTATATTTCTTCATTATAGATGAGCGTAGGAGACACGGGTACTGCACTTCTGGAAACTTGGCCCCTGCTTTCTCTTACTTTGAAACAGTGCTGTTTTCAGAATGAAAGGATTGTCAGGAGACTTGAGTATTTTGGAGATAAAGTATATTAGCAAAAGTAGCTACATGTGGGAACATTACATTTTTATGTTAGTCATTTCCTCAGTTATTAAAGACTCTGGATTTTCTTTTTGTTAGATGCTTAATTTTTCTTCTTACGCTGATATTCTAGTTCAAGAATATTGAAACAGAGTTACTCAGCTCTGAAGAGAATCTTGAGATGTCGAGCTATGTACATAAATTTTATATCTGTCCTCTCAGGCTGGGATGTCTGTTCTATTCTGTCGTATGAGAGGTATTATTTCTTGATCAGTTATTTTTGTAATTTCGTCTGCAGCTTGTCTCCGATAGAGATAGTTACAACCAACACTAATTTGTATAGGGTTTTGTTTCCATCTAATGAACCAACCATTGGATTTTCCATGGTATTTATTAAAATAAATTGTTTGTTGTTCATTAAGATTCTGTTAATATAATAAGACCAAAATTCACATCTACCAATAGCCTTCCAAAAGATCTATTTTCTCTGTCTTTGGGAAGCTGCTTCCTCTGTGAGTGTCTAGTCAGCTGGCTTCACTCTTAGATTAAGGTCTGCTACTTACCTCACGAATTAATAGTTTGGGTTGTTATGTTTTGTAAGATTCCACATGTTGACCTGTAACTTTTAATTCAAATTAGTTTTAGTTTCTTACTTTAATGCTCTCTTTGTGCATCAGCTGGAATCTCATCAGTAATATCCAATCCACAAAAAGTCACCCACTGTGGAATTAAGGCCCGCTGCATTGATTAATATCTATAAGTTCCAAATACCAATGGAAATGTAGTGCATGTAAGTTTTTCGACCAGAAAACCCTTACCAAATTAAATAAACAGTGCCAACAGAGTTTCACATTGTAACTTACTACAGTAGATCTAATTATATAAATGCTCATGACAAGAATAGACCATAGAAGAACTTTGTGTAAGGTGAGACAACGAAAATTAAAAGGAACACCGAAATCCTATGTTGTATGGTATTTCAGTGTCACATAGCATACACAATACTAAATGAGCAAAAAATACGTAAGTGTATGAATTTATGTTATTTTATTGTGAATCAAATCCCTGCATCTTGGAACAGGCATTCTGAAAATGGTGTTTTTTGCAGCTATGTTACTTGGACATATTACCTGGATAACAGTATTCCATGGTAGCTATAGCATTTCTGTCATTACATACTCATATTTACATATAGTTTAGAAAGAATTCTTAGTTTACAGTTTTCCAGGTCTTATGCTGTGTACTTTCTCACTTTGAACTTTCCTCTTTTTTGTGTGCACATACACATACATGCACATATATACACAGAAGTCTTTCAAGAGCTGTTGACAGAGATTAAGAAGTAGATTCTGTAGATTTTTTATCACTCCAATTTCCTTTAAATTTTGATTAAAAGAATAGTAATGGACCATTTCCTAATCTCCTATGAATTGTTGCTATAATAACTAAAATTAAATGTTAATTGACAAAATGCATTCGATTGTATGATTTCGTTTTAAATACTGCAATTGATTAATAACTCTCTCTAAGATTTGTAGTGATTCCCACACACTAGTAAGGACAGTTGTACTTTGTTAGAACATCCTCAGTGACCTTTCAGGTGTAGAATTTTCCATCTTAAACTGGTCTTCATTTTGTGCCAGTTATTTTATGCTAAAATATGAAGAACTGCCTCCTGGCCCTTCCCCTGCACTTTTCCCAGCATATTCACATCTGGTTCCCAAATATATTTGCTTCTAAAGAGCACAGTGAATGAGTGACAGAGAAGACACATGTCGAAATGCACAATTAGTAAAGTTTTAAAGTATGTGATAATGGATGTTCATGTTTTCTGCAAGATATAATATTTTTCTTCATTTGTATCCCTGTACTAGTGCTTTTAAGTTTTTCTAAATGCTGCTACGTCAGTTTAGAAAAGAGGAAGTAGAATAAATCTGTTGCCTTACTTAAAGAGAGAAGAGAGTTTTAAATTTCAGGCTACCTAGTACAAGAAAAAACCTCCTCCATATAAAGTTTCTGTTTTGCATATTCTGTTTGTGTGCTTCAGCCTATTTCTCCTGACTTATGGCCTTTTTCTCTTTTTGTATTTCTGTTAACAGAAAGCTGACCTTGCAGTTGCACCATTGGCAATTACCTATGTTCGTGAGAAGGTCATCGACTTTTCCAAGCCCTTTATGACTCTTGGAATAAGTATTTTGTACCGCAAGCCCAATGGTACAAACCCGGGCGTCTTCTCCTTCCTGAATCCTCTCTCCCCTGATATCTGGATGTATATTCTGCTGGCTTACTTGGGTGTCAGTTGTGTGCTCTTTGTCATAGCCAGGTAACATGTCAACTTTTGTGATTTTTTTGGCAATTGTTACCATTTTTTTCTTACTAATAATTGTCAAAAGTCACAAAAATGTTCTTACTTTCATACTCTTATATTTAAACTTCATGATTTACAGAAGAATGATTAATGGTGAGGGTTCTCACTATTAATATTCTCCACTGCCATACTAAGTTTCCAGTGTGTTACTGGACTTATTCACGAAGTCTTGAGTATGCTAGTTAGATTTCTTCTTTTACTTACAAGTATAGAGACCCTAGAAACTTTTCAAAATATCTTTTCCCAATAAGTCTGCATTTAGAAACACAGGGTTTGCATGTTTTATTTTGTTACCCTGATTTCTGTTTATGCGCTTAATTTCAAGTTGAGTACTTAGCTGCCCACATTAATTCTAGATGCCCAAACAGGGTCTCTACTAGTTGCAAAAGAGCTTGTATAGATTAGTATCTTAGAAATAGGGTAGCAACATTTATTTTTTTTACTTTTGTGTTAGGTGAAATCCCCAAGATACCTCACAGCATTTAAAGTCTCTGAGTGGAATATTTTTGGAAGCTTAGCCGAGCTTTCAGAATTAAGGAACACAGTACATCAGTTGTTAAATTATAAATTGATGTGATATATAGGGCTCAGTTTTTTATCTGGTTTGTTCAACCCAAATGAGCAGAAAAACATCTTTTGACAAAAATCCCAATATGTTTACATTCTCCTTAACTCATTAGTGCTGAGTTCAGATGCTCACATAAATACAGACTTAAATGTTATAACTCTAGCTTTTGTCATGACAGCAAAAGAAAAAAATCAGAACAGTCTATGTAATTTCCTTTACAGATTTCCCTTAGTAGTCACTTGCAATTTTTTTAATCAAATGTATATAAACTATATTGGCTTTTATCTCTTTAATAATATGGGGTCTTTTTGTGTGAGTTGATAATGAAATCTCACTTCGGTCCTGAGATTTCCATGATTTCATTCTGTGGTTCACAGTAGAATCTTCATATTTTTCTATTGTGCTGAAGTTAGTATCAGGATTCTCCATCTGTCTTTGATATTCTCCATTTCATTTTGGAGAAGCTGTATCATTCTTACATTAGGGAGAAGCAATATTTTTAGAAACCAGTTTAAAAGTAATTTAGCACCTGTAGATGAAGTACATGAGATATTGAAGTATTATAGGTAACACTGAAACATACTGTGTAATGAAAGACTTTGCTGTGTATCTTCTTTAAAAGTATACTTTAAAGAGCCACACTAACATTGAAAGTTTCTTGAAAGACCAGGATATTTTAGTGGACTATATAACCAGAAAGTACAATAATTTTTGAGGTAGTCCTGTCATATAGATACCTCTGAAAGCACAGCTGAGCATAAACCACAACTGCTATCTTGTGAAATGCCTTACGTAAAATATTTATGTATATGTCCAAAAATTTTAACCCTACTGTTATCACTGAAGGACATTTTCAGCATGATGCACAGTGCTTTTGACAGGCAGTTCCCACTAATGTTAGTAGGATTTGTATGGCTGAGTTCCTACTTATGCTTTGAAAATGTGCCTTGACATGTTTTTTATTTAGGAAAGATAGATTTTCTTGAAGCCTTTTTTTTTTTTTTTAATGAAGCTATTCAGCCACTTGAGCTCACTAGCAGAATAGGAAAGAATATTTATTTTTATACAGAAGCACCAGATAGTAAACCAATACTGCTGAAATTTTTTTCACTTGTCTGTTTTTGTGATCAACACCATAAATTCCTTATGTAATTGGAAGCATTATCTTCATTGTAAAGCAATATGAACTGTGTTTTATAGTAAGCAGAGAAGTTTGGTTTTTGTAGATTTGTCTAAGATACATTTTTTTAAACATAAATTTATATCAGCCTTCAGATCTAGAGATTTTCAATATTTCTTAACTGGTGCAATCAAATATTGATAACACATTTAGAAACAAAATATCTAGGGTTATGTAAGACAATCTACAGATTTTATTCATAAAGCGGAATGACTTAATAGTATGCGATAGCATTTTCTAACAGCATCACTCATAAAAGGAAGCAGGTCTAAATTAAAAGTTAAATTTCCTGCTGAATACTAAGCAGAGAGGAAGAGTATTATTCAAATGTTAAAGACTTGTTTGCAAATACTATTTAAAAATGTTATCTGTCATGTAAAGAGAGATACTTTAAAGTGTGGTAGCAAAGAGGACTTTGCAGCAGAGTGATATGTATTTTCAGTACAGATTATATGTTAGGTATTTTACAGCTGATGATGTATTTTTCAGTCCTGGTGTTGTGAAACTCTTGGACTGCATGCCACTAGTTCAATAGGTTCTACCTAGTGTGTCTTATTAAGAAGATTTCTATTCCATAACAATCCTTCCATAATAGATATCTAAATAAGAGTGTCTCGTAATAATTACTATGTGTTTCATAATAAGGTGTGCCTTTGTTTGGAGCAATACTTAGTATGTCTTTTGTGATATAATGTTTTGTAATTACAGCTCATCAGAGTGTTCAGCATAGAATATTTATTTTAAAATTGAAACCTCCCATTTTTGTGTCGAATGTTTTGTGATGTTATTGTTTCACCATGTCTTCTAAACAATGTTGGCATGTAAGAGCTTGGGACATTGAAAATGGAAAGTACCATTTTGTTGTGCTACTTGGATATCACTCAATTAGTGACATGGTGATATTTAAGTAAAGATGAAGAAATTAGTAAAAGCTTCAATAATCTTTAAGAAAGAATTGCTGAAAATACTTTCATAGAAAAACATAATATAAATCTATATCAGTACTTTTCTTTATTTCCAAAACCGTTGGATTTTCCTTCCAGTTTGAGAACCATATGTAAAGAGCTGTAATCCCTGCACAGTCAACAAGACAAGAAGCTAGGAAAGTTTTATATGTTATCTGGAGGGATTTTCTATTTTATTTTCCTTTTGTATCTCCCCCCAAAAAGGGATTCTACTTTTGAACATGCAGATTTTGCACTGCAGGTAGGATGTCTGGTAACAGTGTTTTCTTTAATTGCCATCCTTTGTGGGGAGTTATAGTAGACTGTGCTTTCTCTATAAATACAAAAACCTCTTAATCTTGTTTGTTGCCATTGTTGAATCTCACTAGTTAGGGTGGTTAGTTTGAAAATTCCTTTCTTTGTTGTGCAGACTGATGACTGATATATAAACGCAGTCTGCTTGACACTAAACCTATTCATTTTCTGTGAACTGAGAAGTTCACATAGCGTTTTTTCCTCTTGTGACAGCAATAATAGATCTGTTTCTGGCGCTAGATAGCAGTGTCTTTGTGTGTCTGCTAGCAGTGTCTTGTGTCATCTGAAATCCTGTTGCATTCCAATACCTTCCCTTTATGCCTCTGCCTTTACTTGTTTCTTTGATTTAGAATACCAGTTAAATTCACAGTTTAGACATGACTAGAAGGAAAACTAAGACTTCAGCAAAGTACATCAACTCTTTTTTGGACTTCTGTCAAGTACACAACATTTTCTGATCTGTATAATCAAAAATCTCAATTAGTGTAATTTTTAAAAATTTCTGTCTGTTTCTGCAAATTATTGTTTCATTTCTAAGCAACATGCTGTTTTCTTACAGTGTTGAATATCAGCTTCATAGACAAATATTGTCCCATTTTTTCCATCAGTCTGTATACAAGAAACAGATGCTTGCTATTTTTGGTCTTCAAAATCTAATATGTTGGTAACTAAAGGATCCTTCCCTTTATATGTAGGCAATACGAAGAAAACCAGTTTTATGCTTTCAAAAATGCTTAATATGTTTTATTTACATAGGGTGACTTTCAAAATTAATCTTCAGCTGAGTTTTTTGATGATTGTATTGTATTTTGAGGCTCTTATGCATAATTTTAAATATCCATGTCTTCTTATATATTTTCTGAAAACACAGATTGCAGACTAAATTCCTAAAATATTTTTATCAAATAATTTTTTGCCTAATTTACTGGATTTCAAGTTATTCCCTACACACTGAAGGATTTCTCTGCGTAGTAAGGTCTTTTTGCGGTGGCCATATCTTTCTGTCATAAAGAAGTTTGCACTTAAGTGACTTATCTTCAAAACTGGAAGAGGTACAGCATACAGCTGCCTTAGCAAGGTGCTTCACTTTTGCAGAGCAGATGTGAAGCAAATAAACTATCCTGGATAAAATGGTCCACTATTTAGCTCTTATGCTTCTTTACACTGAGCTGTCTGAAGTATCAGTGAACATTGCGCAAATATACATTAAACTGTGCTCACTGCCCTAACTGCTAATATTGAATCATGGGTTGCCGTTTTAAAGGGCTTAATTTGCCTTTGCTTGTAACACATTTTGTATGCTAGGACTTCTCGTCTTATCCTCCCTTTGGAATTATGCTACTCTCTGTCTCCTGTGTCAAGACCTTGTGCTGCTTCCAGCTGCCAATGCATTTGTTATCACATATTTTTCCATTTCCTAGTAAACACTGATGAGAGCACAATGAACGTTGCCTCATCAACAAATTATATTTTTCTCTTACCAGCTGGAATAAACCAGAATTAAAGAAGACAAGTTTTAAAAAGTCTCCACACATTTATCTTAATCTTTTCTCTCTGAAGAAACTTAGGAATAGCCTGCTGCTTCAGACTGGAACAGATGCCTGAGCATTAAGTCTCTCTGGAGTGCATGCATATCTTTTTACATCTCATCAGTCTTCATTTTTATTTTATATTTTTGATCAGCTGATTTCTGTCCTTAATCTTGTCTGACTGATTTTCAATCTACTTCTTGAAAACTATCTTGATGGAAAAGTATGAATGAGAGAATGAGAGGAAACTACTTTTCCAGTTACTATGGAGCTCTGGATCCTAAATTACTATGTTGATAATTATTCAAGTTGGAAGTTAGCATATTTGCCATTTATTCTTAACAAACATTCTTTTCATGAGAATTTTGTCTCCTGAAGTCTCCCTAGAGAACTACAGCATATGCTATGAGGTGTTTTCAGGAATAGATTCATCATCCAATAGGGCAATCCAGATGTCAACCCTGAAATCTGCTTCTCTCATAATTTTACAGTTTTAAGATAGTTTTGCCTCGATTGTAATGCAAGTGGGGATATTGTCACTCTATTATAAAATGCTGTAACAGACAAGGATAAAATTGTGCCAAAAATTAGACACTTCCGAAAATTGTTCCATAACAATTATTTCAGAATCAGAAAATTTTATTTCTTTGAAATCAAGTTGCACCTTATGACCCTTAGTTGATTGCTTCCAAAAGATTCCGTATAATCTGCTTCTTTTTGTATAATTTTTTTTCAGGTTGAAAAGCAAATCCTTGCTAATGCTAGAGATCATCTTTATCATTTAAAAAAAAAAAAAAGAAAGAAAGGAAAAAAAAGTAACTGTGCCAGCCTCTTGGAAACTGAGTTTTTTTGTCAAGGGAACCAGGCAGATTGCATGACAAGAATTGTTCTCTCTCTTTTATGGCTTTTTAAGCTTTTTTAAAATTAACTGATATGTTTGTGTTGCTACACCAAGAAATCCTAGTATTTTGTGAGAATGTTCTAGAAAGCTTACTTGCTGAACTAAATTTCTCCTCCTTTACATGACATCTGAGAAATTTTAATTTTAGAATTCCAACATTCAAATGAAGTTTCAATAACTGAGGTAATATAAAGAAGGCACTTCAATTATATCTTATATCTTAATTTTTTCACTCATAAGCAAATTATTAAGCACTTGTTTTTTACTTAGTCTATCCTGCTAAATGTTATAAGAATGAAATTGTACAGACATCTTGCCTGGACAACAGGCACTGGAAATTTTGTAAGCTATACTTGCCCATGATATTTCAAATATGCTCAGGTACTTCTAAATCTCACTTTTCCCAAAACATGGATGAAAGCTTTAAATTGGTTATACAGTTTAGTGCACTGCATGCCATTTATATTAGCATAAATCTGTATAATTAGTAACAGTATGTAAGTGATTAAGTAATTTTCTGTGGCTAGCACACAGATCTGATGATCCATCTATTTTCGATATAAATTGCAAAATATATTGGAATTATAATTCCTTCTCATTGTCATCATCTAGGTTATGTAATTATTTTGAGAAATTATTATTTAGATCACAATCAGTGCTATAAAATCTAGATGTTTTGGATGAGGATATATGGCTTAAAGAAGGACACATATAGGAATGACTTCAGCAACAATCTCTTGCTTTGCATTTTGACACTTGGAAGAATGCTTTGATCTCTCTGACTCTTCTAGAAGAGATTTAATGTCAGTTTATAAATTTTATAGTTTATAAATAAGCAACCCAGTATGGACTCCTCATCCTAGGCCCTCAAGATTTGCTTGAACTACTTCTGAATGCTTTCAATCTCCTTCATCTGTTCAAGAAGAGACAATACTTCCAGGAGGTCTATGAGTCTTCTTATAAGCACAATATCTACATAATAACCTCTACTATAACACTGTTAGAGATTGCAGTAAGAGAAAACTTCTTATCTTTTAAACTTTTTAACATAAATATCCTTGTTACATTTTAGGGGTAAAAATCCCCAGTTCTCTAAATCCTTGCAATATTGGTGCTGGATCAATCTGAAATCCCAGGCACTACTTACCATGCATCAAAACAGTGAAGAAACCACTGCGAGCAAAACAACTGAAATTATTTTACTGAGGTTGGCTGAAAAAATCATAACCAGCTGCTTTAGCAGTCCAGCAGAAAGTGTAGTACTCCCATTGGCTAAATCTTTGTTTGCATGTTAAAGAATTAAAATATATTCACTTGAAGTGAATCAATTCTGTATTCCTATGTCAAGAAATTGTTGGTTTTTTTTTTTTCCCCCATGATGTAGGTGTTTTAGGAAAGCACTAGGTTTGGTGACTTGTGCTTTAAGAAAAGCACCTCATAGTATGCATTTTTTTGTCTCAGTTGCTTCACCAGTATGTTTTATGTTAATTCTTATTCCTTCGTAGGTTACCTTAATCAGGTTTTAATTTTTTTTTAAATGAAGAGTATAGAAGTATCTTAATGCTGCATAAAATTGAAGATGGCCTAATAATTCTTTTCATCCTTTCTGTTTTTGGTTTTTTTTCATTATTCTGAAAGACGTCACGAGGCTCTAGAATTCATTACTAATTATCCAAGAACCTAGGTATTTTGAATGTCTGCGCTGAATTGTAACTCTGTTCATCCTTAAGGAATTTTGTGTCCCTTACTACCAGCAACTTAACTCTTCATTCTCACTTACTTAAGTACCCATTCTGACTTTTATGACTTCCTACATATAGGTGTTACATATTTTAAGCCATGTATTTCCTCTCCATAGTGATGGAACTTTACAATGCAGTCTTTTGTAGAATCTGAGGGTATTTATGGAAAGCTGTTTCAAAACTCATGTTGAACTACTTTTCATTCTGTGATTTTTTTCTTTGTTTCAGTTACTCTTTTGCATGCTACACTGAGAATTTCACTGCCCAAACCTGTCAGGATCCTATATATCTCTTTGAATCTCAACAACATCTTGTATCTTAGCATCTCAAGGGTGTTCACTAAAGCTCTTGGAGAGGATTCAGTTGGATAAACCACCCTTACTAGTAAAATCTTCTAAGTTTTCATTGGTGAAATAATGAGTTTACTCAGTGGCCTTCCTCTGTTTTGATTTTTGTCTGACTAGAATTGTTCTGTTTGAGTCATTCTGTTTCACAGTGTTCATTGCTAGACATCTGTCTGAAAGCCATTCACTTTCTATCTAAATCATTATTTCGAACTGCCTCTGACAGTTTAATAATTGCATTTGCATTCCCCTCATCTTTAGAACAAGATGGGAGGTGCTGGAAGATATTATGCCACACTGTATTGTCATTTTGTGATTTCTTTTCAGACACACGTAATCCTATCTTACACACTCATAACTGATTTTACGTGCCCAGATGCCTGTGACTTTATTTTTGCACACTCTATGGCCAAGTTAAAATATTATAAACATACATACTATGAAAATTGTTTTTGAAAGTATCTCTGCAGCCACAACGGTGACATTTTTCACTAAAAATCTGTAATTTTCTTTATCGAATTGGGTTTAGCTGAAAGCAAAGTAGATCTCATCTACCTACTTTTGTGTTTTCAAGTGTCTTGTATAAACAATTTCCATAAGTGAGTCAATATCTGAAGACTGATTTGTCGAGAGTTCTATAGCATCACAGAAAATATTTCATGTCTACCACGGACAGTGATTTGTTAATTCCTATATACTGTGTTAAAGTCCATTAGCAAATAATTCCATAGTCCATGCTTGTGAAAAACAGTCTGAGGAACAATTGTTTTTCGTTTTGAAAGATTTTTCGCAGTGCAGGGGTTCATCCTTATTTTTGACAGCCCTTACTAGTTACCAGCATGTATAGTACATGAGAAGAATATTGGATTGCTTTTATGAAAGAGCTTGCTTGAAAATGAGTCTCCAGAAAAAGTGTCAAGCATTCTTTTTTTTTTTTTTTATATTGGATCATTTAATTCTGTTTTGTCAAAACAGTTTTTTCCTCTATATGTAGCAAGAAAAGAAAACACAAGTTTAGACTTGGCACTTCGTATATTTATTTAGGAAATGATAGCATGAAATGTTAAATGTGCCTAAAGAGAAGGGTTCCTCTCTATATGAAGCTGAATGTTTTTAAAGTTAAAATGATCGTTTGAGAAGGGTCAGTGCCCCTCATGTTTTTGGAGTTAGGGAACAGAAGGTTTATTTGCTTTAATTTAGGTTTGGTTTATTTCATGTGTTTTATTCTGGCATTCATAATATTTGTGGGGAGAACAAAACTGTAACTCTCACCATAATTCATAGCAGCAGATGTCTCATGAGATATGCAAAACCTCATTCTCATGAGATATGTACTCCCCCTACCTGAAGAACAGAACACAAGGATCTGCTGGAATGAGAATAAAGAATCCAAGAAGGTACCACAGTGTTGTCAAAAGATTTTGTTAATAATTAGGTGTAAGTGGTAATTTGAAAATGTGCAAGTTAGCTGATTGACTGATTCCTTTTCTAATTGCACCAGTGACTGAATTTATAGAGTATTTAATATATTAGAAAACTAATTCAACCAGCAGCTGAACTGTTGGGTGGTATTGGTTTTTTTTATTTTTTTGTTTGGTTTGGTTTGTTGTTGTTTTGGTTTGTTTGGGTTTTTTTTCCCCCCAAAGTCAAAACAGAAAACTAATGTAGGAGACACTTAATTTATTGAAATAATTTCACATATGCATTTTGCTTGGAATACTTGACTAGCAGTGAAATGTTTCATCAAAAAAAAGTAGAGGTTATAGTGATGGGATGGAAAATTGAACGTTTGCAGCCGTGATTTCTATTTACCTTTATTCTGGAGGACCCAGAAAAATAAAATAATATTGAGCAAAAATGGCTGAAGGATTGAAAAGCACTTCTTATGCTAAGTAAGTCAAACATATAAAAATTATCATTAAAATTTTGCTAAATATGTGGACTCCTATGTCATGAATTTCTTTATTTCACCTGACTTAAGATGGAGAGGTAAACCATTGGAAGAAAATCCAAGATTATATGATAGTTGTTAACCTTGTAGGAAATTCTAGGAACAGATGTTCAGTGGAATGAAATAGCAGTTTATATAGGGTAGTATTTCAGAATTCTCTGTTGAATTATTTGGTTTCAGGATTACTTGAAGGAAAGGAAAACTTGGGTAACAAAAGTATTTTATGAATTTTATTCATTCTCTAAAATAGACCTTATGCTGTTATGGAACATTAAAAATGCAGATACAATTCTCGAGTACTTTTAGATATTTGTGACTTAATAGTCGATTATCCAATTATTTGTAGTGGTGGAACTTGTTTGTTAGAATATAAGGTTGGGTTATTTTGTTTGGTTTTGATTTTTTTTTTCAATAAGCATAGGTTTCTGACTTCAGAACTGGAAATAACTTAGTTTTTCAAATTTAGCTAAATCCAAATTTTCTAAATTTCTTTTCTCTCAATCATCATTATCAATTATATTTTGAAAAATAAACATAAGTAGACATGTAAATGGAAAAGAAAACCCCCCCACAAAAATAGAACCTTACCTCTGAAGGATAGAGAATTTCTTTCTTGGAGGAAAAAAAGTATTAGACTTGGGTCATAGTTAAACATTATACTTTAGATCAGAAGCATCTCTTTAAAAGAAGTACGGAAATAAAGAGCAAATATTTCTTGATGTTAAGTGTTATTCACTATCTGGAATAGTGAATAAGATTGTTCCCTACAAGTTCCTGTAGATAGGCATATGAGAATTATTTATCTCATGATCTTTCTGATTTAGCTGTTTCCAGAAATTTACCTTGCATATGCAAGACTTCCATCTGTAACTTATTAGAGAGTATAAGTCATTTAAGCACTGACAGGGCTTGATCAGAAATCAGTCTGAAAAAAAGTATGGTAATTGTTTTTGATACTGAAATGAAATCTGTGGCATGTCCTTCAAGCATTTCTGTTTTATGTATGGAAGTCACTCTGTGTTAAATGATGGTGAAATTGTTTTAGTATAAATCTAGTCATGCATTTTCAGACTTTAAATAGTGGGTGCCTTTTTGTTGTGTTGTTTTGTTTGTTTGTTTGCATGTTTTTTGTAATTTATTATAGCATTATCAAAAATGTTGTCTTTAGCAACAAAGGTAACCTTCTTAGAGGAAAATTATTTGACATCGAAAATTTTGAGCACTGTAGTTAAAAATTCCACATCAGCTAAGGGATATATATTAGTTTATTATAAAATAATAAGTGTTTAAAATATCAAAAAGTTTGTCAGTAATTCTTACTGCACATCAGAGACAATTTTAAATATAAGTAATTTTTATTAAATAGGGCTGTTCTGGCACATCACTCTCATTATACTGTTTGTTTTGTTTTGTGTGACCATTTGACGTGGCACCTTCACTTGCCATTGGGATTTTGCTGAAACTTTTATAACAGATAGCCTCTAAGTGTGAGAAAGAAACATGGAGACAGTGTTACTTTAGCTTGATGAGATCATTCATATAAGTTTAGATGACTAAAGATAGCAAACCAGCCAGATCTACTGCCTCTTTCCATTTTGGTTTCTACTTTCCTCAACTTTATGGAGCAGGAATACTGCATGGCAAACTTTTTATGGGGTGAATAGTGAAGTGGTAGATAGCAAAAGAAGGTTATGAAATTTCTTTCCATTCTCCCAGGTATTTAAAGTTCTAGTCCTTTCCTAGGAGAAATAGCTTTAGCTTTACACAGAATAGGATGCCTATTTGCTTTTAACTTATTTGGTTTGTAGAAGTAAAAGTATAGTGCTCTGTACCAGAGCACCATTCCCAGGGGTATCAAACAGTTTTAGCTAACAGGCACTATAGCAATTAGTTCATGTTCTGGAGCAATTTTCTTGGTAGATATTTTGTAAGGAAAATCAGAAACACTTCTAGTGTAATGCAGGTTCAGAGAAGTTCCTGTGGAAGGAATTCCAGTGCTTAGAAAATTCTCTGGTTTTGTGGCTGACACAATGTAACCAATGAGCCCTGTCCAGAAGGAAAATGGAAGCTGGCAGCAGAATTTTTTGCATTGCACTGCTTTGCTGTGTTCATGGAGCATGGCAAATTTAACATCACATGGCAAAAATACCTCAAAAAGGCTTCTAATTTGTCATATTTATCCTCCGCACACTTCTCTCTCTTACTTTCTCTCTCTTGCTCTCCTTGTCTTCTAAATTGACATGTTAGAGGAGAGTCAGAAGTTAATCTCATCAAAATCTGGTCAGTGTGCCCTTCATTTATTGTAATGAAAGGAATTTTCACCTTGCTTCAAATGTAACTGTAATTAGATAAAGTTACTATGTAGATGCATACCAGAGGCTCCACACATCTTTCTGTTGAGCTGCAGCTGGAAGCTCAATTGTGCCTTCAGCTTAAATGTTGATGGGGATTTTTAATGTTCATAACACCTTCCTCATCATCTTGCCTTTTATACTGTATAGTCGTTTGTGCCTGAACAAAAGCAAATGTCAACACCAGCAAGAATGGTGGTGTTGCTTCTATGCACAAATCTAAATGGCTCCACAGGTGAAAGCAGTGAAGATTTCTGGGTGGTAGGGGAAGATTAATTGGGCTTTCCTGTAACACAGGACAGCTTTCAGAGCATCACTAAGCAGGGTCATGTCATGTCATGTTGTTACATAGACAACACCAAATACTTGCTTTAGAGAATTCACAGTTCAGAAGGAGTATTTAAATAATTTAAATAGTTAAATAGGAACAAAACTTCCATGAGGTATGAAGAAAATGAAGTGGAAAATGAGTAAATTTCTTAAGAAGGGAGGTTCAGCAGTTATAGTTCAGTTCTTCAGCTATGTCAGTAGGAGCACATTTCAGTTTGCTTGTTTACATTATAAAGCAAGAGAACTTTGAGGAGGATTTTGAAAGAGAGGTATTGATTTTGGCCTTGAGGCTATTCTCACATGAAGTCTGGATAAGATTCAACTGGAACCGGTGGAATAGCTACGCAGGTTATCCTGTGGCAATGCTATTAAAATCGCTTCCATCTTTGTCTTTCTATTGGGGAGAAGCAGTGGATATGAGGAAAAAAAGAAGAAAATATAAAGTTACATTTCAGATTAGTTTGTGTGGAAAGGAATGTGTTTGTAAGTATTGAAACTTCACGGAAAGCTCTGCAGATATTTGGGACAGGAGTATGCACTTACTACCTTTGTGGAAACATACAAGTTGCTCATAGGGATATTATCTCTGAGATATTGGTGTTACAGCAGCTGAAACACTCCAATGCTTTTTCACTCATGAATGGTTGTTTTGGCAGTTTGGTCAGAGGGAAGATAATGGATTAGATTCAGTGGTACATGAAGCAGTATGTTTTGAGTCAAATGACAGGGTTAAATACAGAATGAAGTCAAGTTAGTGGTCCTTGGTAAAAAAATAAAAAGTTGATAGAATTGTCCTTCCTCAGAAAAAAAGGAAGGCCTATGCATAATCTATTTCTGTATAAAAGAATGTTACTGCATATGCCCAGAGACAATTTGGATCTAGTCCCTGAATTATTGAAATGCTACTTCCAGAATCACAGTTTCTTCGAAAAAAACTAGAAGAAGTACTCTGCTGAGTCAAGACTTGAAATACTTAGTACCCTGGCAGAGTTTTATCAAACTGGAGAGCTGGAGGGGTGAATTCCAGCTCATTGATAGCTCTGTGAAAGCAATATCTTGGTGGTGAGAATCGTGAGCATGTGATTGCAGTGCTTACAATCAAAGAAGTACTTGTATCTCATTAATATTGAGATGAATATATTATAGGTAGCTCATATCCAGACCTCAGGGTTTTATTTGAAGGTGAGAGAAAGGTTTCTAGATAATGAAAAAAACCCAAACAAACAAAACAAAAAAATCCAAACCCAAAACAACTGAGTATTTTTCAATGATCAGGATATGGAGCTGCAATACAGCAGTGTCCCTGAAGTTGTAGTTACTAGTTGCAGTTACTATCAAATTTAGTAAGTGTCTTGTTTTTGAAATCTCTTAACCATGGTTCTTTCCCTAAGAAAGCCTGTGTGTTCCATTAGCAGGAACTGAAATATTTGTACAATTGCTAATACATTTGAGAATTGTAGCAGTAACAAAACAAAGGATGAAACATCTTGTAATCAACTGTCAATAATACATGATTGTCTTATCATGTTCCTGTAGCATACAGTGTGAGAGCTCTCACTGGTTTTGATAGTAGCACAGTGAGTTTTAGAGAGTATGTGGGCCAGAAAGTTCTGTGTTTAAATGCTCCATCATCCCAGTTACCCCACCCACAGAGTTTACCAGGATTTCCTGTCTTTTTAAACCACATTTGGGCATTATCTGAGTGTAGTACAGGCCAAAACTATGAACAGGAATGCCCTAACAAATAAACTGTATGGATGATTTCATGCCGTTGCTGAAGTCTGAGTCATTCCCTTCACTTACTGGTACAGTTATAATCATGGAAGTTCATAGAATTATATGTATTCCTATTCATTGCAAATTTTTGATGAAACTTTAATCAAGTACTTTAAATGCAGAGTTATTTTTATATATTTGTATTATGTACAAATAGTAAACAGAAGGATTTTCCTTTCTTTTTTTGGAGGGTGTGGAAAATCAAAGAACCACACACCAAAGAAAAGGCAACCAAGAGCCCCTAAAACAAACCACAAACCAACAATTTTCCAGAGCTTAATTTGTGATGACAAAACTTTTTTAATCTCAGAGTGACATATAAGTGCAAAAAATACTCACTATAAACAAATACTCCAAAATACTCCACATGAGCCCATATTATTAATATGATTTTATTAAAAGTATGTTCTATTTTGACAATTTTAAAAGCAGAAAGAAACATAATGTTGGTCTTGCTAATGTTTTAATGGCTTATTCTCTGTGTAAAAATCACATTCAATGTGCCTATATTAACAGATATCCTATTATGTAGTGACTCTAGTGTAATAATTTTTCTATTCATGTCATTCTGATGGTTGACATTTAATGCATGGTGAAGGGCAACAATGAATTGTTATGCACTCTAAACTAGATATTTCCTTTGCTGTGATGTTAAATGTTAAACTAGTCTTCTGTCAAGAAGGTTGTCTCAATATTGAACAGAAAGGCCAGATTTGTTATACAACCTTTGAATGACCAACCTTTTTTTAAGAAGTCCATATATTTTGATATTGTATAACATGATTTCACACTTCATTACGTGCCTTTAGGAAGTCCTCTGCAGTACTCTACTTCTTTCCTTCAACTTGTGACAAACTTTTGAATGAATTGAGGAAATCCATATGCGCTTCACTTTTAAAAGAGGGAGCATTTGAATTTCTCAAGTACCTTTCTCTCTGACACTGTTTTTTTATTCTCTTAAATGGAAATAATTACGAACATTACTTTATGTTACTACTATAGTATAGACTATCAGTGTTTTACAAATTTACAGTCTTATTCAGAGATATGGAATAACCATCGCAAAAATTTTGTTTGGACAAAAATGGCAAGGTCTTCCAATCAGTAGTGCATATGAATCCTTTGTTATTGCAAACATGCCAATCAACAGTATGAGCAACTTTGCGAAGCCTAATAGAGTGTTACACACTATTGGACTAAATTACACTGAACACTTGCACGTCGGGTTTCCTAATAAAACGTATTTGAAGATATATAGACAAATATAGGATATTGTATAATGAAGTTTAAGAATTATAAGTAATCTTAAGAAGATAGAGATTGGTATGTGTTTTTACTTAGAAATACTTAAATGAAAAATGAAGGCAATGCCTATACAGCTCCTACCTTTTAGGGAGGATATTGAGATTTCTTAAGATAGGAAAACTGGCTAACATAATCTTTGAAGATGTGTCAGCTTGAAAGTATTTATGTAAAGTAGTTTCTGAGAACTCAGCCCACCCTTTCAGTTTAGGAACATTACAAAATCTGGTGAAGTCCATGACAGTGGTAGTACATAGGGTTTTAGACAATCACAAATATAAGAAATAACATTCTCCAAACAAAATGAAGTGATAATTTGTAATGATTTATGTAATCATTAAAGTCACATCATCTGTTATTTCTCATACAACATACATGATTTTTTTCCTGGAAGCGTGAAAGCATTTTTTCCCATGTGTTAAAGCACGGGCTAAATATCAAAGTGTGTTATTTCAGAAAATTTATCTAAGATATTGATAACATTTTGCTAAATCACACTGTGCATATCCTTTTAATATTCTTTCATCAACAGACACAGATTTCCTGATTTTCTTTGACAATAACTTCTGAGTTCCAGATCAGGGCTTCAGTTTCTATGGTTTACTGAAACCTTCTTGAAGGTGTGTTTTGGGGAATATAAAGGAGAATCCATGCTAAAACTACTTTTCATTAGATTTGACAGTCTAGGCTCTAGGAGCAGATCCAGGAATGTACTTGAAAGGAGCCAAGTTATTTTACATATTAAACTTAGGAGAATTGTATTATTTTTACCATCATTTGAGGATTACTTGAGGCATTCTTAATTCAGGAATAATTTAAAGGCAATGGAGATAATAAATACTTCTTGGGATACATATAAACAATCTGTTATCCAAATTTTTAACATATATTAAAAGAATTTATAATTTGGGAAATAGATACATTTTATTTTTAAAAAATGAGAGCATTGTTTCATGGTTTGAGGATGTCAAAGTGCTTACTAGTTGTTCATAGGCATAGAATTTTTTAAAGATAATACAGAATACACAGAATACACAGAATACTGTGAATACTGTTCTTCAGAATACACAGTAGCATTATTTTTTGTTGCCACATGACAGAAAGATAACTACTTCAAATATGTGCAGTTTTATAATAATTAAAAATCCAAGTCTTCCTTATTCTGGCCTAAAAAAATGTGAATTGTACATATAAAATAAGTCCTTTAAAACAGTAAAAGTTTTCAGTTAAAGAATAGGAACATAAAGGAATAATGATGTAATTATAGTGAAGAGAGAATTATGTGGAGAAGATAAATTATGCTTTATTATTTACCCTTTTTCAGAACACAGAAGAGGAGAAAATGTTAAATCAAATTGAATATAACAAATTTAAATCAGAAAAGAGAATTTAAGTACTTTTATTCTTACAGATTATTAATTAACCACTGAAACCTTTCTTAGGCTAAAATAAAAAATGAATACTTTGTGATAAAACTGTAGTGATTAGATATACAAGTGCATCTGAGGTAATGCTTCATATGTGAAGCAATGACTGGAGATCATAGAGAAACTTTCCCAGTAGTGTGTGGACAATTTTCAATTCTGTTGTGCTATTCAACTTTTAAATTTTTTGCATCTTCATATGAAATGCTAGCACTAATACTAGTCAGAAACAGAATATGTTTTTGTAGAAACTTTCATTGTCTCTTTTTCCTAGTTCAGAGAGCAGTAGTGTTGAGGAAAAAAACCCATCAGTGTAGAAAATAATAACCATTCTGATTTTCTCATATTAATATTTACCATGATAACAGTTGTACTTATTGTGAAAATTTTAGCAAAATAGTAAGTCTACTTCATAGATGATGCTGTGTAACATCATTTTATTTCGTGTTCTGTGCATTTCATTAATGTGTTTACACTGTCTGTTGTGTAAATTCTTTGTGCATCAGATAAATCCACAGTTTGATGCATAGGTTTGGGAAATTTTACTCTGGACTGTAGGTCTATTACAGTACCCCCAAATATCAAGGAAAATGTTTCCATCAACTTCTGTAGACATTAGTTAAGGTCCAGTTGAACATATAAAGCAGCAAACAACATGGAATGCAGTTAAGTAGAAAAAGATATTTTAGCGAGGTGAACACATATAGGATAAACTGTTCTCCTGAGTTTCTTGAGTTAGTATTTGAAGCAATGGTGAAAAATATGGCCTTAAATTTGGGCCTCTATGAATGTTACTGGCATCATGACCATTATGAATCAAAAGCTGCAACTGTCATCTAAGTTGGTTCAGAATATGCACCTGAATATTTATTTTACTGTAGTAAGTGACAATTAGGTAAGTTTTCCCTACTTCCCTGTTAATAATTCCTGATTTATGAATTTATGTCTAGCAGTTCAATTAGGTTAAATGGTGTGTTGAGACTGAAAGTTGTTGTTGATTAAAATACCTATAAATCATGACGGACAAAGTGGTAAACAGGTAGGCTTTTATTCTTGTGAAAAAGAAATTTCAAGAACCATGAAAATATTAGTTAATGCATCTGTTGGTTGAAGACAACAGTGTGGGAAAAAAATAAAATAAAATTAAAGATGAAATTTGATTCCTAAATACAGATAATTTTCAATCTAGATAAAGGTTGTTGTTTGGGTTTTTTTCCCAACATGTTTAATAACTGCTTTTGTTTAAGCAGTTTTATCTGTAATAATAAATGCCACCTTTTGTCTTTAAAGTCAGAGGCTCAAAAAAATTTTGTTCATAAGTATCTTTATCTCTACCTGTTTACTGTGCTGTCATTATTAAAAACGTCACAGACAAATACTATTCTACTTTAATTTACTGCATGTAATTTTGACATCCATTTTTAAAAAGGCATAAAAATGCACATAAGTAATTGGTGCATACAACTAATCATAAAATGTAATGTGAACGTATATATTTTATATGATGACTAGTATTTTTCTGTAAATTAAGCATATATTTATCCATATATTATATTTGACTATATAGATTCAGTAAAAGATAGTGCATATAAATTTAAAATATTACTAGGGGCAATCCAGATATGAATTTGCTGTGTCTCATGAAGTCTTATATTATACTAAATCATGACATAAAAGCAAATATGTTTAGTTAAATTGTCAGTGACACCCTGTCCTTTAAAAATTCTTCACAAAATCAACATGTGGCTTAGTTGTTTGATGCTTACAATAATACTGCTTTCATTTTCCCCTGATTAACCCAAGAAAATCCATTGGAATATTTAGTTCTTTACATTATTTTTTAATATATTTTTTTCAGTTGATTTCAATTCAACCTTTTTTTTTTCAGGTCAAAAAAAATCAGTTCAATAGTTTAACCACTGATTTTTTGGTTTTGTTTTAAAGAACAGCAAGAAAAGAGGGTTTGTGGACAGGTGAAAATATTTTTGCTATTGAATTGCCTAATGTGTTACAACTGTTTCATTTATGGAAAACAATACAGTTCTTTTGCATGAACTTTTTTCTCTTCATTCTCAAATTTAAAGCCACTCTGCCATCAAGGATGTATGTATAAGAAATTGCCTTATAACAGGGAAAGAAATTATTTAGTCATAATATAAAGCAATTTTAACATGGATGGATTAATTATACTGTTATATCCAAATGAGTTACAGGAAGTTTTGGGTCCATTCTGTCAGTCCTTAATCAAAGAAGCATGGGTAAAATACTATAAGTTTCTCCTTAATTATTTTGTTCTCTGTTTATTGGATAATGAATGTTTGAGGGTTTTTGTTTTGTTTTGTTTTGTTTTATAGATAAATCAGAATTAATTACATGTGTATTTCTACAGGGAAAATACAACCTGGAGTTTGAGATATTGCAGTTGAACTTGGCTAGAAGTGCAGTATATTGGAAGTACTCTACATAATAAGTTTGTTCAGGAAGGTGTGCTCTTAATTAATATATCCAAATCAAACCAGCAACTATTTGATTTTTGGTCTTTTTCTTTAAATTTCAGAAGCAGGGATACTTTGCATATGAAAATGAATAAGAAAGACATATAATCAATCTCTTTAGCATTTATCATTTCCTTACTGTCTGAATTATTTTTTGGTGCCTAAAGTTAAAAATCAGGATGAATCTTTTGAGAAGTTTTACAGTGCAGAGTCAAATTAAAACTTTTTGAACAACTATTTAGAAGCATATACTTTTCTAGTTGCCAGCTTTCTTTTGTTGCATTGTAAAATATGGAAAACTAGTACTGTTTCTTGTAGTTAGACAATAATTTCTCAGGAAAATTTGAAAAGAATAGGCTGTATTTCTTGAACTGCTGCATTTTACTGATGTTACCAGATAAAGATAACAGAAAAGAGAAATCTTGCATTGCCTGAGACTGTGAGGAATTTCGTAGTTGAATGAGTGTTTAGATAAGCGGGATTCTTATACAGCATGAACCTGAAGTGATTTGTTTTTTCAGTTTACTCAAGAGATCTAGTGATCATGTGTTACTGATATTGATTGTTGTTTGACTTAATAATGGAATTAATTATGTCTTGTTTCACTTTCTGTCTGCTTTTCAAAACTGGAAAGGATCATTGCCATTTGTAGTAGCTCGAGATTAGATTGCCCCAGCTGAATAAATGTAGCTGGGTGAGAACAAATTACCAAATATGTTCACCTCTTCAGTATGAGAGGCAACATGAACTGCACTGTAATTTTCTTTTATTTTTTGCATTGTGAGCAAAACTACTAGACATTGTGAGCACACAACTACTAGTAAAATGAAGGCAATGTAAGTTTGGCATAACAATATTATTGCTAATGATATTTACAATTTCTGTAATTGAATTTAATTGAAAAAAACTATGCCAACAATTCCAGTAGTATGAAACCAGAATGTTCTGAATCGATACATGTGCAATCCTTGCCTCTTCCAAGTTCTTAGTAATTTTAGTTGAAATTCTTATTTGCATATAATTGAGCCACCCAGAGAGAACCTACAGCAATAATTACTATGTTCCAGTGTATTCCTGCTGGTGTTTCCTTTTTCTTACAACTGAGTTGATATTTGTTCTGCAGTCTGTTGGTTTCTGGAGTAACAATCCACAACAAAGTCCATCCAGCAAGAATATTTTTCCTGGACTCTTAAGATGTGTCAATAATACAAAACTTCTTGTAAGGAATCTATACACTTCCAGACAATGCAGCAACTCTGCTTTGAAAAGTAACAAACAAACAAACACACACCCATGCCTCCATTATTCTTTTCCCATTGCAGGAAAGAGGCATTCCTATGCTACATTTTCTTTTCTTTTTTTTCTTTTTCTTTATTTTTATGGAACTTTTACATGATGCAAAAAATATTCTATTGTCTTTGCTCCATAAGTGATTTTTATATTAGGCTTTCTTACCAAGTTCTTTCAGTAGCATTTTTTTATATTTTGTGTGTAACCATATTAGGTATGGGTCAGTTTGATAGCAGTAGTTGTTAGACATACTTATATACTAAAGAAACCCATATATAATATTTAAATAGTTATCTACTCATGTGAAATATACAATCAGTGAATGCACCACTTTTTCTGAGGAAAATGGGTTAATTTACCATGGCTGTCATCCCAAAGGGATTAAAACTCAACCCTAGATTTCATTAGAAATCTTCTTTGAAGGGCAGATCACAGCTTTTCACTGAAACAGCTTTCATTTGCTTTTCTTCAGTAAGTGGTGATGATTTTGAATGCCTCATCTTTCTCTATAATCCTGTGATAATTGCATCCATTTAGTCTACCATGTAAGGCATCCATGCATTTTAATCTTTTGTTTACAGATACCTAGCACTTCTCATGCTTCCCTGTTGAATGCTAATGGAGAGCGCAGGTCTTAGCCTATTCAGGATAAAATAAGCAGTTAAGTAAGAGCTTTGAAAATGATAGCCTCACTAAACTATTTAATGAATTGGTCAAGTGTCATTTTTACACATAATTCTGAGAGATTGCTTCCAAATATTTAATTTCAAGAGAGAGACATTTATAAATATGCATTCATTAAAGTGATAGAGTATGAGTTTGAGTGCATTTCTGCATTTTGTCATTGTTTTGTGGCTTACTTTGCCATTAATAGAAAAAATACATCCAACCTGTATAACGGAGCTCTCTAAAACAATTACAAAGAAATTCATCAGGATTCAGTATCTCTTAATTGGTGGAAGTGTAAAGACAGAATGTGATAGATATAGAAAAGGTGACATTTTGTCTTCTGATTTTCTTTCAGGAAATATATACTTATGAAAAGATACAATAAAATTAACTTACCAGTGGGCATGAAAAAATCGTTAGGGAATTATAAGAAAAGTCAGGTTGTTCAAAATGTTGTAGTGTGTACTAGAACTCAGCCCCTGCTGCACCTGACTTGGAGTGACTTCTATGATAGGCTCATACTCATACCACACGTGAAGCTGTAACCTACACAAATCTCAGAAATTTAAGAGTAATTTTTTTCCAGATGCGCTGCACTACTTTTTCCCCATTCTTTCCCCAGAAATATGCATTAGGAAATTACAGCTTAGTAAAACAACAGCAATAACAATAATTAAATACCTTTTGTAGATAAAAAAAGAATCTTCAGCATGATATTAAAAAATCCAGCCTTTGTATTTGTGTTTTGCAGTAGGCTTATCCTTGTTGATTCTTTCCACTTACTGAGAAGGGCTGTGGTGTCTTCTGCAACTTTAGAAATCTGAAAGCAAGTAGTAGCAGGTTCTTTTTTACACAAAGCACAGACTACATAATGGACAAAATACATTGGGGAAGTGCACTGTTCTCTGCGGTTTGTTGGTCTTCTCATCAGGTATTGTTTAACTTCCATTTAGATAGCAGTCCAGCATTTTTGGCCAGTGTTAGTGTCTTTATTTAATAAAATTTAAAAATTAGACAAAGGAAAATATTTCCAGCAACCAAAAAAATAAAAGTAATGTAGAGATCTCCAAAGAATAAGAGACAGATCTTCCCCCGAAATTCTTAATGTATTTACAGGCAGTGTTGCAGACTGAATAAAGAGAGGGAAGTTCTGGTGCAGCTGATAGAATTCCAGAAGGCAGTTCAATCTGCAAGTAACTCATTCTCCTATTTCTAGCACTTACACCTAGCACCCCAGTGAACCACCTCACAATAGTATGTGGCTGCCTTCTTAAACTTTTCATTAGCACTCTAGGCAAGCGATAAAGAGCAAAGAAGCAAAAAAATAAGAGATCAGTCTCTTTCTTGCCTGAATTAGTAGTGTGTTATGAAATAAAAATAAAAGGGATCAATTGACAACAGAAAGAATGGTTTATTGGAAGATGTTTTGCCTTTACATTCAAATACATAAAATAATTTAAAATATAAAGAAAACTTATTTATTGTGCCATATGGGCCAAAACTCAAACTTCTATAAAAGTAGTACTTTACACTGCTGTACTGCTGCTTTGAAAGAAAACTAGTTAGATATTTCTAGAACTTAACTTTGCATTTTCATCCATTTTCATAGTACTCATAGAACTGAGGTACAGAGTTCAACTACAGGACTGTGTTGGAGAAGAGAATGTAGAATTTTTGGTAATTTACCTTTGCTTGAAGCATATTCCTTTTCTGAGTCTATTTAAAAACTGTTTTAGGTTTTCTTTCTGTATACTTCAAGTTAATATTTTTAAATTATAATTGTAGCTTAGATTTGTTAGTATTGTTTAATAGTTTTGTTAGTATTTCTTAATGGTTGTTCCTATTCAACTTTTCCTATTCCACTTCCTAACTATTTCTTAATAGTTTTTCCTATTCAGCTTTGAATATGACTCACTGTGTTCATGTCATGGTAAAAAATGAATTTTCAGCTTAAGCACTGAAGCTCTGAAATGGGGTCTGTGTATTGAGACAATATATACTGGTTTTGTCATAATGGAATTAAAATTGTGCACTCGATGTTTAAGGAGTTATTAATCTGAACCAGTTTAAGGAACCCATTTGCCCAGGTAGCAGTTGAAATGCAATTCCACTGGCTAGGATTTTTCTTCATATGCAATCTATATTTCTGTATTTATATCTACATATGTGTATATATGCAGGTGATGGCTCTGTGTGTGGCTTGTATTTAAGTATCCTGATTTTTTTACAATCCTACTGTCAGATGGCTTTTGCTTGGGGCTTCAAGGATTGTGTTCTTTCCCACAGGTGTAGTGGTGGTTAAGTCTGAATACTCTCTGCACATGGCAGCTGATCTAAAACCTAAGGAGGACAGAGCAGTTTACAGGGTCAACTTAGAATTTTCTTGTTACCATTCTGTTACATGGACAGAGAAGATCCTCTGGGATCTCTTGCCAGCATTAAGATGACTTCTATTACTGTTCCCATGGTAAGCATTGCACAAGGAGTGATTGAAGCCAGGCTCTGTGAAATGAACTACAGCTATCTTCCATTGACCTCAAAGCTTTTGGTAAATTAGCCTCAAAATCAGTCCTTGTGTTTCTTCAAAAAGAAGTGCCTTATATGTTTAAAGAATCATTCTATGAAATGCATTTTTAAGAGTTTAAGTGGATGTGAATATCTGTCTCCCTACTCCTATCTCCCTGTTTCCAAGCGGCAGTGAAATCTCCCTCTCTCCTTCTTTCTTATTTCTCCATTAAGGCAGTATATTCTCTGTAAGCCTCTTAGGCAAATAATTTGCTATACAGGCTGTAAATTTGTGCTTATTGTTGCAGTACATCAGAGCCATCCAATTGTCCTTAGTATTTATTTTCCTAACAGTAATTGTCAGGCATTGACTTTGAAGGTTTCTGTAGTGTCATCTCTTAAAGTCATTTGCTCAAACGTCAGGAGACAATTAGTGATGAATGAAACTGAAAATAATTTGAGATTCAGCTTAGCAGTTCAAATGTTCACTGAAGCCATATGGTCTTTTCTTTCTGCACTCCTAGAAATGCATTTAGAATTATATCACATCATGTAGTGTTTTATCACTTTATTTGTTGACTTTTTTAAAAAAGCTAGAAAATTCTGTAAAAATGAAATAAACTAGAGAATTTTTAGTGTAGGTTGGTGAAATGTACTCAAAGTAGAATACTGAGGAGAAATTGCATTATTGTTAGGGAGTCAAGATTTTGACTTGGTGGAACTAGCTAATATATTTCTAAATACAGCTGGAAAGCAGCCAATTGTCATATCAGGAATGGAAAGCTTGGATTATTTTATCCCCAAAGAAAATAATAATGTAAAAATGTTGTTTGGTATAAAATATCATGTCTCTCTATACTGAAACCCACTTTTCTGGGGGTAAAATATCTTACTCAAATTATAATAATTTTCATGGAGCCAGCATTTCTCAATAGCTTCCAAGTGTTTGGTAAATTACCCTCAAAATCCATCCTTGTGTTTTTACATAAAGAGGTACTTTGTGTAAATGCTATCTTAATAAAGTCTGATGACATACAAGTGTGAGTAACTGCTACCATTCTGTTCAACCATTACTGTTCAGGGTATTTAAACTCCACATTAATTATAAAATGAGTGATTCTTAAGAATGAAATTTAAGTTAATATTAAAGAATCATTATTTCTTTATTTTAAAGAGGATTAGACTGGTTTTTATACTATAGGACTGCAACCTGATATAAGAAAGTATGCAATTTTGAAACACAAGAATGGCTGGTTTTTTTTTAAATTACTGAATTATTATAGCTAAATCCTCTGCCCAAAATAAATCTATCCTTACTGCTACAAAAAAATAATAATTCTCATTATAGTGATGACATTTATGTCTCAGTTGTACTTATCTTTTAAACAGACAGTTTAAAAGGATTCTGTAAGCATTAGAAAGATAAAATAATACCCTTTTTGTTTTTCTGAAACAGTGCACTTTTCTGAAAGAGCTCACTTTCCTAATTACAGAAAAATACCTGATTTGTAATTCAGTCCTAGTGGAGTATGTTGATATCAGTTTATTTAGCAAAGAAATTGACCACAATTATTGTATATTTTATATTTTTTCAGGAAGGAAAGAAAGAAAGTATGCTCAAACAATGTTGGAGAGATTGCTAATATAACAGTCATGTAATTGCAAGATGATTTCTTAAATCATAAAAATACTCCGACTTGCTTTGTGATTTTTTAGTGTTGTATAATACATACTACCGAAGAAACCCAAATGGACAAAACCAATGCAAAACACCTCTTTTAATCGCAAAGCTATAGTATTAGCTAGCTTAGAAGACTACAGTGTGTGTAAAACAGCATTTTTTTTTAAGAAAGAGAATAGGCACCACTGTAGTCTTTTTCCCCTCAGTATACTAGTGAATAGCAAGGTGCTTCCCTGCAGCTATATATGACAGGCAAAATCTCTTTGCATGCAGTAATTAGTTTACAGCACCCTATAGCCCAGAGCTCAGCAGGAATTATATGCAAGCAAGTACAATATAAACAAAAAGTTCTTGTAAAGTAAATGACTTGCTTCTTTGATCACCAAGCAGCTTCTTCTGATGAGAAATGTTTCTCTTATTTATGGACGGAAAGCTAAACCAGCAGAAGACATAAGAAAGCTACCTTGTTTTAGGTTGTGATTGTTCCTTGAGACAAGTGATAGACTTGGTGAATATAGGCTATTTTAAACACAAAATGAAAATGGTTCAGGTTTGTTCAATATAATGGATTGAATAAAGCAAACAAAATGTTATGCTTGTAAAAGAAAATATAAGAGAGAAACAAGTTTAAATACCTGTCAGGATTTTTCATAAATCTTGGAGGTATTTAGAGAATCCTTACATATTTCCTACTAAGACATGCTTTGAATGAACCTAAATTCAGACAAAATATCTTTATTTAGTATCTATGCTATATCAGTGGCTTATCTATTTTACATTTATACACTGTATCATTCTATGCACAGAGCATTGCATGCCCACTGCAAGAAGAATAACTCTCGCAAAATATTAAAGGAAGAACATAAAAATACCACAGTCTGAAAATATAACCTCATGAAAAGTTAAAAGAACGGCTGATATCAATGGCAAAATTCACGTCATATATTCCAGGCCATAGTAAGGATAAGGGCATACAATTACACTTTAAAAAAAAAAAGTCTTTTGTTTCTTAAATATTCATCTGCAGCCATAACTAATGTAATTATGAATATTCTTAAATTATCCTGATGTCACAATATTATGTGTTAGCTTAAATTCAGTGAAGGTAGTTTAAACAGATGAATTTGACCTTACAGTCAATTGGCAAGAAAAAAGGAGGATATACAAATAACTGTAGTGACCTGCTTGGCATTAAGAAATGATCACTTCATCATGTTTTTTGGGGGTCTGTATTCTTAACAGATGGAATTTCACATCTGGAAGCAAAGTCACTGTACAGTTGATAAACAAAAACCAAGTCAGATAGTCCAGAGGTGTACTGGGAAAATATGCTTGTCCTTACAACAATTACTGCTCAAAAAGGAAAAATAGTGTATCAGAATCCTTAGCGATTGCTAGATTGCTTGCAATGCACACTTGCAGCGCAGCCCATACAGCCTAAGTGAAAGCCACCTTGGGCTGTTTAGTATCCGCTTGCTGTGACATAGATTGAAATGCTGTACTTTATTGCCTGCTTACCTTTTACAAAATCATTACTTTGCTTCAAAATTCTTAGTAGGAAAGTGATTGCTTGTTAAAGGCTACTGAGAATAAACAGAATTCAAAATAAAAAAAAAATTAAAATAGGAGAATAAATAGTTTTAAGCAAGAAAAAATTCTGCTTTGGGACTGTGTATTTAGTAGGCGTTAAAGGTTAACACTGGAAATGCTTTGAAATGGATGATAGAGGACTTCTTTAAATTAAATTGCTAACAAATATATTTAGCTTACTGGATAATCTGTGAATGGGCCTAATGTTTATTACTGAGACCATTCTTGTTAACTTTACAATCTCAAATGTTGCAGACTAGGAGTGCTTGCTTCATAAATATGATTTTTATCTCACACATGACCTGTTTTGCTCTAAACAGAACGGTGCTCCTGAGAGATTAGTTTCTATGTAGCCAAATATTAGCAGTAATTGTCTGGTTGAATGAACAATAAGCTTTATTTTTCCCTCTCATACACACATAATAAAAGATTAGTTTCGAATGTGTAAACTCACCAAAATTTTTCTTAACAAATTAAAAATTTTATGATACTATTTTACATGTGCTAAATAATACATATTCCTATATATATTTAGGTACTAAATAATGTATATTTCTATAATATAAATAATAATTGCATGTTCCTGATTTTCAAAATGCCTGCCTTTAGATGCATAACAACCCTATATTCAAAATCTCAAAAATATTGCCTGAGCCTTTGGAAATATCTTGTATCAAGCTTCTGGAAAATGAAAGCTGTAAATCTTTTACTACTCTAAGGGTCAAGCATGTCAAAGAGGCCAGACTCTTACAGCTTTTTTTGGCTATGTTTGTTCTATTATATACATTATAATTAAAGCTCATGCTTAAAGACGAACATACACATATTGTGTATATTCTAAATCCTTGCATGTATGTTGTTCTTGTGTAATACAACATGTGTATTAACCCCTTCAGACAATTTGAATACCAGCCTTAAGTCCCACTGGAGCAGTGCTAGCAAAAGCTGCTCACCTAGGTCTTGCCCTCTTATGCAAATACATTCCTCCTAGAGAATATGATAGAATTAGAGAATAGACTGGGCTGGAAGAGACGTCTTGTTTTTATCCACGTGAACCCCCAACACTGAAAGCAGGAGGAGCTTTGAAGGTTTCCCAAAGCTGTGCCTAAGTCAAGTTTTTGAGATCACCAAAGATGAAGATGGCAGAACTTCTCTGTAATGTGTTTCAGTGTTTAAGCACTCTCACTGTGAAAAACTTTAACATCCAGACAGAACTTATTTTTCTGTCTTTTGTCTTTTCTCTGTACATCTTCAGGAAGAATAGGAGTCCATCCACTCTTCAGGTAGCTGAACACAGAAAGTAAATATTAGCCTATTATTATTTCTGCAGCTCTCTCATTCTGCTGGACTCTCAGATGTTTATGCCACAGGCGGCCCAGAACTGGACACAATACTCCAGATGTAGCCTCATGACTGTCCAATGGAAAAATCATTTCTCTTGACATTCAGGCTGAAAGTTGCTGAGGTGTGTATTCCATTCCACTATCCAGGTTACTGATGAAGCTTTTTGACATCTTTGGCTCCTGTATCAACCCAAAGAGAAATACTGTCCATTACTGGCTGTCAGCTAAATTTTGAATTATTTCCACTCTTCTCCAAGAATGGAAATACAGCCAATTTTTTCTTCACCTTGTAATCTACTGTCATTCAGGAATTACCTTCCCGATTTGGCAATAGAGATGCTATAAGACACTCGGGTAAGCAGTCATTACAATCAAGTTCACATCTCGTGCTCTTTCTTTAACCACAGAGTTAATCTTCTTATCGTTGAAAATACTTAAGTTGGTTAGATATGATTGTCCTTGTAAACCTCCTTTTGCTGTTCTGAAACACCTTTTTCTTTTCTATCTGGTAGTGGTTTCAAGGAGGATTTCTTCCATTATCTTGCCAGAGTCTGAGGTGGGATTTACTGGTCTATAATTCCATAGATCTTCCTTGCTGACCCTCTTTGAAGATAGATGTGACATTTTCCTTTCCTAGACATCAGGGATTTCCTTTGAATGTGATGAAGAGATCTGTCTTTACAAACTTTCTCTAACCATTTACTAAAACTAAATTTAAAATGAGACAATGGAACACACTGCTTTTTTTTTGGAGAAATTCCTGAAAATCATATGCCTGTTTTTTGACTATACTGTAATAGTAAGTTTGTAAAGAAAACAATGAATAGATAGGAGTTTTGCTTAATAAAGTTTTCAAAACTAATCAATATCAAATGGGGTTGCCCTCAGGGACACTCCAACTATAAATCTCTTAGCTTGTATTAGATGAACATCACTTGAAAAATACTCAATAGTCAGTATCAAAAAGCATAGCATTCTCCAAATATAGAGAGATGGTATTGTTATATGCAATAACGTTGATATGTCCATTAATATTTTTGTCACAGTATCATTTATCTCATCCTGTTTACAGAAAAATTCTAGGACTGTCCAAGAATAAATTCTAATATGCCAAACTAAGAAGGCTGTCAAGAGTAATTTTATTTCACTGATAGGTACCAGCCAGGAGCAAGTTTATATAGTGTCTTACTATAAAGGTAGGCCTTGATTCATTGTAAATGGCTCCTCAGTTCAGATAGGGACTACTATAGGCTTTCATAAGCGGATAAAATACCCTAAGTGAAAAAAGTTCATCAACACATGTAAAAGCTTAGAGACATAGAGTAGGCTTTTTTTTTTATACAGAGTCAGTTGCAGGAATATATAGAGTACTTGATGATAGCTTTTCTGGACTTCTACAAGCATTGATTAAGTTGTTATATCTCCACGAGACAGGTGTTTCTCTGTTCGAATCTCAGAACCCTGGTGAGACAAGAAACATAAGAGAGCTCTGTTGTGGTTTTCAGGTCTGTAACACGCCCTAGTATTTTTGCCTGCTAACTGAGCTAACACTATTAGCTGTAAATTTTATATGTAAAATATATATTTTTTCTTTTTGTTACGTGAATTAAAAATTTTGGGAGGAAAGTCCTGGAACAGTTAATTCCATTTACTCTTCCATTCTCCTCTCCACTTGCCATGTTTAACTGGAAAAATAGTTGAATACTGGTAATCTTAACTACTTCTGTTAGGTATGGGTTTCTCTACTATGAAACATGGATAAATTTTTAAGTTATTATGAATTGCATCAAGTATGAAAGCAGTTACTGTTAGATGGATAATACTTTTTAAGACAGAATGAAGACTGAATTAATTAGGATTGTCCTCTTTATCTGCTTTGATCAAATTTTTGTGTCAGATAAATCAATTAGAGTTGTAGAACTGTATCCCAAATCCTCTGAAACTTTTTCCTTTCTTGTATCTACTGACATTTGTTATTATAGCCTACATTCAATATTTTGGTTTCTCTTGCCCCTTTTCTTTCTTTTTCAAGTTAATTCTACTTTTCACCAAAAGGTTCTCTTGTTTATTTGGTTATATATAATTTTGTAAATTTCTGTAGCTTATAGTGAAACTTCAGGCTAATGTCTGCTGTTGGTCTAATCCACAACATGCTTTTGAGTCCTTTAAGCATGCAACAGTATTCTTACAACTTTTTGTATACAACACATAAAGACATTTGTTTCCAGGGGTTTGTCATTCTCATTAATATTCATTCCATATTAAAAGTGGCCTAAAAACTGCTAGTTATCCTGTCAGCTAACCTAAACATTTGGAGTTCATTTAAATGTGGTCAGAACTGGCTTTCAATTGTACTCATAACTTCTGATTTCATATTGAATATCTAATTTTTTTAAAATGTTGGTCATTTGTTTAGTATTTCCATGAGATATAGCAGTGAGAATGCAAAGTATTTTCAATTATTCTCTTTTTTCCTAATATACTAAAAAGCAATACCCATTTATGCTCAAACAGTTGGAGCACCACAGCTCAGTGAATTATTTACTCAGTTTGGTTGGGGATACAGGGTGGTAATGTAAGCAGAAGCAATAAAGATATAGCTAGAAAATTCAACACCCTCGTTTTCTTTTGTAGTCTGTACCTTCAGGGATGAAGAAATCATACCTTTGGGATAGTTTCTCTTAATACCATTCCCTCTTTGTAAATGTAAAGGAAATACATCTTAGCACAGATTAGCTGTGTTTTCTAATGATCATTAAAGACATACTACCTTGCTAGGATTCAACTGAGTATGTATTTACCAGTGTAACTTTGAGATTATCCACACTTCACAGGGTTCGTGTTTTAATCACGATGGGTTTATTACTCAGGAGAGTGCAAATCTACATATTTCAATAGTTCATAACACATAGCTTTAATGGATGTAAAATCCATGCTAATCAAATCCTAATTTTTTGTCTGTAAAATGGGAAAGGAAATAAAAAAGGTCCACTAATGTTAACAGGGGTGTGGATTTTTCGTCCTTAAATGTTATGGTATGTTTTTGTCATTTTTTTCTTAGTTTTCAAAATAGTGATAATTTTATAAGAGATAATAAAGCCCTTCAAAATGAAACTAGTGGCAAGGGATGATCCTCCAGTTCATATGGGATTGATTCTTATTTTGTAGAAGGGTATTAATTGGAAAATTTGAACTACAATTTTTAAGGATGACCAGGCTGTCTGTATATTCAAGCATTACCCTTAGGACAGCAACACCTTGCAGTATCTCAGAAACAAAGAAATCAGGAATTGTGGTTGTTTTTTACAGTTCCTAAATAGTTCCTCACACTGTATGAACATATTCTCAGTGGTTTTTGCTGCAGTTACTCATATCCACTTAAAGATATTTGAGTAATTTTCCAGAGATTACATGTTTAAGAAACCCATCAACTTTAAGGTAGGTTTTTTTTTTTTTAATTAAGGCCTTTTGAAAAACAGGTCTTCTACTCTCAGACTGTCTATTATAGTTTTGATGTTATAGCTGGTAAATTAATTTGAAAGTTATAAACCTAACCCATAAAATCAGCAGTGAACCAATTGTTATAATATAGAAAGAGCATTGACAAACCGTGAGATTAGCATAAAATCCTAACATAAGAGATAAGGAGTTTTCTGGCTGGTACCTATTGTAATTGCTATAATTAGAAATATGTGCTTTTAGAATGTTTCATACCAGAGCACAGTATACCTGAATTTATCTCTGGTGCCAAACTAGAAAGAATTAAAAGAGAAAAAAAAAATTTACATAGTATTCTTCACTCATAAGTAGTGACAGAACATAAATTTTCACCAAATGTACTATATTGCACGTGTATATAAGCACAGATGCACTGCAGAAAGATTTATTAACTCCTGCATTAAGAGCACGTCATTTTGTGCATATTTCAGGCATATGATGCAGAGGAATGTTCATAGCTAGTCTGCCTTATCCCTCACTCCTCAGGACGTCAGGCTTGTAAAAAATAATTTTTCTTTTTTGCATATTCAGGTCATAAGCAGAGCAATATATGATCAACTTTATGATTTAACTATGCAGTTATGAAAAAGACTGATTTAATTTTGCTGCTGATTTTAATTTCACATTTAAACAGAGCAATTTATGTTTTTCATTAAAAATACCAAAATATCCAGTACTCAGAATCATCAAGGTTGGAAGAGACCTTCAAGATCATCTAATCCAACCATCAACCCAGCACCAACATAATCACCCCAAACCCCTATCCCCAAATGCCACATCTAGATATCTTTTAAACACTTCCAGGGATGGTGACTCTACCACCTCTCTGAACAACTTATTCAATGCCTAAGCACTCTAAAAGTGGAAAACAATTTCTAATATCTAACCTCCACTGTTGCAACTTGAGGCCCTTCCCTCTCACTGAGACATGTCGGAAGAGACTGACACCCCCCCCACCCCCCCCACTATAATCTCCTTTCGGATAATTGCAGGGAGAAATGAAGTTTCCCTCTTGCTCTCTCTCATCCCTAAACAGAGGTCAACTTTTATTTCAAAGTGCCCATTGAACCAATTACCATGTTTTGTTTGAATTGAGTTTTTGTAAATTTGAGTCTGGTCTTCATAGTTGCACACAGGATGCTGTATAGCACCTTCTTTTTCTCTGAGAAGGAAAAAGACCCTTAAATGTTTTCTCCATTCGGAAAACACCTTCTAAAATGCTTTACTAATTTCTTCCAGTAGCAATGTTGCCATACAGTGCTACTGAGCCCAGGGAATGGAGGCCATATAAAATGTATAGCATTAATAACCTCTGAAGATAACTAAGTAAATAATATGTCAAATGTGATCCTTTAGGGAAATGGAAATTACTTCTTTGTGTAACATCACTTTGGGCCTGCAAATGTATCAAAGGTATTTTAATCAAAAGAAATCTCATATGCTTGTCAATACTTGGCAGGAAGATCTCCAAAAGCATATAATGTACTGTAGGCATAGTTTAGGGTGGTCATTAATGTTTTTGTTAAGAGTTTGAATTGATCAATAAAGACACTGTGATACAGGAGCATATCTCCTGTCTTTTACGCAAAAAGTAAGTAAGGGTTTTTTACAAATAATGATCTTTAGAGATTCTTCCTAGTTTATTGTAGTGTGAGCTTAGCAAGGAATGGTGTTCTGTCTAGCTTACATTTTATGAGAAGTGGATGAGGCAGATAACAATTATATAATCTTACAGAGCCTTAACTAAATATTGATGTGGAACTGCAGTTCTATTACATGATGTACAGCAGGAGTATTGAACGAGGAAGGAAATTTTTGGCACTTTTTGTGTTAAGCTATTAAGCAAATGTGTTTAGAGGGAAGAAAAGACTGAAATGTGTCATTCTAGGATACAAAAATCTGCAGCTACTCTGAACTAAAAGTGTCTTGAATAAATAAAAAGGCAATACAGGGAGCAACACTGTGTCTGAAAATATCCTCCTGCTATAATTTTTTCTGTTCTTTATGGCTGTCTTCATATGTCAACCATGAGCTGGTAAGGTTTTTTTGGAAGTAGGAGGAATTATTACTATATTTTAATTTTCATCAAGTGTGTTATTGCTCTTTACATAAATTATTATTTTCTGACCACAGTTGTCTAGGAATTGTAATTAATGAATTTTTTTAGTGGGAAATGTGACATAGAAAATAATTTCTAGAAAATGTGATAGTTTTTCTGAAACCTTCATATTCCTAGTAGAAATTCTAATAAAAATGAAAGGGCAGTAGAATGAGAAAGAGGTGCCTCTTGAAAGTGAGTAAAACTTTTTTGTGCTGTTTGTGTCAGTTACTGACTGTAAGAAAAACAATAACTTGAATTTTGCCTTTCTCTATTCCCTGGTAAATACCAACCATGCAACACAGATTTAATTCATTTAACTAAGTACTTTATCTCTGAGTGTGGGCAGAAGTAGATGTGTACAGAGGAGTTAAAAGCATAAGGAAGTCTACAGGAGTGCTTCTCTTGAGTACATCCCCACAAACGCAACAGGTTTTGGCTCTTGACTTATAAGATTTTATTTTTTCTTTATTCAGATTAAGTTTTATTTGAGAACATAAAAAGTATCATGAACTGAGGAAGAGCTTTCTCATCCAGGACTAGATATGGTACAGACATCACAAAGCAAATAAGACATGCTTTTTTTTCCTGGGGAAGCAGGCAAGCCTAATTTTAGACATGACAAAACAAGTGAGCACAGCAAATAGTGTGAGAGGGTGCAAGCTGAAGAGGGTTGCACTAAGATTCCAGGGTTACTTGGGTTCATTTCATGCATATCTTCATAATATGACTGTTCCATTTGTATATAACACTTTTAAAACTTCTGTAAATATTCCAGAAGTATCTGGAGAGGCAGCAGAAAGAGTAAGAGGTGTATCCAAGATTTAGCAGAAGAGATGAATTAATTGCGTATGGATAATAAGAGTTTGTATTTGTGTACAGGTTCTTTTGTTATTCTTTGTGACCTTCTAGCCATCAAAAGACATTCAGATGATGACTAATCTGTGTAATCTACATGGAGGCATATTTTAGATTTTCTTTTGCTGGTTATGTAAATATAGCTTTGCAGAATAATTCCAGGGCAGTTGTTAGCTATCATTTAAGCCTTATTGTAGCTCCTGGATGGGGCATGGGGAGGTTCTTTGTGTTGTGTGAGGGCAGGGCTCAAACTGTTGACCAGAACTCAAATCTCATCTCCCAAAGGAGGATTTTCAATATAGGAAGTAAGCCAATTCTATGTCCTGGTGGGTTAACCTTGACTAAGGGCTAAATGTTTGCTTAGGCACTCAGTCCCCTCTGCATCAGGATAAGGACAGAAAATAAGATGAGCATGCTCATGGGCTGAGAAAAAGGCAGGGAGTAGCTTATCAGCTGTTGTCATGGGCTGAAATAAATTCAGAAGGTGAGAAATGCAGACACTGAGACAACACCTTTCTTCCACTGTATTCCAATGTAACTTTACTCCTTCACTCCAGGTTCCTCTGCCCATATCCAGACAGAGAAGGGAGCTTGAGGGGCAGTTTGTAGTCAGTACATAGTGGTTTCTCTCTCGCTTCTCACCTGTATATAACTCCTTGCAATGTATGTCCAATATTCTCCCCCAGCTTCCCTTTTCCATCTTCCTTAGCCATCCTTTTTATGACTGCTGGCCAAGGTCCAGTAGATGGACATTTATCCTAGATTTTAACCTCTGAGAGAAGTGTCCTCCGCATCAGAAACCAAGTTCAAATCTGCTTAAGCTGAGGAGGGCCTGTAATCCAAAAGTTGTTTAGCTGGCTGGTTTAGTCACTCTACATGTTTAAAAGAGGTTTTCTGTTCTGTTAGGCACAGACTCAGTAGAATGCTCAGCACTAATAATCAGAGGCACACACTCTGCATCCCTGGACTAGGCATATGCTGATGAAGCTCAGGCCTATGCTTCTAAATGTTTTCTGTTGTATGGTTGCAGGCCTGCAACAGACACCCCTCAAGAGCTTAAAAATCATGAGGAAAGGAAGTGCAAGACCAGGGCACTTCTGAAGGCAGAGAAAATGAAGTTGTATAAATATGATTTAGCAACCACTAAAAACATTAGCATGTTATCAACATTGCTACCATATTACATCCAAAACTGAGCATCATACCAGCTTATACCATCTACTAGGAAGAAAACTGACTTTATCCCAAGCAAAAAGGATTTACAAGATTGCTTGAAATTCTAAAGTCTTTCTAGAAATAGACATGAAAATTTTCCAAAGTAGTCAGTTTTTTTATTTCTCCCATTCTTTCAATAAAGTCAGGGAAAACCATATATGGGTAAGCAATAAAAATGTTCCCTGGTAAAGATGTAAGAATGTTATATGAAACAGCTGAATGTAGGCTATTTAGAAGAAAAATGCAAATAAAAATATAAGAAGTAGTGTGAATAATCCATTTTTTGAAGTAACACCCAATTGTTAATTACTGTGGAGACGGAGGAATAAAGGAATATAAATGAAGATTTAAAGATTCTCAAGTATGCTAAGAGTCTAAAGAGCAAAGCATACAAAGGGAAAAATCATATTGGATACATCATTTTACTTATGTCACCAGAAAGGGGGCAAAATGTTTTCTAACACAACAAATTCTGAGTTGTCCCTCAGATACAGAAGTCAGGATATGTTGTGAATCTTGTGAAAACTAATAATGGAGCAACTCTTTTAACATCTCCCCTACTATACCATAATTGAGATATCTCAGAATATCTCCTAGGATATTTTTTTGTAAGACTTCAATGTGTTTAGCAGATGTCAGGATACACTGATTTTGGGAAAAGCCTGCAATCATTGTGAAGTTCACATAAATAAAAGTATAGTAATTTCAAACAAGTTTTCTTCAGATTCTTGACTATTGTTTAATATTTAACTCTATCAACACTTGTTCTGTTCAAGAAATATATGGGCTAATATTCTGGAAATTGAAAAATTATTTAAGAAATGAAACCAACATATATAATAAATTCAGCAATAGGAACTTTACTAGTGCTTTAAAAATTAAGGTTGTGTGTACATCTTTAGCTCTTATTTCATCATGCAATCATCTTTAGCTATGATGGTAATATACTATGTCTTTAATACAGAATAAAGATGGATTTTAATAAACCTTTAATTGACATCTGTAAAAACAAATGTCTGAGTTATCGTAAACTTATAATCACATAATAGTTAAGAATATTTTATAATTCCAACATTTTTAAGTTGTACTTCTTCAATAGAAGCATTGAGTAGAATGCTGCTAAATACCTGAGCACATTACAATCCAAAGAATGGTTGTCTTCAACAAGTTTGAGAACAAATCCATACCTGGTATATGTTTAACAGTATTTCATTTTCATCAAACAAAACAGCCTTTATAGTTTTGGTTCTGATTTGAGCTATGACTTACCTACACAATTCTGTAGCGCCTAAGTGTATATTTATTTGGATTTTACTGCAGGACTAGTAGCTAATACAGCAGTAAAAATTGACAAGTTCCAAAATCGCCAAGTATTCCCTATTGTCTTGATTATATTACTCCTGTATGATTCATGTTGCTTATAGCAGAAGTTTTTGAAATAATGTTTACCTTATTTTCTTATAAGCTAATTGGGTTTGGTCTTTTATTTTTTAATCTTTTTTTTTATTTTATTTTTTTAAATATTAACCAGGAAGTTAAAGTTATATAAAAATGGGACTAGATACATTCATTCTTAACATGAAGATTTTGGTTCTGCTCCTGCAATAGCTTATATATTTGTATTTAATCTCTGACTCAATTAGATTTAACAGGGTCCTATCCATGTTTAAAATTAATCGTGCCTATGAGCAATTTAAAGGCATAGGGAGGAAACATATAGAACACAATTCTTTAAAGACAGTATATAATTTGCACATGAATCTTTTGGCTTTCTAGACTTTAGATTGAATATTATCACCTAAATTTAGAAGACTTATAGATATTCTTTTTATCATTTTGCATTAAGTACAGTTTCTAGTGAATGGAGAGGTGATGGTGACTCAATGCAACTGTTTTAGACGGGAATTTTTTTTGGTATATTAAAGAAGTGTTGGATGACAGCTCTGTGAGGAAAGATGATGTGGAAGATGACCACAGTGGAAACAAGGCAATTACTGTACTGAGAAATGTATCTGGGCAGGGCAGTGGTGTTGGTAAATAACAGTCTCTGTTTTACAGCCCAGAAGTCATCAGATGTGGCAATGAATGCCACAAGGTAAGGAGCCAATGAAGGAGCCAAACTAAAATCTCAGTTTTTCTATACGGTATAATTTAGGGAAAAAAAAAAAAAAAAAAAGTGGTTTTAATAAAGAGAAGTAATAGCTTGTTTTATTCTTTATTTATGTTATGAAAAAACATCGATCTCCTATCCTGGATATTCCTGAAAAAGTTTGGAATGTTATAATTTGTCAGTTATTATGCAGCAGGATATGGATTGAGGCTGTAGTCCTGCACAGAAGCCCTATAAAACAATGACTAGAGGAATGATTCTTACACTGTGCTCTAGTGAATGGGAGAAGGTGTAATTTGCTAGAGTTGAGATTAGAGCTGATAGTTTGTTGTGTTCAGCAATACCCTGCGCTGGCTCAGTATGCTCATCAGTTCATTAAGAAGATAGGGTAAAATACTTTTGATTAATCAATTTCTGGTCATTAGATGAAGTCTTACAGCTTGTGAACTCTTTGTGCTAATGGTTTTGCAGTGAAACCTGTTGTATGCTCACTTCTTGGTCTGGTTGTGCAAAAGAGATGTCTGTGTGAAGGTCAGTAGGTGATAATACTTTCTTTACTTCATGGACCTGATCCAGAGAAAAGTGAGGAAATGTATCCAGGTTAATTTGACGTGATTGAAATAATATTGGAATAGTATGCACACTGTAATTGTGTGCTGTGTCTGTGGCATATATTGCTCAGTTCTGTGGGATGTGTTGGTCTATACATCATGCTCTAGAAATTTTTTTTGTTATACTATTTGCTCCTAATTTATTTACATGCTCATTTAAAAAAAACACAATAGCAACATTGTGTTTGAAATATCATTGAAAAGAATTTAATTTAAATAAACTAAGCACAGCTACCAGTAAACAATCTCATTGGTCCTGTAAGTCATACTTGCATCGTACTTCTTAGCAATCATATTTCCTTTATTTCCTTTGCCTGAAATTATTCATAATTCCATGAATATAAGGAAGTATTCTATCTGACTGCATCAGACCAAGAATTCAGTTTATTGCATTTGATTGTTGTCTTGTAATTTCAAATGATCTTGTAGAACACAGATTTTTCTTAGCCTTTCCATAGTTGTTATGTGGCTCCTATTTGTGTCAGAATGGATGGCAGTATCATGTCTGAGCTAATGATGAAAAATTTTGTCAGTATAGGTTTTTAAATAAGAATTGAAGTCCAGGCACTATAATAATAGCTGATAACTCTCATGGATTTTTAGCCAAATTTAGCCTGTTTTAAAAATCCCACGTGTTTTGCTTTAGACCTTCTGGAAGAGTTCTCTGCAACAATTTAACAGGTAGCGTGCTGAATATGATTTAATGAGAATACCTGACACCTGTTTTGCAAATACCTGAAAGCAACACACAAAACTCAAGTGACCTGTATATTTTACTAATGAGTCCAAGCTGTCTTTATCCCACAAGGAGTATCCCAGCTGTAAATTCAGTTCTGTGTAATATTCCTAGGCAGTCATATTTTGGTATAATGAAAATGCAATTACAAATATTACTTCACTAGTCCACCTTCTCTCTAAATTGCAGGCTTTGGGTTTTCTTCTCTTTTTAACAAGTTGCATTGCTCTCCAGAAAATTTGGCTTAAATTAAAAATATCTTTCCAGATATTAGTCTGTATTAAACATATCTATTAATTTGTTTTCAAAACAAAATACTCTCTTCATACTATCATCAGAGATAAACTGACAGGTTTTTGATCTGCGAACTATTGAAATTGGTGGAGGGCACCATTTACACATTCTCAGCAGCTTTGAATTGATTTGATTTGTATAGAACATGCTAGACCATGCCTTTTATGAGAGCAACTGAAAGCAGGAGTCAGCGTGTGACAGGATGTACTGCTCTGAGTGTACTCACTGAACAAAAACTCACTATCTGCAGTCACATCTAAGGTCATCTAGACTGAGTCCCATGGCTCTCTATAAGACTGTGTTTTTATTTACAGACCAAAACTGCAGAAACTCTTCTAGCTGATCCAGCATTAGTCATGTCTCTTTCTGAGTTTATCTCAAACTAGACACTGGCAAGGAGGAGTGCGTGCCTGCAGGTCAAGAATTAAGAAAGAGAATCTTTTATCATCATCGCAAGACTCCCTGTGCCAAGAGTGCACAAAAGCAAGTTCCAAAATAAAAAGAGAAGAAGAAATGTTAGCGCTAGAGCACAGTTAATACTATAATAGGTTCTGAAGCCAAATAGGCTCACAGATTCTAAAAGTATCCAAATAGACTAAAAAATCCTGGCTCCAGCACTGATCCAGCTGGCGGGGTTTCCAGGGTCCTGTGGACACCATCTGGGCTTCAAGGGGGTACCTTTTTATAGATAAATTTCCCCACCCTGGAGATAAGTTTCTTGCTTTCTATACAAATAGGTTACCATGGGCATATTGTCCTTCCATACTTTTCTGAAAACAGGTTTGAGGGCTTCAGAGGTCTTTAGTGGTCTTTATCCACCTGTACTGGATCAGCCTTTGATCAATTTTCCATGCCTATTTTTTGACCTCTGTCCTGTGCTCGAACTGTACTGTGTTGTGCTTATTTCCAGGAACTAGGATAAGGACAATTGCCCGAGAAAAGTGCTCCCATATCTCCAATGTACCCCTTCTCCATTCATATTGTGTTCTTTATCACAGCACCACAATCCTTGGTTGGCTCCATGGCTATTCAGCTACAGGTGTTTGAGACATAGGCATTAGATCTCTTGTCTTCTGGTCTTTTACACTGTTATTTCAAACACTGTCTGAATACAGAGTGTAACAAATTATAGTCCATCTCAAATAATTTGCAGTACTGAAGTAGGTCTGTCTACTCATTGGGTGTACTAATTTTAATTTTTTATATCATGGCATATTCCTGAAGTGGAATTAAATATAACACAAACCTTTCCTGTCCTATGGACTGCTGAGATGGCTGACTTCTAAACATTATTTACACTAGCCAATAATTTTTGGAGAGGACTTGTAAATTTTCAGTGGGTAGAAGCAATGAGGAAAACTGAAACTCAGGTCTTGTGAAGCTCATTCATAGTCTATTTTCTCAAGTACTTCAAATGCATGAAGGTGTTAGAGATTAAGAAACTGTGTCTGAAATATTAGAATAAACACTAAATGAAATGGGTAAATGGGAAGAGTATCTGTTATCAGTGGTCAGAAAAATCAGTCTTCAAAATTGCATCGGTTCACTGAAGTTCTCTTTTTGCTTTATGCTTGTTCTCTTGATTGAGCTAGTGTTCTGCATTTTAATTAGTAGGAATGTAGTCCATTAATCAAGGGAAGTGATTATTCCCATAATATCATTTATTATGCCACATTAAATACTGTGAGCAGTTCTGGGACCCCAATACTTGAATAAACTTGAGCAAGTGGAGTCTGGATCAAGAGGCTTGTGAAAGGAGGCTGGGGAAACTGGGCATTTTTAACATCAAGCTGAAGGAATTTTCCTACTAGGCACTTTCTAATAAGAGAAGCTGAAAAAAAAAAAATAAAAAAATTTGAGTTCATATACTACAAAACACCGAAGGTTCTAGCATGACCTAAAGAAAAAAAAGTCATTATTATGATAACTAAACGTGGGAACATTTTTCCCGAGAAGCTGTGGAATTCTTGTCTTTGGACATTTTTGAGACCTAACTGAACAGTCCCCTGCTGTGAAATAGTGGACATTGCCGTGAGCAAGATTCTGGCTTATAAGACCTCCTAAGTGAACCTGTAAATCTGTGTTTTATGAATATTTATTGCAATAGGCTAGACTGCATGAAACTTATACACGTGTGTAGTACATACAAAAAATTGATTAAAGGATCTATACCTTAAGATTATTATTTTAGACAATCTAATATCACACATTAAATGTGGAACTGTATTTATCCATAATATGCCAGTAGTAATTTTCCTTACTTTCTAAGTGGAGAATTCTAAAATTGTAGGACTCAGATTGTATTTTTTTTTTCCTAAAGCCATCTTGTGTGTCAGGTTGTTTCTTCCTTTCTTTACAATTATGGAATATTTTTCTGCCCTTCAAAGTAATATAAAAATTTTTTAGATAAAATATCAGAGCGAAAAGATGAAATTATCAAGTTATGTTTTAGATTGTTCAGTAGTGTTGCAATCACTAAAAATAGCACTTGAATATTTATATTTATTTTAAATCACTAAAATATGTTTGCTTTGTCTAGCAAACATTGTCCTCATAAGAAAAAGGTATTTTCCAATCCAATCTTTAAATATCTCTCAGCAAAAGAGTACAAAAACCTACTGCAGTTTCACCAATGCTTGGTTTCCAGGTTTTGTTGGATTGACAACAACATGATGTGAAATGTGCTTAGAGTTTTAATGAGACAGTGAACTTCTGATCTAGTTTTGCTACAAAATAATAGAAGAATTCAGGTCACAATGTCTAATTAGAACCCAATCAACATTTTTGAACAGCATATCAGTACTACTTTGGAGATCCAAATGAAACTGTTCTTTTTCAAATAGATACTTTTAAGATGAGAGGTGTTTTAACATTATATTAAGAGCTTGAAGTGGAACATTTGATTTCCTGTGTTATAATATGTTTGAAATACTATTGTGAAGAAAATTGCATCTTTCAAAGTGACAGATGCATTACTCAGATAGCTTTGATTATAAGATACATCAAAAAAGTTATTTCGTAAAGGCTGCCTATCCAAGGGTTTTTAACAGAGTGGCTTTAATGATTTGAGAAATTATGAAAATACATAAATATTGATTTAATAATTAAAATCTGTAATATTATTAATTATTGTGCTGGTTTCTTGTGCTGGTTCCGTTCTACTGCGTTACAGTGCTTTTCATTTTTTTTGCTCAAATATATTATGCACATGCATTAACTTGTATTCATTATCAAAGATTTAAAGACATGATTTAAGCATAAAATAAAAGTCCCTCTCAGCAGTGTGTCTCCAAGCCCAGGCATGATGATTAAATCTCCTAAATGATTAGAATAATCCTGCACATTGGAATTAAAATTTAAAGTTCTACAAAGGTATAATGAGGAAGAGAGTACTGAAAGCCTTTTAGTACAAAAGAATTTGTAACAAATAATTTATCTAGACATGTTTGCTTGTTTCAGCTACAATTGATAAAATAACGTTTAGATATGAACCCATCATAATGCACAGCAATCGCAAAGCCATGAATTAAAAGAGATTGATTGTATATTATCTGCTTGTAATCTATTGCCAGACTCAGGCATCTTTCTACTATCTTTATTCTATCTATTTGTCAGATAATTAATTTAATTGTATTTTCCTTTATGTTAATCTTTTTCTTTTTCTTTTCTTTTTTTTTTCTTTTCTCAGAGCCTGGCCCTGCAAGGTGCTTGTGAGCGTCCCCACCTTCTTTTGGAAAACCTTTCCAGGGATGCTACTGTGCACCTCACAGGACAGGATGCAATTCCTTTAATTTGCTATAGTATTTTTTTCTGTGAATTGTAATGTTTATTACCCTTGCTTGGTGATTAACAATGTCATTTTTACTGCTAACTATTTATTTTCTGTTATATTCATTATTTGTAATTCTGCTGAGCAAAACATTCTGCCTAATGTATTTTTTTCTAGTTAATTTCTAATTAATACATATTATATTTTCTTTCAAGATGCAAACTACTGACACAGTGATTATAAGAACCTAATCCTAAATGGTACCAATTGTCTGTAATGTTATTGATGTCAATAGAAGAATAAGTGCTTTGATGTTTACAGGTGGCACTTGGAACCTTTCAGAGCCAATCTGTATGCAACTTTACTAATATCAGCAATAGTTAAGAATGTAAATCTTTAATATTGTTTTATCTTTTAATATTGCTGTTAAGTATAATGCAATCACACTGTAAAAGCTTTCAATCATTATTTTCTTTATAACCTTTCTTGTTTTTCTTTTTCTTTTGCAGCAGATTTGCTGGATAGACTTTGTGATGACTGCATTTTAAATCTGTTCTTTTTTTCTGTCAATTACCACAGGTTTAGTCCCTATGAGTGGTATAATCCACATCCTTGCAACCCTGATTCTGACGTGGTGGAAAACAATTTTACCTTGCTAAATAGTTTCTGGTTTGGAGTTGGAGCTCTCATGCAGCAAGGTATACGACTCAGTCTGCTCTTTCTCTTGCACACCATGTCCCACTTTTTTCTGGGGGAAACAGCTCTCTGGCGCAAGTCACTTGCATGGGTGCCTCTGTGCATGTAGCCATACGCCAGCTTTTTTACGATTATGTATTCCAAACACCGCCTTAGGAATTAGTCCGAAGACAGATAAAAATTTTAAAACTTAGAAAAGTACATCATAGTAATGTAATTTATTTCCTAAAGAGGATACCCCTACTGCATAATTCAATGAGCTAATCTGTCCATTGCCTAGAAAACCTTCATTTAAACAACCTAAAAAGTGTATAACTATTTTAATAAGAGTACAATGTAAAAATCTATCATTTGTTTAATTTTGGTCTAGAAACCTTTCAGTTACAGAAAGATTTTATCTAGTAGCTAGAACATTTAAAATAAAAAGATAATACAGATTTAATTCTGTCCAGCCACAGTTTATATTTTTGAAATCAGAACAACCATTCTCAAAGATTTAAAAATAAAAAGTCTATATTCAACAATCCATGCACTGAGAAACTGATGTCATTGCTAATATTAAAATTATCAGTTCTGTAGTCATATTGCTCAGAGTAAAACTAACAACCAGTTTTAGCTATACTGTCTTAGTAAAATGCTTAAGCACATTCTTAAAAATCTGTCATTTCCTTGCCGTATTCCTCTTATTTTGAAAGCATGCCAAATATATAGATCCATAAAAATATATCACCATTTTATTACCCTTTTCCATAAGGATTTGAAACAGTCATATAATATCAGACACATTTGAATAGCACAGATTCAGTTTCTGCTCTGACATTTCAGTGGGCAGCATAATGTAATATGAAAGGTTGTTAGTCCCGTTAAAGAACCGTTAAAAGGAATGACTTTTCTTTCTGGAACAATAACCATTGCATATCCCAAAAAAAAAAAAAATAGAAAATGTTGACAGGAACAAGTGCATATTGGTAGAGTTTTTTAACGGATTTACCTGAGCAATCATTTTTAAAACTTGCCATTATAAGTACACCAGCTATAAATAAATCCTGTTTTTAACTCATCAAATGAATTCATGAAGCTTTCCTGTAACTGCAGTAAATATTCTGTCATATATCAGGCTTGAAAATCTCTAAGACCTCAGCAAAAAGGCTACTGTGCTCAGAAAAAAACAAGAATTAACAGGTAAAAAGAAATCAGGATTTCAAATCAGAAATAAAAACACAGCTATAGTTGGCTAGGTGTTTAGTATCAACTAGGTTGTCAATATACATTTCCAGAAATTATATAGTTGAAACACAACTGCCAAACTCATGTTTGTAAGATAATGATTGTTTTCAAAGAAGCTATCAAAAAAAGGGATACTGAATGAAAGAAGGTATTTTGAATTCCATTCACAGTTCTCAGGATTGTCAGAATCACTATCAGTGCTGACTTTTCTTTCTTATGTGGTTGTATGCTACTTCATATTTCTGGAGGATGGATAAAGCAGTTTAAATTTTCACATCATCTTTTGGAAGTAAAAAGTATTTTAGTCCCTAACATTGAAACTTTTTTTGAGAATCAAAATAAGAAAAAAAAACACCCCAGCCTTCATTTAAAAGGATATCTTTGGAGTATAATTGTTTTCCATGAAGGAAAACTAGTTTTTCAGAATTAAAGCTGACCCTATGTCCTTGCCTTATATTGTTTTTCCATTACTCGGTTCATCCTTTAATAAACTTTAAAGATACCATTTTAAGGATGCAGTATCAGTCTTGATTTTGACGATTGCTTTAAAAAAAAAATCTCAAAAACCTAAAGGCATCTAATAGTAGGCTTTTAGACAAGCATGGAAATTCTCACTTAATAGCAATAACTTTCCATTAGAAACAGTATAAAAACACTTGGGCCATACTCACATTAACTTATGAAGTGCTGCTTCTTTACGCAAGAGTTGTTTAACGCTGGAGGACACATGATAGAGGAAACTCATACATGTCTTGCTGGCACCTCTCGCTCCCAGGAAACTGTGGGATATAGTGCTAGACATGACGTTACCTTGGGTACATGACAGTCAGCCCCTGACCAGGCTCTGTTTCATGGGCCCAGGTGGCACTTGGTTTCAGTCCTTGGTAAGGTACGAACTTGTGGTAACTGGGGTAACTGCGGCGAATGTTTCCACTCTTTTCTTCCCAGTCCAATGTGACTTTACTGGCGTTGGTTTTTAAATGAAACTAGAGCAATTAAAAAGAGTTCATGATGGTGGGCCTGTTGGGAAATCTTTTGGTGTTATGGTGTCTAAGTGTCTGACTAACAGGGCCTAGGAGCAACTGCATCAGACAGGTACTTTTCTACTTTTTTCCTTGCAGAATTCTAGGCAAAGTCTGGCGCTGGAGTTGGCTGTCATGTCCAAGTCTGTCAGCCTTTTTTGTTTGAAACAGCAAGGGTAAGATGAACTGCAGGGTAAGATGGGCTGTTTTTGAATACAGTAGTCCAGTTATGATACCACTTCTTTTTTCCTTTTCTTTGGTTTTCTTCCTCCCTCCCTCCCTCCCCAATCCTCCTGTTCTTTTTTTGACTTTGAGTTTGGAAGTTTGACATAATCTTTCATTTATATGAAGATGTGTTACCTTGCTGGACCGGTTCCTTAACTAATTCAATATAAGCACTAAAATTTAACAGGAATAAAATAGTCCATCTTGCCTTCATTCCATTTTACCCAGGAGATTTCAGAGCAAGCATAGTAACCAATTAAAAAAAGGGATTGTTTTGGTACAGTAGTATAGTCAATATGGTAAAACTGCTTCCTTGAAAACAAGTTTCCAGATATGTCTAAAAGATCTTACATAAAGTTCTTAAAATAAAGATTGAAATTGTTTATTTGATATCATTAGAAATTTCATTTCATTCAATTATAACATTATGGAAAAAATCCATACATGATCATTTATAATAAATATTTGTGATTGTATATTACAGTGAATTTAATTTATTCCTATTTTTAGTAATTAGGCACAAGAGGAGTTTATGTGCTTCAATTTGTCTCATTAGGCTCTAAATTAGCATTAAAAATTATGCAAATTACTATACAGTGTCTGTCTCCCCCTCCATTCTTTAGTGCCATGAGCAGGCAACTCCAGCAATGCATTATAATCTGTCTTTATCTAGTTTATGCATAGAAGTCTAATATTTTTATTGCTACTCTATCAAATTGAATTGTGTGGTGTAGCCACCCATATTTATATGAAATTGTGGGGCTAAACATAGAGATGGGAGATGTAAACTTTTTTTTATCTAAACATTTAATAAACTGTTTTTTACAGCAATGCAAATGACAAAACTCAAAAATATATTTATAACAGATTTCAGATTTTTTTTCCAGATATGAAATCCTTTCTTTCATATATGGTCCCTTCATCAATTGCTTGGTTTTTCTGGAAAGCAAGTTTAAGTAACTGCTTTTTTCTTATTGGTAGTTATGTATTTATATATATATGTTTAGAAATTTTAAAATGGCCTTGGTCATTGAGTCTCCCATTACTATCTTTTGATTCCCACAGATCCAAAAAGATCTGTCTTTATAAATTTAACCAGTTATTTTTCATTTCAGTTGTGTGTGTTTGTACAAGCAGTACATGCAAACGTGTAGCTTAAAGGTTTTTTTGCACAGTGATTCCATCTCCCCACTGTGGCAAAAAGTGCTGAACACTTATTAATTATTTTCTCTGCATCGGTTTCACCTTTCTCCCCTGGTTTTCGTTAGGTTCTGAGCTCATGCCTAAAGCCCTCTCCACCAGGATAGTGGGAGGCATTTGGTGGTTTTTCACACTTATCATCATTTCCTCGTACACTGCTAACCTAGCCGCCTTTCTGACAGTGGAACGTATGGAATCCCCTATTGACTCTGCTGATGATTTGGCCAAGCAGACAAAGATAGAATATGGGGCAGTTGAAGATGGAGCAACCATGACTTTCTTCAAGGTAAGCTTTACATCTTGTTTTAGAAAATGCTCTATCCTGATTTGGGGGAAAGCTTTTACACCTTGCTGAGGGGTAACTGTTATGGTTCCTGATACTGTCAAAAACAAGTAAAAATCTTTTAAAAAAATTATTAAAAAGATAGCAAAGGAATCAAATGAAGGGTCTGTCATGGAAAATAAGAAGTTTTTTTGATGATTGTCTTTTAAAGAATTGAATTTTGAGCAGTGAAGTACATGAAGAAACCTGAATACTTTGCTCAGTTCTTCTATAGCTGTGTACAAGGTTAAGTTTTGTCAGATTAAAAGTTAGTTTTAGTTCAGCAGCATTATATCTAACTGTAGTCTTTACTGAAGAAACACCAAGGATATTAGTGGCTGTACTGACAAGAACTTTTTGGACATTGTAATTTTGAGAAACTTCTGAATGAAATTTAGGGTCTATGTAAAAAGCTCAGATTATTCCAGTTTTTCTGTTCCTTTTAATCTGTTATGAAGATAGTTTGGTTTGAAATATAATGAAGTATGATACTGAATTAGAGAAAAGTATTTCTTTTCTAGCTTCATCAGGCATTTAAGTGGACTTAAATTAGTCAGAAGTATTCATGACGGGAGAGAAGATGGTTTGTTCTCTAACTGCTGGTGTTGGATGGCACAGAGGTGTCTCAGATCTTCCAGACAGAGAGGTGTTTAACATATTTGCCTGATCTTTGGTGCTTTTTGAAGACTTTTAGCTAATATATTCTAGTTTTAAAAGTTATTATCCCATCACCCAAAGCTCTAAATTGTCACATTGGCATTTGTGATTAGGCAAACTGAGGACCAAGGTAACTTGTAAACTAGTACTGAAATTGAAGACTATGTGCTCAGTTTCTCTCATCGAATTCAGAGACCACAAAATTTGTTTGTATATAAAGGCTAAATAATCACTATTTAGTCTTCTGACCTGAGACCTTGTACTCAATCCACTTAAAGTCTTATTTTAAAATATTTCTTGCATTTTCTTTTTTTTTTTTTTAATGTAAGGAAATGACATTCCTGAAGCAATTAGTTTTTACAGAGTAGAAGTATGTTTTGAAAACACACAAATACAGATATAATATGTTGACCAAATGTCAGGCACCCATGACAGCTACTCACTTGTCCTCTCCCCTGCCACAGCTGGGCAGAGAGGAAAAAAAATAACACAAGGGCTCATCAGTTGAGATGAGGAACCGGGAGAAAACGCTCCAAAGGACAAAACAGGTTGAACTTCAGTTGCAAAGTGAGATTTATTACTAACAGAGTCAGAGGAGGATAATGAGAAGTAAAATAACCCCTTTAAAGACACCTTTCTTCCCTTCAACCCCTCCTTCCTTCCCACCAACCGTGCAGGGGAATAGGGAGGGGTGGGTTTTGGTCAGTTCATGACCAGAATCTTCTTCCACTACATAGGGAGAGAAGTCCTTCCCCTGCATTGCCGTGGGGTCCCTCCCATGGAAGACAGTTAAAAATACTAAAATATACAGAAAACACTCAAGAACAAGAATCTGATAAAACAGTTTTAAATGCTATATGTTATGTTCTCTGATATATAGATAACGGAATATCAAGTAGGAAGTAACACTGCCTTTTCATATAGCATTAAGCAAATTACTAATGAACTTTTGCGTCCTATTCTGGTGATCACGCTTTGAAAATATGCTTAAAATTGGAAAGTGTTCATTAAAGGTGAAAGAATGACTGTGGGACTGAAAATAAGCCTTGCAGTTAGAGGCTAAAGATCTATCTGTTTAATCTGCTGAAGAGAAGGTTAAGGGGTGACTTGATCGTGGTTTGCAAGTGCCTTAATGGGAATGAGACTTTTGACAGTAGATGACTCTCTAATCTAGCAGAAAAAGGCATAATGAGATCCAATGTTTCATAGCTGAAGTTAGGCAAATTCACACTAGAAATAAGGCACATATTTTTAAGAGTGAGGGTCATTAACCACTGGTACAATTTATCTAGGGGAGGGTTGGATTCATCCTTCATAGGCAGCCATTATGGAGGCCGCCTATGAAGGAAGATAGATACAGCATAGCCCAAGCATGTTATTCTTTTGATTTAGAGCCTACTTGATGAAATGGATAGCCTTCATTATACAGGAGGTCAGATTAGATTTTAGCAGTACCCTCGGACTTTAAAAATCTAAGGGAGTATGAGTTCTGGGGGTGGGGGTTGCACAAAGATAATTGAGAGGATAAATTTATCCTCTGTGTGTATGTTTTTCCTTAACTACTTTGTCTTGTTTTAATGAGAGTGGAATGAGTAAAACAGTTGCACTGTGTTACAACAAGAAATAAAGGCACCAGATGGTTTTCTAATGTTAAATGAAATTATCATATCTTGGTAATAGTTATTAGTTCCAATCACAGTGAGGCTCAGTAGCTGCCCATGAGACTGACAATAAGTTCTGCATAAATTAGCTGTATAGCAGTCCATTGAATTCTTTCCTTAAAAAAACTTTGGAGCTCGGCCAAAGCTGTGTGGTGCTAAAACAAAAGAAGAACCTATTATGGAAGGGAATCTAAATCTAAAAACAAGCTAACTGCTGGATTAAAACCTCTTGAAGGTAAACTCTTGGAAAGTACATGGGATATATGTTGAAAATGCTATTTCCTTGTGAGTCAAACATCCTTGTGAAACAGCTTTGATGAAAAAGGAGAGTGGTGTCTTCAGGGTTTAACTAGGTCCTTCATTTCATGCCACCTCATGGTCTGAGAAACATGCATTACAATTCTTTTAGAAGACAGAAAGAAAAAGGAAAATTTCAGTGCTCTCTCCTCTTAAGATCTGCTTATCTGGTCTGAGCATGGAAAGGAAATAGTTTTACAAATTTAATGTGCCTGGTGCGTCTGCTCAGCTAATTCATTGTGAACAATAAAGAAAACCTTAGTATTGTTAGTATTGTCCAAGAATTAGGAGGAAAGATAAGTGAAAGTGAATTCTAAGCCATATCTGTTTTTAAACTAGTAGTTTCCACTCCTGATACATGCTTTGATATTTCTCAAATTAGGGATTTTTTCTCAGTTATGAAGTTCTCTTTCTTTCTTTCATCTGCTTTTGCTGCTATTGTCCACTTTCAAATTTCAGATGCCTGTTGTTCTTCCTGTTTGGAATAAAATAAAAAGCATTTATTTTTTTCATGATAGGTAGTGATCTCACACTAACTGTTCTTGGATAAAAAAAAAAAAACCCTTCAATTTTTCATTGCCTCCAATTACTGTGGTCTCTGTTTATGTTTCTCAACATCCCACTGTTGGTTTTCTTGCTGAATGACAATTCTAAAATTGAGAAGAGCAATATTAATTCTACTCTGCTTCTACTTGTACCACACGTCTCCATCCTCACACAAAAAAACAGGTTCAACACATATGCACACATGTGGTCTACAATGTTAAGACTTTTTTTGTGAAGCTGTCACGTGCTTTTGTTTTTCTCATAGCTTTTCATATCTGTAACTTTCAAGGTCAGAATTTCTTTCTTTCTGTGCTTTTGTACAGTACTAGGAAGAATGAAACTTTTCTTAGTTATGGTTACTAGGCATCTGCATACCAAACAGTAAAAAACAAAGTATTTTTTCATCCTCTAATAGCAGTAAATTAGTGTCATTACTTCTGTATCACAAATTGAAGGTCTTCTCAGCTCTCTGTGAGATGTGTATTTTATATCCTTGTTTTGTTGATAAGGAAGCTGAGACGCTAAAAGGGATTACATCTTTTTCAAGATTACTTGGTAAAAGGAAGGTAGGGAACTAATTCTGGTGAAAGGTAGACAGGGGACTAATTCAGGAAAGCTGACTCACACACCTGAAAATTATCTGATAGACTGACTATTCTACTTATCATTTACATTCACCAGTTTCTTTTCTTTTCTGCTTTAGACCAGTTTTTGTACTCCAGCTCTACTTTTCTACAGTATATTTAATTTCTTCCTGCACTGCTTTTTTTTTCTATAAAGATGCATGCTGATGACCCTTTTTAGTAATTTTCCTTTTCCCCCACCCCCTCACATTTTTCCCTAGCCATTTTATTGCCACCTATCTGAGGAAATTTAGGAGAGCAACAATTCAGCACTCTGTGTCTATCTTCCTCTTCCACGTTCTCAGCCTACTGCTGAAAGAAAGCATTAAGCTCTACCTATACATTACAAAGTCTCAGAAACAGTCTCTTAAAGCTGAAGGAAGGAGCTTTAGGGGAATTTTCCCACTGCTTGCAACTGGAGTACAAGTGACAGATTTTCTGACATAAACAGAAGAATAGCAGCAAGAATAAAGGTATTAATGTCATTCATTTGTCATGAGTGAGGTTGGCATTGACATGCATAAAGCCAGTACTTCAGTGAATTTTTCAAGCCTGGGTTTGAACACTGTAATAGACAAATGATATTTATTTGTTTAACAAGTAAAGATGCAGTACAAGCACATAGGTGTATACAGACAGATAACCTTTATTTGAATGCTTCAAATAAAACATCATGAAGTTTGGCACTGTGCATTAATTATTTGGGGCAATTGTTGCAAGTCAAAGATGAGAGAAGTACTGCTTGTGAGCTTCTCAAATAACCAGTGACTGACAGTGACTAATGGAAAACAATCTTTTGAGTCACAGTTTTCATGTACTAATTTGGATAATGCATAAAAAATAATTGGTAGCAGATAATGCAGATGCATGTTCAGTTTGATTTACTATTATTTCACTTTATAGATAAGTTGCATTCTGATGTAACAAATACAGACTTGTTCTTGCATGAAAACATGTGGTACATTTGACTAAAAAGGGAATTGAATATAAATACCATGTAAAAGTTTTTCACTTCTTTTTGATCATGATGGTTTGGACCTAACTGTTAGAAAAACCTACAGTTGTAATGCGTCATCTCCTCTTTGCCATGATTCCCTCTTTACAAGGACACTACTTAGTTAACCACTTCTTGTTTTCATGACAAGAAATGCAGATATAGTTTTAAATCTCTAAAGCAAGGTCTGTGGTCACTCCATACACTTATAAGAACTAAATCTGCAATGGCAGAGCCCATGAGAATGAGATATAGGCTTTGTCCAGAGATCGCAAAACATCTCTGCCCCGACTTCTACTTATTTTTATAAAAGATCAGGGAGGTTAGGCAATGGTAGGTAGGTTATATGATTCATTAACACAGACTATAACAAGAAGAGTAGTGCGTTTGAATTCTATATTGAATGAATTACAATAAATTTGGTACTATTAAGTTCTCTGAGGTGAACTGTCTTTTTTTTGAATTTGAAGGCAGAAAGCAGAACAAATTCACATAAAGGGCTTCATTCCAAATAACTGTCTAGGTACAGGAACAATAGATAGAAATATGAGATACAAGAAATCAGAGCCTGGACTGGGTAAAAAAATGACAATTTTACTTTTGTCCTTAGAAAGTCAAGCCTAATATGCATTATTACCCAAACCACAATTTAAGTCCTAAATCGTGTCAGGATAATTTATGAGCAAAAGACAAGAATTTCTATCAAATGTAGATAATTCAGAAGGATGTAATAATGTAGCTATTTGAAAAATGATTTTGTAGTTAAGAGAAACCCATTCTGCCTCTTTTTTTTTTTTTTTTGAGAATATATAGTGGTGCCACTGAAAACAATCACAGACTCACAAAATGGGTAAGGTTAGAAGGGACCACAGTTGGTCATCTTGTCCAAGCTCCCTGCTCAAACAGGGTCATCCCTAGAGCACATTACATGCAATTGTGTACAGACAGTTCTTGAATATCTCCAATGAGGGAGACTCCGCATCCACTCTGGGCAATCTGTTCCAGTACCCTTTCATTCACACAGTAAAGAAGTTTTTCCTCATAATCAGACGGAACCTCCTGTGCATCAGTTTCTGCCCATTGCCTCTTGTCCTGTTTCTGGGCATTACTGAGCAAAGCCTGGATCCGTCCTCTTGACACCCATCCTTCAGACACTTATCCACACTCATGTTGTCCTCTCTCATTCATCTCTTCACGAGGCCAAACAGGCCCAGCTCCCTCAGCCACTCCTCATAAGAGAGATACTCCCATCCCTTACTTATCTTCATAGCCCTCCTCTGGATTTGTTCCAGGAGCTCCATGTCTCTCTTGTACTAAGGAACCCAGAGCTGGTCGCAGCACTCCAGATATGGCCTCACTAAGGCTGAGTAGAGTGCCTCCCTTGACTTGCTGGCAATGCTCTACTTAATGCACCCCAGGATACCTTTTGCTAATTGCTGCAAATTGCTTTTCTCAATAGCAGGTTTTTTTTTGTTTTGGGATCAGTTTAAGCCTGTCTAACTGTGAGTAGTCCAACCTCTTCTCCTACCTTCAGCCTCAAGTACTCTTGGCTCTTCCTGCCATAGGCCTGTGGCAAGAGCCAACCCAGCTTTCTGATACAGTTGCAAATGAAACTCTTTTGTTTTTGCATTTCTGTTTTTCAGTTGTAAAGAAAGCTGCTTTGGCTGCTAGAATGCTAGAACTGATGGGAGTGGAGCAGTGTGTCATTACATGGCAGGGAAATCTTTTATCACTCTGCTAAATGTGAAAGCCGCTGGGAATCCACACCCTTGGGAGCGAGTCATGCTGTTTAGACATTTGAAAGTGTGTCAATGAGAAAATCAACAACATTGAAATTGTTGATACTTCCAATGTACACTTTCTTTTTGTACTAATACAGGTTTTATCTTAACTAGTTACCCATTTTGCTTCCTTTCCCTTACCAGATGCGCTTCACTTTCTGGTCTGTTCAGGGCCTGTGATGACACTGCTGACAGGAGCAGTTGTAAGAGAATTACTGATCTCTGGGTTCTCTTCGTAAGTTTAGTTGCAAGGGTTTTTCTTCAGAAATGCATAACCTAATTGCTATCTCTCCTTATCACCTTTCTCTCCTCCTGCTGCTTTCCCCAGGAGGCAGGGCAAGAACACTTGACTTTTTTCTTCTCTTTTCAGCTTTTTTTCCCTTTATGTTTGTCTTCAGATCTTGAGCAAGGTGAGAAAGGGAACTGAACTAGATCATAGAGAAACCTTTAGTGTTCTCTATGAAAGACATAATTCAGAGATAGGGTTTGTTTAGGAAATTCAGAGTACATCTGAACATTTTTAACTCTCAGAGTCTAAAAAAAAAAGCCTTGCTCTTCAAAGCAAATAGATCTGTCACCAAGTAGCCATGTAAAGCTCTCCAGATTTGATTTATGACTCATCCAGGGAATGTGATTCAGAAACAATTCTCCAAAGTGAACTGGCCCTTGGTTCAGCCATTTTTTTGGTGAGATTCTGCCATATGAGCAACACTCAGTGTTGAGTTCCTGCCCGCTAAAACAGCCTGAAAGCCTCCATTCATTAGCAGAGGTGAACTCCTAGTTCTGCTTGTCAATTTATATATCATAGCACTGAGGTGCTGTCCAACTACATTAACATTGCTTTGTGTAGAGAAACATTTTCAGTGCCAGAATTGCCCCAGACATCACCTAAAGTCTTATTATGCTGATGAATTTCTTCTCCAGATTTATTAATTTCTCCAAACAGAGTGCTTGTTGAGATTGATTAAACCATCCTTTTTGCAATATATCTGTGGTAATAATTATGTAATTATGCAAGCTATTTTGCCTTTTAGGCATTTTTCTGTATCCATGCATTAATTGAACTTGTATTTAATGTATTAAAGATCCTTAATCTGCACAATATACTTTGCTAGTTTATAAAAAAGTATATTAAGTATGCTTTAGAATCACAGAATCATAGAGTTATTTAGGTCAGAAAAGAGATCTAAGGCTGAGTCCAACCATTAACCTAACACTCCCAAGTCCACCACTAAGCCACGTCCTTACACATCTCACCTTCATGTCTTTTAAATGCCTCAAGGGACTGTGACGTAACCGCTGCCTTGGGCAGCTTGTTCCAATGCTTAACAGTCCTTTCCAGGAAGAAATTTTTGCTACTATCCAGTCTTAACTTAACCTGACAAAACTTGTGGTCATTTCATCCTACTGCATGTTACTTTGGAGAAGAGACTGACTCCTACCTTGCAGCGACCTCCACCAGACAGCTGTACTGAATTAGTACAAAAGTCTCCCCCATAGCTCCTCTTCTTCAGGCTAAATAGCCCCATCTCCCTCAGCTGATCCTCATCAGACTTCTTATGTGCTCCAGACCCTACACCACCTCCGTTTTCTTTCTCTGGACATTCCAGCACCTCAGTGTCTTTCTGGTAACAAAGGGGCTCAGAATTGGACACAAGTTTTGAGGTGTGGCCTCGCCAGTGCCAAGTACAAGAGGACAATCACTACCCTGGTCCTGCTGGCCACACCATTGCTCATACATTGGCCATTAGCTTTCTTGGCCACCTGGGCACAGCTGGCTCATGTTCAGCCAGTTGCCAACCAGCACCCCCTGGTCCTTTTCTGCTGGGCAGCTTTCCAGAAGAGTTGCTCTTCCCACAGCCTGCAGTGCTGCATGGGGTTGTTGTGACCCGAGGGCAAGATCCAGCAGCTGGCCTTGTTAAACCTCATCCTCTTGGCTTCAGCCCATCAATCCAGCCTGTTCTGATCCCTCTGCAGAGCCTTTCTATCCTCCAGCAGATCAACACTCCCCTGCAACTTGGCGTCATGTGCAAACTGACTGAGGGTGCGTTTGATCTCCTCATCCAGACAACCGATAAAGGTACTTAACAGGACTGGGCCTAATACTGAGCCCCGGGGAGCACCAGTTGGGATGAGCTGCCAACTAGCTGTAACTCCATTCACCACCATTCTTTGCACTTGCCCATACAGATATTTTTTTGCCCAGCAAAGAGCACATTCCTCCAAGCCATGAGGAGTCAGTTTTTTAAGATCATAATAGCCTGCTCATCAGAAAGAGGAATTGAAACGCAATTTGCAAGCAAAATCCAGAGAAGTTATCATGTGAATTATTGTGATTTGAAAGAAGCATGAGAGCTTTTACTATGTTAATACATACTGCTAGTAAATTATTATTTACTGACAAAAGATATAACTTTAAAATATTTGTGCATCTTGCATTTGAGAACCGAACTCTGTTACCCCTCAACAAACTATAAAAAATGGCAAATATCCTGGAGTCCTCTGAAGACTTGAATTTCTTGGTCTTTCTTTGAAGAACTCTTTCTTTTGCTGCAGGCCAGTGGCAAGACAGAAACAGTTCTGTTCCTCTTTCTTTTGCTCTCACTGTCTTTAATTTTTATTTTTTTAAAATCTAGTGGTTCCTTCCTTGACTTACAAGGACTCTTCCAGAACTGCTTAGAAGCTTCTATTTGACATTTCTGATAGAAGTTTCATGTACTCTTTCCTACATTTCCACCTTCTGAAAAATGAATATGCATCCCTAAAGGAACTTTCTGAGAGAAAAGAGTACTAACACTCAAAATTTTCTGTGATTTGATAGGAAGGCTGTCTACCTCTTCCTTTATCTTATCACCTTATCTGGAAAAGAAGCTTGTAGGATAGTTTCTTTGATTCTAGAACTTTTATCTAAACCTACCCAGGTAGTTATCATTCAAGTGTATTTTTATTCAGGTTGAATTGCTAAAGAACTTGGATTAGGAAACCAAAAACAGCTTGCTTTCCTAATTTCTTTGTATTTCTTTGTATTTCTTTGTATTTCTGATGCAGCTTTTGTTCCTTGAAGATCAGAGATGCTTATCATAGTTCATTATAGATGTGCAATCGAACAGTGTGCAATTCTGTTCTAGTCAGGGGTTTGGCTAGCTGTAAAATCAGAAGTAAGTGGAGGAAATACTGATTTTTAAGTTTCCTCTTCCAGACACAACCTGTTCATAATGAAGATTTGGCTGTTTCAGTGTCTGTCTTTTCAAAGCAGATCATCAAAGATGAAAGGAGGGTTGAAGGGAAACCATGGGGCTCATTTCACAGCAGTACTGAGGCCAATTATTTTTTGTATCCTTATTCATCTAATAATGAATTTCTGAACTTCTTTCCAAGATAGGACTTGATTTCTAAATACTTCAAATAAATGTCCTAACACAAAAAACATTGAGACTCACGGTCTTCATCGTTAGGTCTTCAATCTTCATTTCTGAAATATATAAATACTTTGGTAAATTGAATCTGTAACTTTTAAGGAAATAAATATAACAGCAAAACCACCAGCACTGACAAAGGCTGCAGTTGTAATAACTTGTGATTTGAGATTTTTTCTTTTATTTTTACATTTGTTGACATTAATGATGAAATCAAGTCATTAGAAACCTCCTGTTATGATGTGTTTGTCATTCAGTTCTTTAATATTTTATTTTCTAACACTGTATTGCATTACACAAACCCTATTTTAATGTATCAACTGCCATTGTAGTGAGTTTCACTTTATAGGTAAAATGTTTAGCAAAGGTAATTAATTATTCTTTTTAGATATAAGAAATGTAAAACAAAGTGTGGCATCCCTAAACCAATATGAGTGAAAGCAGGAATTGGCCGTTTTCCTGAAGTTTCTCCAAATACATGGGGTAGGACTGCACTAGTAGAATTAACCTGTACTGTGACTATAGAGAAACTTAGGTTAGTACCTGGATATAGATGCTTAATTTGTACATGACTGAAAGTATGTAAGAAAACCTTACAAAATTTCTGGTCACTTTTTAACCAATAGATGTTTTTCATATATATATATATATAAACGACAATTTGACCAGAGGGAGAGGTGGTGATTTAAAAAAATGTATGTACACAGATTAATTAATTTTTAAGGAATAATACACATAACTCTAGTTCTATAATAAAACTGACTGACTTAACTAGTACAGTGGAAATATTTGTTTTCTTTAGATTAATGGTTTAAAAACTGCAAAGAAATTATTTTCTAACATGTTGGCACTGGAAAGAGCACCAAAAATATAGAAAATCATAGAGAAAGTTCATGTTTTGACTTACAGCCTGAGTTGAAATATGGCCAAAATTATGGTCCATGTTTGTAAATGTTGTGTTTAGAAAGATTGAGCTGGTCACAATCAGTAAGCCACTGATTGCAAAAGCCTGTATTTTGAAAAAGAAAACAAAAGAAGTAAAAATAACAAAGAATAAACACTATGTAACATTTTGATTTGTTTATATGGCTCCATGTGCTTGATCATATTAGAGGTTCAGTGCATTTATCTTCCACCAGCAGTGCAGGTGTTGCTATGTCATCTGCTGTATAACTTGTCATTTTTGTTACATTTATAAGTTCAATTTTTTTTTTATTAAATTAGAGAGACAGATGCAGGCTTTTGATGTGTGCACCAGTAATGTGCTTGCATTGTTTGCATATTTTGTTGGAAGTATGTGGTAACCTCAACATATTTTATGTTAGAATTTTCAGGGAAACTTGAAATTAAAGGATACAGTTCAGCTTGCATATGGGAGATTAATAGGCTGACCCAGCAAAATTAACAACCTTGTTTACAGGAAAAATAAAATTAGCTGACATCCAGAACAAGCTACACCCTCTAACAGATTCTGAATCATTAATTGTATTTTGTAAATTTTATTTTTCAATAATTTTGGATTTCTTGGTTAGAAATCAGAACAGGAAAATTTTTAAAGGTAGAACAGAATATTTCAGATGGAAGTGGTCCAGAGTAATCGTCTAGTTCAGCTGCCTGAACAGTCCAGGGCTGACCAAAAGTTAAAGCAAGTTAAGGGCATTAGCCAAAGGCCTTTTAAACACTGTCAGGCTTGGGCTGTTGACCACCTCTCTAGGATGCCTGTTCCATTGTCCAGAAGCTGTTTTAAAACTGATTGCTAAAAAATCATGATTTCTCACCCCTGATTTTAAAGTCAGAATTTTGAAGTGGATTGTTTAAAGTAAATTGTATACTGAAATTTTTACACAGAGTTTCAAACGTATTTTTTAAATGGGTTCTATATCTCTGTCTTATACTCATTCATTGTACACATATATTTTTAGTTGTAAGGAAAACATGACAGGATCACTTTTAAAATCAAGGTCACTGGGCTAAACTTTCTCTTCCATCAAAATTAGGCAATCATGCACAAGCACTCTATTAGGAACAGCCTTCAGCATGTAGTTAACATCTCCTGAACTGTTTTTTGTTTCTGTCCTGCTTACAAAATAATTTTTTTGTAGTTGTACTGGTTCAACTTAAAGCAAATTAATTATTGTGAGAGTAATTTAAGTTATTAGTACAACCTGAAAAGCCTAAGATGGAACTAAATCCTTCTTCTATATTTTGTTTTTATACATATGTTCCCATTGATTTCAGTGAATACTAGGTATTTCAATACCTTTTTGAATCTAGGCTTAAAGACATAATGAAAAAAAAAAAAGAGAAAAAGGAAGGACCCAATTCCAAGTAAGACTAGACATAGAATTGACTTGGGGTTACTAAAGCTTAATGAATCTGAAGTTTCATGAAACAAACAAACAAACAACAAAAAATTAGAGTCCAAGCACCAGAGGAAAGCCAAAGAAAAATGCAACTGAAACAACAATGATTTAATAGTTTCAGTTGGTTTGAAGCAAATGTGTTATATTTGAACTTGAATTTAAACTCTTCTTTTTGTCATCCTGGTGTTTTCCACAGCATTATAATGAAAACTATTAGGTAATTGATATTGCCTACCATTTTAATTTTAAATGAAATATTTCATTACTGTAATATGTGCCAAAAAGAAATTATTTCATTTAATTTGAATATAGAATCTGATTTGTTCATATTCAAGGACAGCAAAACAAACACACTCTTAGTTCTGATGTTCGCTAATGCACATTACTGATTTGTAAACATATATTTGGAATGTGTTTTAAGTGATGACTAATTTCAAGCTCATTTCCATAGTGAACATGATGTATTTTGAGATAGACTTTTTAAGTGGTACCCAGAATGGCTACTCATTTGCTTAAAAAATTCGAACCCAGATCTACTTTGCATAATTTTACATAGACAACGGTTCAGTATAAAGGAACAAATGCTCTTCTTCTCCACATGCACACACATAAATGATGACTACATGTTTGTGTGTGTAATTTGCAAACAGCATTTCCCCTGAAGGTATAGGAAACACACTGTTATTTTACTACACTTCTTTTGTTGAAGAGGAAGTGGTGTCATTGAATAAAATTGCCTCATCAGACACTCTACAAGAGTGCCAAGTTGTAGCAATCAATAGAGAAATAGCAGATGTGAAGGTTAGTTGGCATCAAAGAATATGAGTGGGAAAGCTTTCCTATGGGAAAGAAAGTGCTTCATTACTCTTTATCTATATTCAGAATATTGGTTTTATCAAGCTTTCAGAAAATTAGAGTATGATGGCTTTCATGACTTCAGCTCTGAAAGAGTCACTTTAAAAACAGTTAAAAAATTAGCTATCCATCCGGGAAGTTGTACCAAGTGAACAGGATTTTATTAGCTTTTAAGCTTAAATGTTACAATTTCTTCTCTTTCCAAAGAAAGCAGTTCCAATGCAATGGCTCTGGGACAAGAACTGCTTCCCTAGGTGGTCATTGTAGACGAGTGTAAATGCTGTTTTTAGAGCATGCTCATAGGAAACAAACAACATGTTACCATTTCTCTAGAGTATAAATATTTAAAAACTTTAGTTCAGAAAGTTTCTTGTTTTGGGACTACCTTGGATATTCATATTTGTTTCTTTTTCTGAGCAGTATAAATGATGTTGGTCTACATAGGAACTACTGCAGAAAAAACTGAGTTTCAATATATCAATCAAATTCATTCTCTTTAAAGAGATTGTCCTGCCGGGAATGGCAAAACTGGAGAGCCAGTGAATCATAGAAAGTATTTGTCAGTATAAGAGATTGTAGTTGCTGGTAGCAGTTGAATGCTTTTCTGAGCAATTGTAAAAAGGAGCAGGTGCTAGTGAGGATAGAGTACTTGCAGGGAAGTATTCACTGATGGATGGTTTTGTTCATTCACTTTGCAAACTTGTAAGATAGTTTGTTTTTGAGAAGGTGAATTAGAGATTTTGTGTGCTTGAGACTGATTATGCAGGGGTTTTTTCTTAAAAAAAAAAGAGCTCAATTTTTAATCATGTACCTTTCTCTAAGAATATCTCTAGTTAGAGGAATGGATACATATTTCTTATAAAGCACTGAAGCAATTTTCTCTCCTCATTGATCTTTAAATCAAAATACTGCTTAATGTAAGTTATGCCTCTAATCTGCTCAATTAATACTTAGAGCAAATGTATTTATTGGCAATATGAAGAAGGAGTCAGCATTAATTATCTAAAAGTGACTTTCTCACTGAAATCCAGCATGTATCAAAAATTAGTTGTCCCTGGTCCTCGGGCTCCACTCACACTAATAAACAAATAAATGCACAAAACCACACACTGAATCAAAGGTTGCACTGACAGTTTAGGAACTTAGAGCCAGAATGGAATTTGATTTGCTGAGTACTCTGAAGTGCTTCAAATTCCTGTGCCTGCAAAGATCACAATAGGGGAACAACAAAGTTCACAACAAAGTTCACAACTGAGGACTTTGACATGAAGATTTTAAATGAACATCACATGGTATCTGTTGAGATTGGTCTTTCATCTTAGAACCCTGAGTAATGATGTTTACAAGCAAGTTGCTTCTGCCTTTAGCGCTTACAGATACACTTTGCAACAAGAGAGAATGATTTTTCCTTTGGATTTAGAGCAAATTCAAGGTGTTCTTGTCATATATTAGCCAAGACCAAATATTTTTTTCCTCAGTAAACATAGACAAAAGCATCATAGAAAACTGACAAATAATCTCTCACTCTTTTTGTGGTTTTGCTGCTTTCCATCAATTTTTCAGAGCAAGCAAAACAGAGATAGCAATAAAATTTAGAGCTGTATCTAACATACATAGAAGTTTGCAACCTGGACTTTATTAGCTTCTTATTTTAGGTAGCAAAGCCACATTAATAATGGAGAAAATAACCTTATTTAATTACAATGAGAAAGTTAAATGTCAGTGTCTTGAAGCTACCAAAAAACACTCCAAGCTGAAATCTTCAGCCTTATCTAATATGAGAGGACAAAGATAAACCTTTTTCTATTGTTGTATTACAATTCTTTTGTACTTGCCCAGAAACAACACAGATTTTCGGCCAACCGTATCGGCTGTGTGCGCTGAGATTCAGGGTCAAGTTTACCTGTAAGTGAGATGTCCTGTAAGTGTCTATTCTGACAGCTTTTCAGTTGGTCTAAAGTCTTGCTTTAATCAAGATTGCTTTAGAAGCGTAATGATCCCTGTAGTATATTTTTGCTTCATTTATTATATCTCTTTTATAAAAAGAACTGAACATTGTAGTTTTCAGAGTGGGAAAATATGATTTGAATATATGTAATATAGAGCACAGACTCTAACTGTGTTTGCATAAGTCACATTAAAATTAGCATTTTGCAAGCAATCATTAAAAAAAGGAAAATACTCAAATCCCTATAGACCAAAGTCAGTGACAATATTTGATTGTCCTACAGGTAGATGTGCTCTTCATTAAACATTGCAATTTAGCTAATTAGACTATATGAACTGTATTATTTTTTACTGTAGGTCTCCTGACAGTTTTCTGAAAACAATGAGCATTTTAATTGATTACTGAAACAATAAAGTCCAAAGAATTAAGTTAAGCTACTTTTCCCCAGGACCTACATACTCAATAAAAGAGGAAGAATAGAGCTGCTTCAAAGCTCAGCTGTAGGAACTGTAACACATGGGTACAAGCAGATGCCATGAAGAAAAATATTTATTAAAAGAATCTGATCCTATTGTTACTGTAGGGTAAATTTTTATCATAATTCTTAATCTAAGATTTTTTTTTCCATAATCACATGCATTATCAAAACAATTGTTTCATATGAAACTTTGTGCACTTTACTAAGGACAGTGGCTTTATTTTATTTTTTTTTAATTACTGAAATTTATATTTTTATGCAATCCCAGTGTGTTGTGCTGAAGGTCTCTGTGCAAATAGATGCATATTGGATCAGATAATTGATTTGCAATTGTATCCTTCTGCGTACCCTTATCAAAAGCTCTTTCCTCTAAATCTTTTTCTTAAACTACTGCACTCAGAAATCCACTTTGCCAGAATATTTACTACTAAATTGGTCAACAGAAAGTACATGAAAATTTGCTGCAGGATGTTCACAGATTACTGATGCAGAAATGTACAGAATAAATAGAGAAATGCTGTTATTGGTGCCATCAAATGCATGACATTAACAAGTTTGGCATACAATTAAATTCACTGTTTTAGTGAAGCAAGGAACTAACGGCACCTGGGATTTGAAAGGTCTTAAGAAACATGTAGATTCTTTTAAACGTTAATTTTCTTAGGAGGCATAGAATATTGGTAGAATGTCTGTTAAGCTAATATCCTTCCCCAGTCTTTCATGTGTCAACTACTGGATCATACCACTCGTTTTGGATTGATAACATTCAGCTTTGTTTTCTGGTTGTCTTCATGGTCTTGGTTGCTCCAGGTCCATTTATTCTTTTGGGACAATCTAAAAAATTAATTCTTAAATTAGATCTAATGCTTGTGGGCAACTGTGCTTTATATTCTACCTATAGAGAAAATGATTTTAGCTCTAGTGTACTTTCAGAAAAAAAATCACACCCCAGTGCACTTTCTTGTGCAAATAGTATCTTTTTTTCTCAATTTTTTGCAAGACAATTTTGCCATGCTTATTCCTATGCTAACTTCAGAGACTTGCAACTCAGTTACCAGCTAATTATTGTAATAGTGATTACCACTTGTGTTGTTGGTTGATTTTTTGACGTTTTGTTTTTGTTTGTTTGTCTTGTTTTGTTAGTTTTTACGGTCTTACTTTTGTTTGTCTCCAATATCCTAGGCACTATGTTACTACAGATTTACATTAAAGCCCTAGTGTGATTCAAATTGTTAAAATCTGAGTGAAATTAGCTATGCAGTGCAATTCATAAAAGGCACAAACCCCTGAATGGATTTGCATCATTGATTTCATTTTCATGTAGTGACAAGACTTTCCCTTTGCAGTAGAATCCCATGCATTAATGTGATGATCTGGCTACCACTTTCTGCAATAAACAAAGTGATTCAGCTTTCACATGTCCAAACATCTTCCTGTCATGGAAAGCTTTTCCCCTGCATAGGCCATCTGGGATCTTAACAGCTTGCTTGCCTCCAGCTCTTTTGGTACTTCCTCAACTCTCAGCTTTGTATTAATGCAGTGAAGTTTATACATGCTCAGTATACTCAAAGAACAGAGCTGCTTTATTACAGAGGCAGTTGTACAGAAAAAACAGCTTCATTAAAAAAAAAAGTAAAAGAACCAACAAAAAACCCACCTAAAACCTCCAACAACACCCAAACAGGGGAAAAAAAAAGATAAAAGATATAAACTAAGATTAACACTTAACTGTTGTGTGGCATCCTGAACCTGTAACCATTTATTCAATAACTTAATTAAACCAAACTGTGACCAGAAAATCTGAAATTTGGGTCTTGATTTTGAAGTTCATAATACAAGGTCTGTCTACAAAAGATTTTTATGGAGAGTTGTATTTACCAGAAATTTAAAATAATTGGAGTATGTAAATAGTAATAATAGTGTGGCTTTGGAAGTGTTCTCAGATAACTGTACATAAAGAAAATTACTACTTTCCTAAAATCTTTGTAATGTAATATTTCCTCATTTTTTTTAATACATGGATATACCCGATGAGACAAGCTTGTAAAAACTAAGCCTATGATTTTTAAATCACAGCTGGGGAAACTACCACAACAGGTCTTTAGTGTTAGTTCCTCCCCAAGAGCAGGACTGCCCTGTCATTGGGCATTATTTTGAAGATGTGACATCTATGTTATATCATTCCATCTGCCTACCATTGATATTTATCACAGACAGCAGTGAAGTAAGCACTTATTAGGTGGCTCGAGATCAGAACACGAAAACCCCTTTTAAAGTTATGAAAGGATGAACACATTTCTGTGATTATTTTGTTGCAGATCTGAGGTTTAGGAGTGGGGTTTTTTATTCCTTAGAAAATTTATTTTTAAATTAGGTTCTCTGAATCTACATGCAATGTTTTTTCCTCATTTTATTTCTAATCTCTGTGGTGTCTTTGCATCAATTCTGCACAATAATGAGGTTATTAAATACAGCTAGATCCAGCTCTAAGTCCTCTGCCATTAGTCTTATGGTTCTTTTGCTTTAAGTTCTTTCATTATGGTTTAAAGCTGTTAAAGTGATGGTTGAAAGCAATTATTTGAACTAATTTTATGATATCAATTTTATAAGACATTGATGCTTAGTTTGGCAAGGACTGTGGCTGCTCAACTCTCTCTTAGCCTAATCTTGTCCTTCCTTAGCTTCCAGACAACAGAATGGCAGGTTGTTATTCTCCTTTAGATCTGGATAAATAATGTATGGCTAGTGGTATTCTACAACGTGTCATTCTTTAGCTCTCAGGTGACTTAATTTCAATCCATCCCCTGAAAACTGTTGACAATATCTAAAATTCAAGCAACAAAAAAAGGCTGCTGTAAATTGAGGTGAAAAATAAAATAAATTTGTTTTTAATCTCTCCTTTCTCAGAGGAGAGCATGGGGAGGGGTGTAAGAGGATCCCAAAAAAATCTTTTCAGGCCCAGTGATTCAGGCCCATATATTTTCCAACAGGTTTATCCAGAAGGTCAGGTAAAAGTGAAAGGTTGAAGTCTTTTCTCTGCTCACTTCTGCCTTTATTTCCTGAGCCCACCTAAAATCCGGAGGTGTATGGACAGTGAAAGTTCTCGGGTAGAGTCCCTAATTTTATCGTTCTGTTCCAGTCATGCTGCCTAATGAAACTACCTTGTCCTTGCAATTAAAAGGTCTTTCAAAAAATGTTATTATATATGCAGAAAAGCAGCTTCCAACAGGAAAAAAAAAAAAAAAAAATCAGTGGAAATATCTCATCAGTTTAGTAGGTATTGCTATCAGATTTCTCTGGATAAATTTACCTGAATTCCCTCATCTTTCTGGCTTAAACCAAGCTGTTAATCTTTCCTAGCTTCAGAGCACAACCTGAGTTTTTTATTTCACTTCTGTAGTTAATGTAAGACTGGGACAGCTAGCAGAATTTTTCTGTGGAGACAGCCTCTTTTACTTTTTCTGTTGACTATAAAGTGAGTCTACAAATATCTTAGCTTCTAAAAGGTGAATAACTTTTGAAGGTCTAAAGAAAGCAGTGTAAGTTTCTAACTGTATTTTTATTTAATTTTCAGAGTTATTTTCATTCAGGCATTTTGTAGCTACTTTTTTTGAATTTTGAAAGCTTGTAAACAGTCTTTTACCCCTTTGGGTTATATGTCAGTTGGATAACTCACACGTTTATTTTCAGATTTTGGTTATTCTGTGTCCTCTTTCTTTTCCTCCCTTCTAGTTGACTGAAACTCTATCTTTAGTTTTGGTGGTTAAAAACTGATTCTATTAAATCATTAAAGAAATACCATGCTGTATTAATCTCTGTTTTAAAATATTCTGTCCAAGTGCTAACCACATCAAACATGTTTTTCTTATAATAAAAATTGGTGAAGTAATTTTGAATTTACTAAATGTCCTTATTTTAAAATAAACAGCAGTATTGATATATTGATTAAAGTGTATTAATATTGCATTAAATTTTTATAGCACTCCTCCCAAGTTTACCTAGTTAAATAACTCAAATAAAATTATATATCCATCATTTCTTCTCCTAAGATGCCATCTGTTCCACAGATAACTAAGTTAACTAATTGCTGCTTTAGTCAAAGTACAACATTTAAATCCTCAATTGCCACCTGTCCCTGCAGTCAGCAATTTCATTAGTTTTCTAAGAAACTTTGCTTCTGATATTATACAGAAATTACTAAGTCTGGATATTCTGAACAGCCAAGTGCCTACTTCTAAGTCTCACTAGGGACCTAACATTTCTCCAGGGACTGGTCTGGAAACAGGATGACTGGATCTTCCCCTATTCCAACTGTGACAGCTGGTGATTCAGTTTGTAGGAAATACATTAGAAAGAATTGGATTTTTTAATGCTAAGATATTTGGCGGGGAGAACTCCTTGAGTTCATACCATTTAAGATATCCCGGTTTTGTGTATTGTTATGAACAGAAGAGCAAATAGATAAATAGATTAACATTCTAAGATAAGAGAAGGGAAAGAAGGTACTTAACACACCTGAAAATTCAGGATTTGCTTCAGGAATGCTAATGTGTCTCATCCCAAACAACACTTTTTTACTTAGTTTACTCAGGTCGACTGTAAGTTTTCTGTCTTTTTGTCAATGGTATGCATACACAATGGAAGAAAAATTCTGTATAACTTGTATTTCCATCCTATTTATACTGTTTAAAGTGTAAATTTTGTTTCTAGGTAGTCTATGTTAATTTAGATTGTTTCTGTTTAGTAATTTCAATAGACATATGTCCTCTTCTTCTTGGTATGATATCAAAGATACCAAGGTGCAGAAAACTGAAGCTGTTCTACTTAGAATATCGAACATGAATGTTTGTTGTTGCTTTTTTTTTTTAAAGAAAAAGCAGAAAGAAAAATAGGGGGAAAAAAAGAAGAAAGAATTGCTGCTTCAGAGAAAGCTATGGATTTCAGATAAACTAGGATAGCTTTAATTTGTACTCTGCCTATTTGAATAAGGTATTTAACATAGTAATTACTTGAGTATTCATGTTCAATAATTGCTATAGCACATCTGCAAAGAATCTAATTTTCTTGCCTTAATATCTGCAAAATACAGTATATTTTCTGATTATAATTTTTAATCTTCAATTTAGTAAAAGTAAACATTAAAACAAAAAAAAACAAAAGTCCAACAAAAGGCAATTAAAAACTTATATATTAAAATACAAAACAGTAATTTTGCTTATTACTGTGAGTTATTACATTTTGCATATTACTATGATAACGCTGAAGTGCTCAACATCACTATGCAGTACAAGTACCGAGTTAGTTAAAGCAAAAAAATTAGGAAGCCTCCCAGCTGGAGCTGATTATTGCCTCCAAAAATTGTATCCCTAAAAATGAAGTGGAGTGAGGGAAGATACCATATTGGTAGACACTAATCTGACCTCTGCCGGAGTGATTGTTTCCGGACTTCTACATTCTTGGGGAATATTTTACCTGGCCAATTAAATTAAGTAATAACTGAGGTTAAGATCTGGAGAAAGCCTGTTCTGAGGTCTTAAAATTTAGTTTTACAGTGTAGCTAAAATAGTTTTGCTTAACTCTTCTAATAAAATAAACCTATCCAGGCAACTGTCATTTCCATGGTGAGTTGCTTGTGAACACATTTTAGTGTTAGTAACAAGACAGTGCTTCTTTAAGGCTTCTTTGGAAGTTTTTTCTCTTTCTACAATATAGCACATATATAGCACATATAGCACTTCCATTCTTGGTTACATCTTTCTCGACTTGTCATTTATACTTCAGAGATGAAGAATTCCTTTTACACTCCAAATCTTGATCTTGCACTTCATATAAGTGACATTAAAAGACATCAACAGTCCTTATGACTACACCTCACTTGTTACCTCTCTGTTGATGTTCCATTTGTTTAGATACCCAGGATGCTAAAGGATGGTGTTAATCAGTAGTGTGTTTTCTGAGCACTGGGTTGTTATTTGCCTCCTTATATTTGCAGTGTTTCTTATCGCCATTCATTAGCTTTCTCATGAATATGATCCCAGAAATTAGAGCTGCATAATCCCCATGACATTTAATGACAAAAAGGAAATGCCAATAAAAATTGTAGCAATGACTTGTAAAATACAATAAGCAAATCATTAGAATTTAAGTCTGTACTACTTCCTACTTGCTGTTAAATTACTATCAAGCACTTGTCTGTTCTTCATGAATCTTAAACTCCTGTTTTTAAGCCTGTTTTCTGTAACATGGTATTGTCTGTCCATAACGAATATTTTGAAAAATAGGTCAATCACGACAAACTGTCAGATAAGATAATATATATACGTAAATGTATGTAATATATATATAACAGAGAATATATACACACATATATATGTATAATATATATATATATATAGTATGTGTGTGTATATATACACACACACACTGTATATATATATATACAAAAGATGAAGAAAGATGATATAATTACAATCTAATTAGAGTGGAGTATTTTCAGGGGAAAGAGCTTCTCTTTACCAAGATCTTAATGTAGAGAAACATACATGGTTTGGTGCAGTGTCTCTATCTCCCTGCCTGAACTGATCGTCATGACATATGGGAGATTATCCCTAGTCATGTGCCTTTTCAAAGAGATACACTGTTAGATGTCTGTGCATTCTTTGAGATGTGTCCAAATTCTGTATCCCAGCAGATATAATAACCTTGTTTGGATCACTTTCTTTGTGCACAATAAACTAATCAAGTGAGAGAGCCCTTTGCCTCTCTGTGGAAAGCACACACATTAGCAAGTATTTGCAGGGGTCACAGGTAAATTCCAGATTGATACTATGTGACTGAAAACACAGCCGAGTGACAAGGATGAACATGATCAATTAGAAATTACACTACTATTAAAAAAAAAAGAAAAAATGTATTTTAAATTAAAGAATAAAAAATAAATCCGAAACAAAGTACGTTTTTTTTTCCTCGGACTAATTTTTACCTACAGTATTTTTTTAAGCTTCTGAGACCTTGGAATTCACCTGGTACCCTTGTGATTTTGAGGAACAGCTTTGTAAGGGGAAAAAAATATATATCTCTTGAAGCATTTTTTAAAAAATGTTTTGTAAAAATCAACTATTTCCAGTGAACAGGTTAGGCACTGGTTTTAATTTATGTACACGCTGTTCTTTGGCTATTGTTTATGATAGAGATGAATGCTGTAGAGGCACAAAAAAGTTGCACAAAGGAACAGTGGCTTTCTGTCCCTGGCATTGATCTTATTTCAAGTAAAGTCTAAATCATGACATCTGGTTGGTTATGGCTCCCAGCAGCACTTTGTTAGCAAGAAATTTCCTGAGCACCCCAGTATTCCAGCCATGCCGAGTGACCATATGGAAGTTTAGAATTTTGCTTGTGATCACTATTGCCATCATGGTATGCCACTTCTGAATTCGTGCTCCAACTCTGTAGATCCACATTAATGATTTCATGGGATTTTGGCATAAGTTTTTTTCTGGTTATGATAATCTCATTACTTAGGAGAATATGGACTGAAGTTAATTTAGGGTTATTTCTAGCTAAATTAAATCCAAGGGAATCTATATTTTCTCTTTAGACTTGGTTTCTAAAGCACATAAATCTTGTAACTTTCTCTAGAAAGATATGAAAATATCTATCTGCTGAGCTCAAACAACATAAACCTAGGAATATACTCTATGCTTTTGTGGTTGTGACACTAGAACATGAAAAATTGCCTCTATATAGACATCTCCAATTTAAACAGGTCACAGCAAGTGGTTAAAATATAAGAATATAAGCATGTCTATCATTGAACCTCTCAGCTCAGCATGTTGTTTATGATAGCAGTCAGTCTAGGATGAAATATGAGAAAGTGACATGCACATAGTGATACTTGTCTCAACTGGCAGTGATTTGTAGGTCATATCGTTCTTGAGATAAAAGTAGCACCATTTATGTTTAGTAACTACATTGCCAAAATAAAAGGCAGATGTGAAGATTGCTGCTTTACAATGACATTACTTTTCTTCCAAACTGTCTTGCAAATCACCTGAGTTCACTTTTAATTTTTGTAGTAGAAATGCTTGTCAATGTAGTCATGATTTTTCCAGATGTTTCAGGGATAGTAGAAACTGGTCTATGAAGCACTTAATAGACTTGCAGATCTCTATGTTCAGATGCAGAAAACTAAGAAAATTTGATAGGGGAATAAAAACTGGGAGGCTAGCTGATAGTGAAGGTAAGATATGGAAGAATTATGAAGGGTCAGACAGATTGTTCCTCCAGTGAAGACTTGGCAAAGGGAATAGGATCATTCCTGACATGGAAGGGAACTGGATGACTTGTCAGATAAGGTCAAGCTCTGTACATTGTTCACCTGCTGCCTTTATTCTGCACATGGTGCACAGAGTCTTTCCTAGTCATCATTCTGCAGCCAGCCCTGTCTGTGGCCTTGTAAAAGGCTCCAGAAAGGCAGTCGTGCTCTCATCACTTCTGTCAGCTTTCTCCAAATGTTCATTGACCCAGTCAAATACATACTATCAAGTTAATTTCATGATGTTAGAGGTTAGACCTGTATTTCCCCCGATATCTTGCTTGGAGAGTTTTGGCTCTAAGTGAAGGGATTTGCTCATCTATTCTGTTAAATAATGTATTGTGTTAAAAAATGTGTTGAGTAAAGAAACAATGTGCATTGCAGCAAAAGTACTTATAATGTGTGAAGCTTAAAAGTGAAAAGTACCACCACATACTTTATATTTAACTGCATCTTTATCTTTTATCTTGTAATCACAGCCTACTGACAATTAGACTTTGAATATATAAGCTGTTTACTATATACTTCATTAAGGACTATTTTATGAAGTTATCTGTGGATTTCACTTAAGAAAAATATAACTGTATACAGAGAGATTTTTGAAAATGCCCTGTAACTTTTATACATATATAGCTGGTCATATGCTGGTCTTTAGACTTGCCTTATAGTGAGAGGATATAATAGGTTTAGGTTCCCTTGGCTTCAGTGCACACTTCCTACCTTCTGAGAAGTGAGAGGGGAGCAGTGAGTGACAGTCATACCGTGGGGAGCAGTCATTTTTACCTGCTTCCCAGTGTAGCTCTTTACTAACAGGATGTGGAAAGGATTGATTTGCTCTGAAGGGGAAAGACCCATGCATGTGAAACAACATATATATAATTACTCCTCTATCACAGTCATATATTTGGGTTTTCTACCTGGGAGGACTCTGCTAATGATGTGAAAACTTTATTAGCCATTGCAGGAGCTTACTCTGTTTTATCATCTGCTTCTTAGACCTATCACACTTTCAGACCTGAGTTCAAGCTCCTGAGTTCAAGCTCCTGAGTTCAGCCTCTGTTTATCAACTGATTTTATTACAAATCAGACCATTTAATAGGTCTTTTTCCTTCAGTTTCTGTATTGAAAAAAGGTTATATTTACACACTTCAGCGGGTGATGTTAGGAATGGTTTATATTAGATTAGCACTTTAAAAATGAAAGGTTTAATTCTGCATTATTTTCGTTTTTTGAGGACCCTTCTCATCCAAGATGGAGAGTGGGTTTTTTTGCATTGTCTTCTCCTACCTCTCTTCCCCACATTTTTCCTTGTAAACAAAGGTTCAGTATCTTTCTACATTAATTATCTCTGAAGGCTAACCTGCAAGGAACCAATGTCTTAGACCAAAGAGGGAGAAGCTGAAATCCTACTCTTTTTCCTTCTATGTGCTGGAGGAGGAAAGGCTGAAGGATGCAAGGAAGTTTTCACTGGAGAATTCTAAGCCAGAAATTATCTCCAATTTTCTCAGCCACAATGAAATAAGAATATGCACCTGATCTTTGGGCTGAGAGGCTAATAAGGTGTGCATTGTCATGCATGGAAGGCATTTCTTTTTAGAAATCCCAGGAACAAAATGTTTTTCCCCCAACAAATCTGTGAACTGGGGAGATTTTACAGATTTTTCTCCATATTTTGGTGGGTAATTTAATTTGTTTACCAGCAGATCAATAAAATTAAAACCCCAAATGATGAGGTGAAATAATAACAATATTTTTAAAAACAAGGGCCATAGTCATGCTAGGGTGTTTCATATTTAATTTGTGTCATTGGAGGGAACAGTTCAGAACACCTTAATTTTCTGCATCATTTTAATATCTCATAAGACCAAATTACAGGGAAGAGGGGAAAAAAACCACATGGATGTATATGGAAATATATTATTTCAGACTACTTTAAAATTAGATTAGACAGTGAAAATGGAATCCTCCCACACTAGAAACTCATCTTAACAAATCCTAGAAACGTTATCAGAAAGAGATCACAATGCTGATATTATAGCTTCTCTTTTCACTTATGTCTCCACAAAATTTCTTTATTCCTCAGTATAGTGTAAGGTCATTCATACTAAAGTCCAGTATCTCCTCACAATAGGCTGACTCTAAGGTTTACTCTGGAAATTAAAGATAATGTAGGATTACATGACAGAGAAAAAATTAAAAAATATGGTAGATTGTCATCAGAAATTATCATAATTCTGGCAGAGATGAAAAAGTTGTTTTAACATGGGTCATGAGAGCATTTATTGCTGCTGATTTCCTGGAATTTATCTGTCTCCTACATTAATAGTGTGTGCTATTTGTCTCCAGCCAAGAATTTCCTTCCAATTTCACTGGGAAAAAAACCACCAGACTCAACATAAAAAAATATTTGATGCTCTTTAGAAATTTATTAAATTGAAATAACAATTTTAACATGAATGCGAGTGTGAAAACCCTATCAGATCATTATCTTAAAGTAATTCTAGAAGATAATAGGTATTTGGAGAAAAGGGAGTCTTCATTAATAATCTTCTAAATTTTCTATTTTGGACAGTATTTTTAAAATGCAATTTATATACAAAAATGCAGATCGAGAAGTTGTACAGACCTGCTAAATTTTCATTCATCAACTGTCAGGTAAGTATCCTCTAGAATCATTTAATTCTGATTGGCAGCTCTTAGATGTTCACCTCATTCCATTTCTTCCCTTAGAAAATTGCTCACTTTCAGCTTATTATCTCTCTACACTCTCTGTATCTCTGTGCTACTAAGGCAGTCTGGCAGTGCCTGACAGAAGGAAGCTGGAAAATTGGTGGCCTGTGGAGCATGTCTTCACTCTCAATCTTTCTTGCTCTCTTGGTGCTCCTGCCACTAGATCTGCTATTCACAGTATGGGATGAAGTCTTGATCACAAAGACTTCTGTCACAAGTGTTTGACCTATCATTAGCTACTGATTATCTCACTAGATAAAGTTTCTCTCTCCCTAAATGAATTGTGAATGTTTGCTTTGTTTTCAATACATGAGCTTTGTTTTCCCATTGTTTTGGGGCTCATTTATTTTGATTAGGCACCTTATCTGTGCTTGGCCCTGCATTGCAGACAAACTACAATAACTTTTAGAGGCATTTTGACAGCTGTCTGTATTGTACATTACAAGTGTATTTCTTATACTCTACCTCTATCTGTCCTCCTATCCTCGCTGTCTGTCTTGGTTCCCAGTCAGCTTCTAATAAACACTATGTCAGGACTAAAAGGAGGATTATTGTCTGGTAGCTGTAGAGAGAAGCAAGCAGGAAAATCCTCAGGATGCCCTGCGCAATGGTCCTGATTTCACCATGCAAGATCTCATGCAACAGTCGGGACTATGTGAGTCTCCTAGTGGTCTTTAGAGAGGATCTAGTATTAAAATGAAGCAGAAGTTGAGATTTTAAAGAGGCTACTTTGTTTTTAAATACTCTTTGTTAAAGAATGAAAATTGTGGATGATTAAGTCCTCAGCAGGTTGAAATTCTGTTAAATGTGTTTTCTCTAAAAGACTAAAGCGTATTATTTTGTAGACTGTAAGTGTATCATTGTTCACAGGTTGCCTGATGATAGAAATAATATCATATCAAAGATTCAACAGTTTGTTTTCCAAGATTCAAAGTATGCAATAACATAAAACTTGCAGTGACAAACCCCTTGTTTGAATGACTCTCTACAATTCATTTCTCTTCACTGCATTAAGTTCATAGTAAAAGCAATGAAAGCTGAAAGCTGATTAAATGGGTATATTTCATCTTTATTTCCTGCATAAGTCTTAGAGACTGAGTAACATGGGAGAAGAGTCAATAATAATAAAAAAATGCATACATTATGCTCTTGATTTATTTCCCTCTGACTTTTTAGATGTTTGTAATTAATCTTCTGCTGGGAGTCAGATTTTCCTTCATATGTTATGTTTTGTTGGTGGGGAAAGGTACAGTAGTAACAAGTCCATGTAATTAAGCTCTTTGGGCTCATGTAAGGGTCCACAAAAATGTAATACAAATATGATGTTAATTGAAAATATAAGGTGTATTGAAAATTATGAGTTGGGCTACTTCTATTCTTCCTGAAGAATATTAGAACAAGACTTCTAAGACTTTTTAATTGTAGGCCTTCCATACCAGCTTCCAAACAGTTGTCTGTCCCCTTTAAATATTAAGACAACTAGTTATTATGACAAAACCATATATATTTAGTTTCTATGTTAGATTCCATGTCCTGGAATAGGATGCCTAAAATCTGTTTGTTCTGTTTTTCCTTCTCACTACACATTAACACCTGCTGATCTACTGACTGGATTTAGCATAACACAACAGCTTTCTTCACAGACCCCTGTTACCTTGATTTCAGTAGGCAGAAACTCATAATGATATAAATACATCCTGTTTGTTATAGTAGGTGTCTAAAATTCTCTTCTGAACATACTAGGAAGAGCTGTGAACTTGACTGCGATATCTACCTATGAAAAAAACCTAAATATCTGAATGCTCATGTGGGTATTATATACTCAAGCACCAAATACCTTGCACTCCTGCACTTTCTGCAAACTCTTGCCTCTGTGCTCGCATCATCTTCAGGTGACAGAAGTGTTGCCCTAATACGCTTTAAAATTTTTGAACATAAAAAAGAGACATGTAAGAAATTCTCATGAAAGTGTATTGCTAAATAATCAAGAAGTTAATTATTTGCTTTTGCCTTTTGATTTTCTTTGGTGCATTGTCTTTGCTTCTACAGCAATGGGAAATTTTGCTCCTCCACCTTTACTTTGAACAGGTATACCTGAGAGCTTGAAATGTATCTAAACAATAGCAAAGCAAAACATCCTGTACCTTAAACAAGCTGAAGAGCCATAAAACTTATCTAATAGACCTTTGATGAAGATTAATCTTTAAGAAAAATCTGAAATACTCATAGGTACATTGGGAGTAAACAGATAAGTCTTGGCTTAATTGAGTAATTTTATGAAACAATTAAATTTTTCTTTTTTTTTCTTTTCTTTTTTTTTTTTTTTTTTTTTTTTTTAAATAAAGATAAAATAAAGATTAAATTCCAGGAAGATTTTCAAAGGAATACTGCACCATTTGTTCTGAATGAGTTTTCATTTTCCATAGATCAGTGCCCATACTATTATCGAATTCTCTTTTACTGGCCTTCACCACAGCATGACCTCATAACCCAGAAGGAGTTCAGGAGTTTAGGCAGCCAGATTCCAGCAGTCTGAAGTACTTTGATGCAACAGTCAGTCTTACGCCACATCTCTTTAAAGGGATGAATTTGGTTTTATGGAACAAAGTTTATTGAATTGTTTGGAACAAATAGCCTGGCATGATGAAATGTATATTTGGCCTAAGGTGGTTAAACTACATTCTGGGCTGTCTGGGTTTTTTAGAACACAAAAAAAGGAGAATTAATCTTATTCTTTAAGTATTAGATATAGGAAAACCCACAGGTTTCACTTGCTTTTCTTCTACAACCTACATTTTTCTAGTAATTTATATTTTATAGAGCTTACCTGAACCGGTTCATGTAATTGTTAGCAATAGTATTTGGTGTTAAATTCACGAGTGTCCAAAGCAGATTTGAATTTTATAACTTATTTCTTCTCCTTCTATTCTTTCGTCTCTATTCTGCTAAATGCATCAGAAAAATGTAAAGAACTGTCACTCTTGAAAATTCAAATCTTTAAATCATAACAAACATTGATATTTTAAGTTACTTTCAGTTTCATCAACATACATACACCCATTATGTTCATGTAGATAACACACACATACACAAAATAATCCTTAATAATTTTCAGTCTTTTGAATCATCTTTGTATACATCATTTTGGGAAATATATCAAATCTGTTTTGGCTCAAAGTTGTTGTATTTACATGACAATAAAGCTGGTGTTCTTTGTTTTACCTACCTATGGGAAAAATCCTTTTGCTGTAACATCAAAAGTACTGGGGTTGAAGTAGATATTAGACCATAACCAGTATGCTTTATTCCAGTCAAATCATAAGGGAAAAACTAATGTGGTCTTAGGAAAAGCATATTTTTAAATAATCTCTAATAACAATATTCACAATTTAAGGGAATATTTATTTGATAAATTCATAGCCCAGATTAAATATATTTTCCTGATTAACATTCTATATTAACTCTACAATTCATTTGATCTCTTGCACTTGCAGCAATGTCAGATAACCTGAGCAGAGTGTGTGTGTGTACATGTATGTATATATAGTCTATATAAATTGGATGTGCACATGCATGCACATCCAATTTGCTTATAAAGTCAATTTTGTTTCAAGTACTTCTCTGGCTGACAATTTTATCTTCTTTGTCAATGCTTTTCAGGCCACTGTGAATATACTACTGACACCATTAATATGTAGTATATTTTTTAATACTATTCTTTTGTAAAGTTTTTTCATTAAACATGATTTTTCATGTTGTTTCATTCAACCTTCCACTCTTTCAATTATTTATTTTCCTTTGCATATTTGATTGTCTTTGGTGTCATAGTTGAAATCCTGTTTGTGCCCCTATTTATAGATTCCAGCCTCAGAGATAGTTACCTTGGAAACTGTTTAAAGTGCACCTACTTGACTATTTGCTCTATCAAATCACTGAACTGCCTTCTTTCCTCTTCCACCTTCTGCTCCACAAATCTTGGTAGTAGTAAGCAGACATGTCCAGCTTATTTCTAACTAAGACTCCTTTTCTTAGCAACTCAAGGTCACACTGTACAGTAGGTGTCTTCTCATTTTTGGGTAGTTATGAAATGTCTACCATATATACTTTTCTGCTAGCAGCTGTTGTTAGCAACAAAGTTGTACAACAGCAATATGTCTAATGAAAAAATTTCTTCAGAGAGCATCAATAGTTAGTTTCCCATTTCTCACACTCTCCCCTTTACTGGGATGTGGAAGCAACCAAAATGAGTATGGTGAAGAAAATTATGTATTTTTTAAAAATTATTACTTTGAGAATGATAGAATTGTAAAAACAAAGTCATTTGACATTTCTCAGGATCAGAATTCTAGTAATACAGGTACAAGGTTGTAGCTTCTTATCCTCATCTGGTCTTAAATGAAATAGCTCTATTGAAATTATTAGTATCTCCAGATTAGTGTATTGGTTCTGTCTTGAAGTCTCTCTGCCTTTTTTGTCGTATTTGACCTGTCTCAAAAGTCCTGAGAAAAATAGTGATGCAGATATTTTATACTGAGAGTGGCAGGCAACTGGGAAGATGTTTATGAGCACAGGTTAACAAAGAGAATTTCTTTTTTTGTTAGAGTAAGGCTCAAACTGAATGAGCAAATGAGAACTTTACCTGTGTAGCCTTACTTTTATAACTAATGAAATTTATAGCATTCTCTAAATATTTATGCATTATTTATAAGCATTGAAATAGGCTCTTAAGTTTCATCGAGAACATAAGAAATGTCCTCTTTATATTAATGGAAGTAAATTGGTCCTGAGTGCTTGCTGCTGTGAAGGCTCATCATATTCCTTACTGGCTCTCCCTTTCCACCACTTACCTCATCATGTTAAATTAGGATAAAGAAAAAAGTTCAAATTCTCTTGCTTGATCTGAAGAACAAATTGTGCTATGTCAGTATTTTTTCCAAAATAGATTGCATTTTGATCTATTCAGAAGGCCTCTAGCTTTCTAGCCACAGGTCATGTATTTGAAAGGATAATGAGTAGTTTACTTCCAAAGAGTTTTCAAAGGAGATAGTTTCAACCCTCCCAGACGACCTCTCCCTTGCAGATCGTTGCAGATGTGTAAGGAGATACTAATATCTGCATACCTTTGAGAAGTGGGTGAAAAGGTAAATGGACAAAAAATGATTTGGCTAGTTCGATATAGCAGACACAGAATATTTCTGGAAGACTTTGAATGTAAGTGTCAATATTGTAGAGATTCACTGGAATTGCTATCCATAAAATCTTGAGAATTATATTGCAAGGCTGCGATATCTTCTACTGATTTTTTTTAAAATGTTCTTCAAGGTCCAAATACCTAACTTTAACTCTTTCATAAAATATAGGAGATTCTAGAGAAGCTGCTGCACAGAAAAGACTATCTGTCAAACCTAATTATTAAGTCTCCTTAAATTCAGTGTTCCATCTAGATCTGCAAGAAATACATTATAAAAATAAAACCAGACATGATATTTGTATGGATAGACACATAAAAACACAGAGCATGGAATGTATCTATATCTGTGTATAAAGATACGTGGAATGATATAGCATAACGAAGAACTAAGGATTGGCTAAGTTAGGGATCTGGGAGCTGGTAGGGGTAGTGCAATGAAGGAAAGAATGCTGTCATAAAGAAAGATGTTTAATATCCATATTCAATGAGTTTGATTATGTTCTTATGCTCTTTTTAAAGCTAGGCTTTACTTCTTCTTTAACAGGAAGAGACAGTGATTTTGAGGGTCAAGGACCTCTTTGCATGAGTGTTACTAGTGACTATAAAGTGTGGGTGGTGGCGGGGAGGTAGAAAGAAAGTGAAAATGAGGATTTTCATTTAATGCCAAGTGACATTCTGAAAATAAGTAATGTTTTAAAGATAAGAATAAAGCTTTGTCCTGGATCATTAGAAAGGATTTTAGGGACTGTATGACAGCAGTATATTGATTGTCATTTTAATCTTATTTTCTTTCCCTGAAGAAATATTTAGGTACCAAAACATGTTTTTCACACTGAATTTCTGACAGAGGCAAAATCTTAATTGTCATGGATAGATTATATAGGAGAAAATGGAAATCAAACAAAATATTCTGTTCAGGTAAATTGGAACATAACACAGACATAGTATCATAATATTTTTTTTTTTTAAGTTTGGCTTAAACAATTAAGCTTAAATTTATTAAAAAATAAATTATTGAGCTACATCTCACCTTTCAAATCGAAGCAAACAAAAAAATATCATTAAGACGTCTTTAGAAGGGTAATATGTTTTTCAGTTCAGCATTCTTTTAACAGAAGAGTTGACCAGTTTGATTTCTCTCCTAGAACCTCTGATAGTTCAAAAACTCTGCAGAAAAAGCAAAAATCCATTGACTGCTATCCAAGTTGAAGGCTTTAACTTGATAATTTAGAAAGTGGTTTTCATTTGTAGACATTAACACTAAGGATGCTTCAGAAAAAATATGGTAGATGATTCTTCAAGAAAAAACACCTTCTTCCAAATCTAGATAAACTTAGGCCGATGGGCACTACTACTTCAGCATAGTCCTTCTTTGACTCTTCAGATAATATAAGTTCTTATACTGCTTTTAAGAGAGTATCAGCAAGTTCCAGGTTATATTCAACAGGGCTTTGATCAACCTGATCTAGTGAAAGAAGTCCCTGTCCAAGGCAGAGAAGTTGGACTAGACATTCTTAGAAGGTCCCTTCCTAAACCCTTTCATGAATCAATATGAAATTTTTTATCAATCCATGATGAAGTTTTAGCCAATTTGCACCATGGAGTAATAAATTTTAGGCTAGTCATATAATTTAGTTATAAAAGTGGTAGTGTTATGATCATAGTTGAACTGAATATATCTTAGAAGATATATATTTTCAACCTAAATGATTTTATAATTCTCTGATTCTGTGACATAATTTGCTCATATAAATTTGTTAATACTAATGATTTTCTTTATTGAATACGTCTTTTAATGAATTACTGAAACATTTAGTATAATGTAGAAATATACTGAATGTCATTAGTCAAGCAGGGTAAGCATAATGCAGAAAGACTAGTAGAAATTTTATCTGTGAGTGTTATCTCATAGAGTTCATAATATTTATGTTTGAATGTTCACAAAAAACCTATCTTTTATTTCTCACTGATATTTATTTGTGACCATTGTTTGGATTTCATTCCAAACTAGTCAGCTCAGTCTGGAGTTCTGTTAAGGATCTCTGACCTAGGTGTAAGTTTTTCATATTCCACAACTGGAAAATAAAATTGTACACTATATACAATTCATCACAGAGTCAGAATACTTATGGAAACTTCATTTATGAGTGTCTACATAAACAATGGGTGCAGTATATACAATGCTTGAAATATGTAACCTGTATTCCCTTTCTTTTGGACAGTAATTTTAAAGGGACAGAATTTCCTCGAAATGTCTCAAAGTTTAATTTTCTCTTGGAAAATCAAGATCCTGAGACATCAAAAAATAAGTATAACTTAATTAATTTAGAGACAAGTATTAAAAGGACAATAGCTTTAGTTGCAATTTCTGAGGGATTATTGAAATCCAGAGGAGTAAATAATAATGAAGTATAAGCTTGCACAATGCTTAGGCAAGACTTTTTAAAAGTAAGATGGCTTCGGTGAGCTGGTGCATTTTATATCCATTGATGAGTGTGTTTTGCTAGCTTTATTATCTTTCCAAGCATTGCATATTTGTTCTAATGGATGATAAAAGTAAAGAAGTAGACTAAGTTATAACCTGTAAATCGGTCTAGGAGAGCTGTGTAGAAATAGCTTAATCATTGTCTTCAAGGAGTTCAAAAGGTTGATCCCAAAGACAAGTAAATATATGCATGAGCTTGTATTAGTTCCGTCTTCATCATTTGAAATTTCAAGTAAATGGGCTGCCCTGCAATCAAGAAGAAAAGGTACTGCACTGCGGCTATGGTATTTGGTATTGCCTAGATAAAGCCTGTTTAAAGGGGAAGAAAATAAGATTGCCTTAAGCCTCTTGTCAGCTTCCAGTCTGAAGTAAATTCACACGTATCAAAAAAAGACTCAAAGGAAATAAAAAAACTCAAAGTAGAAAAATAAGCTGGTCAAAGCAAATGCTTAACGTATCTCTTCTCTAAGAATTAATCATACTGTATGTGTGTGAGGGTAAAAAGAGTTGAGGTGAACAAGGAGCATTTTGGTGCAGGCAAATGGAAAAAAAAGAGCTAAGCTAGTGATTTAAAACAGATTGCAATTTTTAAAGTGAGGCATAAAGGTCACGAAACCAGGGTCAGATTGATAAGGCACAGCGGGCAAGTTTTAATGAATTCTCAGTAAATGTTTTTAAGACAAGCACTCCAGACTTGAATATTGAGATAACAATGGGGTTTTTTTCCTAATCAATAGGAAGAGAGCTAAGAAAAATTCTAATAAAAGATCAAACAGAATTATGAAAACTTGGTTTTGGACAGAGAAACTGAGCTAAGACTGATTTCAGTAACTACTACAGAGAAAAAAAAAAGGAAGGTTTTAAAATTATTTTCTTTTACTCATATGTTGGGGGCAGCAGAGATGCTGTTTTGTCTTTTCAAAATGTTAGCAATATAACATCTGCAAACAACAGAGGAGGTGGAATTGGAATGAGAAGCAGTAGAGTCTATACCCAAGCCGTTATACCTAGCAAAGAAGACAGTGGAGTAAGACAAATGGAGATAAACGTTTACTTTTTATACTTGAAGACATAGACAAAAGGTTATATAGAAAAAGATGGGCTGAGGAGGGGCTGAGCTCACTTGGCTTGTTCAGCCTGTAAAAGAGGAGACTGAAGGGAGGCCTTACATCAGTCTACAACTTCCTCATGAAACGAAGATGAGAGGAAGGCACTGATCTCTTCTCTTTGATGCCCAGTGACAGAACCCAAAGGATTAGCCTAAATTTGTGTCGGGGAGGTTGAGGTTGCCTATTAGGTAAAGCTTCATCACTCAGAGGGTTGCTGGGCACTGGAACAGGCTCCCCAGGGAAGTGGTCACAGCACCAGCCTGACAGAGTTCACAAAGTGTTTGCACAATGCTCTCAGGCACAGGGTGTGACTCTTGGAGCAATCCTGTGTAAGACCAGGAGCTGAACTTCAATGATCGTGTTGATCCCTTCCAATGCAACATATTCCACGATTTTATGATTCTGTGAATCTTCAGTGTAGCAGAAATCCACTTTGTCTACAAAATATTATGAAAAGTAGTATAAAGAGACTCTTACAGATTATTTGAATATTTTTACTAGATTTTAAAAGGGAGATCGAGACCAGGAGGAGATTTCAACACCAAGACAACACCAGGACAAGTTTTGCTTATATATCATTGGTTAAAGGTATCTATCTAGTTTAGTATGGACCATATTAAGAGTGAGTAGGACTAAAACCTGGTTGAACTGGCAGGCTCAGAAGTGTTATAAACAGCTTGAAGTCCAACTGGAGATCTGTTATCAGCAGTTAGGCACTCAGGTGGATACCAGGTCCCATACAGATTCACTCATGATCTGGATGGTAGGATCTCAGCAAGTTTACAGATGATACAGAACTGGGAGGAGTAGTTGACAGACCAGATGGTTGTGCTGCCATTCAATAGGCTGATGAAACAGGCAGGCAGGAACCTCATGCAGGTCAACAAAAGAAAATGCCAAACCCCTGATGAATTAAAGTAACCATCATTAGAAAACAGGCTGAGAGAGCAGGGCTTGTTTAGCCCAGAAGAAAGAAAAGTTGTGTATGGGAAATGTAGACTCTGCTTGGTGGTTTCCAGTGAAAGAAGACAAGACAGTGGGCAAAATTGAATTATGAGCACATGCATTTAAACATTTTACTGTGTGGGTCAAGCAGTGGGGCATGTTGCCCAGAGGGACTCTGGGGTCTCCATCACTGGAAATTTTCAAACCTTAGATAATGTCCTAGACAACCTCTTCTGTGATTCTGGGATTGCTGTGATATTCTGGGACACTGGTACATGGGCCATCCTGTAACAGAACAGGAATGAGCCTCCATAGCTTTATTTGCCTTGCATTTTTTATGTCCATTTGAATGAATAGCCTTGCTTGGAAGAAATTTACCAAACTGAATTAAGGAAGGGAACTGTGATTGCATTAATATAACATAACAATTTGGGTCTTCCTTCACTTACCACCTTCAGTGTCACCACTATTCCCTCTTGGAATAGATGAGCCATTTAAAATTTTTAGCTCTCTTTAATTCATGATAGGCATTTTTTAAAGGCTATGGCTTTGCACTGGTTTTGGTTTGGGGTAGTGTTAATTTTCTTTGCAGTAGTTGGTATGGGACTTTGTTTTGGATTTGAGCTGAAAGGAATGCCAATAACATAGGAACATTTTTGTTACTGCTGAGCAGGGCTTGCCCAGAGCAAAGGCCTGTTCTGCTTCTCACTCCACCCCACCAGTTTATGGTTTGGGGGTGCAGAAACAATTGGGAGGGGACACAGCAAGGACAGCTGACCCCAACAGACTAAAGGGATATTCCACACCATATGGCATCACACAGCATATAAAGCTGGTGGGAGAAGAAGGAAGTGGGGGCAGCATGTTTGGAGTGATGGCGTTTGTCCTCCCAAGTAATGGGTACAGATGATGGAACCTGGCTTTCCTGGGGATGGCTGGACATCTGCCTGCCCATGGGAAGTGGTGAATGAGTTCGTTGTGCTTTGCTTGTGCACACGGCTTTTACTTTACCTGTTAAACTGTCTTTTTCTCAACTCATGAATTTTCTCACTCCTACTTACAAATCCCATGAGAATAATTGTGAATAACAAACAAACCCAGAAATATCATTCTGTATGGTTTGGAAACCCTAGAGTAAGTAGAACAAATAATACTGAGATTTTCTTTATTCTTACATGTAACCCAAAATGAGGAAATTAAATGGAGAGTAATCAGAATGTAGAGAAAATACTATGATTGTGGGACTGTGTTCTGTATATAATTTTTTTTGGTCTTTCTTTCGACATAGTAATTGCCTAGTTACATTTTTGTATTTAAAGTAAAAACACTGTCAAGGATAAAGTAAGCTATAGAATACATTTGTTAGAAAAAAAACCAGTCATAGACTTATGGCAAATACTGTCATGATCTGAATGGAAAGAGTAGGCTAATTGACAGATACAGATCACATCTGTCATGTAGCATCTCATCTTCAGTAAGTCGTCACCTTCCTAAAAAGTTCAGAGCAAATTTGTCTTATAAACATAAACTGGAATCTAATTATAAGCATATATATGCAAATTAAGAAGATTATAATTCCTGTCCCTTTTGAGAAATGACATTGAATACATAGTGTTGGTGCACACTACTGAAGTTAGCTATTGCTAAGATGAAACCATAAAACTTGGTTCAGGTCTTATCACAAGTTAAAAATTGTTTATGGAACTATACACCTTAAAGCAGCTTATTTTTCTTTATTAATTTACTTGTTGTCAGGAAATGTATTTCACTTATCTTCAGCTATTTATTTTAGAATGAACTAAGGGTGTGTCAGTCCAACTGCTGATCCAGGTGCTCATTAAAAAACCTATTATGTTAATTAGCACTTTTTAAGCAAACTCAGCAGATGACTGATATTAAAAATAAACATGAAACTATTTCCTCACTTGCCCAAGGAATTTCAACCACTTCGTCATGTTTGAAGTTGTTTATGCTGTCACTGCTTTGGCTGCGCTTCTTCTTGGCATACGCCAAGAAATCGTATTTGCAGTGTTGCTACAATACATTTTCCAGCACCATAGCTTTCAAACTCAGGTGATCTCTTTAATCCTATCTGTGAATAGTGAAGGGGTCAATCAACAGGTCCCCCAAAATAATATAATCACAATAATACATTGACAGTGGAATCAGTAATGTGCTAAAATACAATCACAAACACTATCAGTGCAACTCTTAATTTTTGTCAAATTATATGGGAACTAGAGGTAGTAGTATAAGTAGTATGCTATACCGTGTAGACTGAATTCTATGAGTTTTCTGTGTTTCACTCTATTTTTGTTTTCATTGCCATTATTTTCAGTCTTATATAATTCATGGGAACATCAAAACAATGTTAGTCACTAGTAATGCTAACTTTGTAAATTGAAATTTAATACATGTTTACTTATTATTTATTGGTGATTTCTAAAATAGTAGCTCACAAATTGGTTTCCATAAAATTCCCTAGAATGGAATTTTCTCAAATGTTTCAATTAAAACAGAATAAGGAGCTAAGAAGTCAAACCCTGTAGTCCCAGTTGTTATTATTGGAAACTGCTCAGCAAAATAATTTGGTAGCATCCTGAAAAGCTTGTCTTGTTTTCATAAGCAGATTAGCAGAGATAATAGTATAAATTTAGCTAAATTCAACTTAATGGATTCTCAAACTACATCAGAAACTGTGTTTCCCATTGGCTTTTTACTAGATGAATAACAGAATTACTTTTCTGTCCAACTGATCAATTTACTTACAGTTTGACAAGGGAAACAGAATGTATCGTATGATGCACAACTACACCCAGTGATTCCATGGAGGAAATGTCTAGAATCCTCGGCAGTTTGATAATCATGAAACCATTTCATGGTTTGGGTTGGATAAACCCTAAAGATCATCTAGTTCCAACCCCCCTACAATCATTAACAGTATATTTTCTAGGAGCTATCACATGCCAGCCCACACAATATTTTTGTGATGGCATATAGATTTCTACTAGACAACACCAGTACATTTCAAGTATCTGTTTCTTCTTTTGAATGTATTTCAGAGCACAGATGTCAGATGCCACAGTTTAATTATTTCACGCCATGTTTGAAATGTTTCATTATTGATACAAAATTTGATTCTGCCCCTAAAATGCATAGCTTATAAACTGTAATTGCTTTCACCATGGGCAACTATAAATACAACAGTGCCAAATAATATTTTAGTCAATAATAAAAGTCTTTTACTGTGGCAATTATTTAGGAAGCTTCAAATATCACTAAGGTACCACTGGATGCATCTCACATGATGTGATTTAACTGAGTAACAGAAAAAAATTTTATGTCAGCTGAGGGACTGTCTATAAAATTATTTTCCCCTCAAAACAGAAAAAAATTCCATGTTTAAATTTTGATTCTCATCAATTAAGACAATAGTCTTATTATCTACTATCTAAAACTTTTTTTTGAAACTTGATTTCACAGTTTGTGACTCCACTTTTCATTACAATTCAGTGTGTCTGAAATTGCTGAAATATCAAGATTTTACAGAAATAAAACAGATAAAACAGAAATCACACTTTTTTGTTTCTTTCAAGTATTTAACAGACTTTGAAGACCTTTCAGCTTGTGAGGAAAGACAGATACTTATCACATATCCTTTTTCTCTTCTCTAATTTGTACAGCATTCATGAAAAAAATAAGCATCAGCTTAAAAAATTAGCTTTCTGATAGAAATTTGACTTGTAGAAATTTGTTCTGTGTACTGCTGAGAGACTTAAGTGATCTCTGGATTCATTGAGTTTAGTTTATCACTGAAATTTTACATTATTACTCATGTAGGAGAAAAAAAAGGTAAAGATTGAGGGGCGGTCATCCCAGCCTAACTACTTATTTCCTTGTTCTGGCTGATATAGCTCAATGTCAGTATCATTTTAACTCTGACTTTTGTAACTGAAGATGATGTTTAATAAGACTACAGTTGGACCTCTGTTTGCATAGCAAGGTGCACACAGAAAATACTGAAAATGGGAAGAAATAAGAGGTGACAGTGCTTTTCACCGAGATCTTTCCAAGAATTCAGGGCAACTAATGTGAACAGTACATCTATGATTTTCAGGCTGCAATGTTGTGGCCATACCATATGACAGACACTTCCTGGTGCAAACAGAGAGCATTTCACTATTATCACAAGAATTAGTATCTATTGCTACAACCAATGCTAAATGTGTTTAAATTAAAGCTGCTGTTGCAATTTAAGGCTCGATCTTACTTCTTAAAGAAGATATAGTAGTCAAGGTTCTACTGAAACTACAAACTATGTATTTATAGTCAGAGTTTGAGCAGCACAAGTTTCTTCAGTTTATATAGGGTAGTGGAAATACAGTGGATAAATTTTCACTGATTTTTCTTTTGTTTTTCCTCTACAAAAATATATGAAACATGGGAATTTTGGATTCAGTAGTTTCAGGAGATCACACCTGATAGTGCTACTCAAAATGACACTTTTCTGTTTTTCCCCACCAAGAAAAGTTCTGCACAATTCAGTTATATATTAAGGCCTTTGTAATGAGCAATAATAAATGAAGTAATTGGTACAGGACTAGCTGGAGAAATCTTAGAATAATCTCTGACTGAGTTTTGGTGTATTATTTTACACTAACATGATTTATTTAAATCACTGGGTGGTCAAACAAGCTGGTAATTAATTTCCACATTTTCATTCACTAGAAATTTTCAGTTACTTTATTGCTGCTAATTTTGAGCAATTCTTCTGAAAAAATTTCAAATAGACCAGTTAATAATGCTGTAAAGTGAATACTTTCCCCCCTGTTCTGCCATACACTCGTTCTGCCTGTTCCAAATTATAAATAAAGCAGAGCATTTGTAGAATTTTTTCATCATCAAAAGCTATACTATATCCCTTTCTCTGTTAGGCTACATTTATACTGCCTGGACTCACTTATTACAGATGTCCAAATTGTAGGATGTAAATAAACATATTAATTGTATTTTACTCTAAATTTTGACATGTATGATTTTGCCAAGCATTGCAATTTTCTCCATCAATTTTTGATAAGTTGGGTAGGGATTCTACTAAAAAATACTCAAAACTACATCTTATAACTCTGCTATTATCCGTGTTATCTGCAAGGATCATTAACTGAAAACATGTAAATTTGTTTATGTGTGTAGATGAATTCTTCATTATGTATTCATCAGGAACCAGTCTGACTGAATAGTTCCTCTGTCTTTTACTATGACTTTTAATTCCAAATATTTTAGATTTTTTTAAAATGTCTGTATGGTTGGAGGGAAGCGGCTCCTAAGTGTTATGCTGCTTATCTTCTCAAGTATGTTGTTTAGGAGACTAAAGGTGTTTAAAGATTAAATTGCCAGAATTATTCCAAGACCTGACAGATTTGCTAACAAGCAATTCTTCTGATCAGTATCCCACCATTCCTTTACACCTTTGATCAGAACCACATATGGCATCAATCCTGTTTGCCTGAATTAACTCCAATTTTCTCATCACCAAGGTCAGAAAAGTACAGAGAAAGACTCAGCTGTTAGCACATATGGTCCAATGTGGTTGGTAATTTACTTTGTGTAATAAAAAAGTACAGAACGCTAAACTCAAATCCCACTGCAAAATACCTCAGTGGTGGCTTATGCTCATGTATAGATGGCAAGTATTTTACATGAGCTATTTTGTGAAGACATACTGTAAATTATTGTCCATTTTGGATGTAAAGAGTTTTGTTATGTCTGTGAAGAGAACTGATAGGTGAACTTACTGAGGGAAAAAAAACCCCAACAATCTGTCTGTGCAACTAGGCTCATTTTGATGACTATCATTACAAGCAATAGCTAATGCTACTGCTGTTGCTTGAGTAGTGCCATTAGGAAAATAATGACAGTGGAAATTCCATTAAGTTTTTGAAACCTGTGAAGGCAATTAAACAATATTTATTTTTAACTGGATTTTTTGGAACAAAAAAGCAAATAATAATTAATGGGTTTTCTACCTCTTCTGCTCAGTCTAAGACATCTTTGACCAAAGCAATGCTCAGTTTAAGTTCTAATGCTTCCCAATAAGTTTATTTCAAGTATCAACAGCAACAGTGTTTTGAGTATAGCACATGCTAATTTTGTTTTGAATATTGTACAAATATCCTTCATACATGTGTAGATGCTATGAGAATACATTTGTTAAAAGTGTGGTGGTATGACAAATTCTTACTCTATTAGAGGTAATATTTAAAGTAATATTTGTGAACTTCATGCTCAGTTCCAATGATAAAACTATGCAATCACTGCTTTTGGAAAAGGAGATTGCTTTCAGGTACAGTGCAAACGAAGTGTGGAGTTCTGTATGTGCAATTTGTATTTGAGAACAGGCAGAGTGAACAGAAATAGATTTGTCTTTACAAACATCCAGAATATAGGATAAGCTCTAGAAACAGATTAAGTTTGATTAATTTCTTATTCCTATTTATAAAGGAAGAAACCTGAAGAAGTGTGAAATATATCACACTTCTCATCTTCCACAGTATTTTACAAGAACTCTTGTGGTGTTAGTTATTATTCAGTAGAGGACTGTAAATCATTCTGGTATAAGACGTAAGAAAGTTTTCTGAAATCCATTAGTGATTTTGGAGCTATAAAGTCTTTACTTACTTCCAGGTCAAAGCTGATAGTAAAAACTTATTTCAATGCCATTAGGGTTTGGGATTTTTTAACCATAAGTTACTTGAAATATTTAACATTTGTTCAAAATCTTTGTGTTTTAAAACAAAAAGTCAGCACAATCAGGGCAAGACTGAAAATGTCTTTCTCTGAGCACTGAATTTTTCATTCCTTGTAGGTCTATTCTTGGCAGAAACACCTTTCCTTTTTTCATTTGTGCTCTATGGACCATAAAAACTGCCGTTATGGAGGAGAGAATGCTGTATGCATTAGTTTTATTGTTTTTATGCTGACACAACAAAATCTAAATTGTCTGGTTCACTTAGGGGTTTTCAGGCCTCAGCGGTTCTGATAAAATAAGGGGGGGAAAAAAAGAGAAAAAAAAAGTAGAAAAATAATACTCTGAGGTCAGAGGGTTAGAGTGAATGAGATCAGAATGAAAAAGGAGACTGTCTTTTTCATTTTTCTCTGATGGTACTAAAGAGATCCGTATTTATAACTAGTTGCTAAACTGCTCAGAAAATTAGATGATACTCAGAAGCCCACTTGAATTAAGTTTATCTGTTGGGTGACAGAGGACAGCAAAACTGATTTAAGTCTAGCCTGCTGTCCAGCAAAACTGGAGTAAGGTACAATATTTTCAGTAAACTTCAGGTGATAGTGATTAGCACTGTGCTCTGTAAAAACTGTGCCTTATCCTATTGCAATGGCAATACTGTGCACTAAACCTACCTGAATGCAGAGTTTGGATTGTGCGGGGCATTGTGTTATGCTGTGGAGGCATCAGGTGCACACATGCAATTAAGATTAAATTGCGTTTTACACGTAACGTGCTCAGCTATGTCAAAATCAGTAATTACATTGCTTCGGCTGCCTCAAAAACAACACTTGTTCTTGAAGTGTAGAATTAGCTCAGGCTTATGAGAAATTATAAATTATTTTGATCATTAAAAAAAATTAAATCTATTATTAAAAGCAAAAATCTTCAACAAGATGTAATGGGTGAAAGTTAAAAAAATTAAGTGTGTAAAGCTAAAAAATTAATGAGAAATGCTATTTTTATTCTAATTCTTGTATTTATCATTATTTCCTTATATTGCTTTCTTATTTTTTATTACTTATATTATTTCCTTATATTTCTTATATCCTCATGTTGCTGTTTCGTTCAGAAGTCCCAGTAATGGACCATTATTGTCTCCTTCAGTACTGAGTTGTTTGGAGAAAACAGTACCTGTTCTAAAGAATTCAGCTTCATATTTAGAACTGGGAAAGATGTACAAGTGTACACAGATGCGCATTACAGAAACAAAAAAATATATGAAGGACACAATGGAGAAAACACATCATTGGTCATTGATAGATATTTAAACAGTAGCAATCAGACTTTACAAATTTCCATTTGAGACTACAGACAGGTGAACAGTCCATTTATGTTTCTGTACAATTTATTTTCATTTATGCTAGTGTTCAAATTCTTTCAGATAACCTTATCTTTGAGTTTTGCTGTATTATTATGTTTCAGGAGAATTACAGGATTCCTAAAATATTCTTTACCTTAGGCTGTTTGTTCTCTCAGTTTTAAGCTTGTCATACCATGATTTGAAATGTATTCCATTAATTAACTTTGTTGATCTCTCTATTAATGGTACTAATCCTCTGTGGCCTAAAATACTGGAGACATAGCCCAGATGTTTTAGAACATCTATGAGCCATAAGAGGATTGACTACAATGTTTGTTTCACCTAAATTTGACATCTAGCCTTCTTATGTTTAGAAAAAAATCTTGAGATACTTTAGTGCTTTTTCCATTACTAAGAACATCAGAAATTTATTTTCTAGTTTATTTCACAGCTATGTAGATTCAGGGCATATGTCAAAACAAAATGTGAAACTTACAAAACAGAATAAGGAATGAATAAAATAACTTACAATATGAACAGTTAAACTTGGATTCCTATACTCTTGTTCAAGATCTCCAAAGGGTCATGTATGAAACAGCTGGGGTGAGTCTACTTGAGTTTCAAAAGAATGAAGGGAAGAAAAGACAGGAAAACACATTTCTGTGGACAATGATGGGCTTGATTTTGGCTTGATGTATGAACTACATAAATTCACAATGTTTTTGGGTTTGTTGGGTTTGTTTCTTTTGTTTTCACTTTTTTATTTGGGTTTTTTTGTTTGTTTGTTTGTTTGTTTTATTCCAAACCCAGGAAATTATATGCTTTGTTTTATTTTCTTGAAATTGCTAAAGGTCAAGATTTGAAGACCCTCCAGAAACTTATTAATTACTGTACATAAGTTCACACCAATAAAGAATCAAAGAAATCAAAGAAAACTCAAAGTTGGAAGGGATATCTAGAGATCCCTTACCCTTGTTAGAGGAGATCTATTTTGTAATTGAAAGCATGGTGTTAGATTAATTTATACAGAGTGCATGGTGCTAGATTAACTTATTCAGAGTTACATTAAGCTGTCACAAATATTTCCAGTGACCTGATTCTACTACTTCTCTGAGCTGCATGTTTCAATACTTAGTTTTTCTCATGGTGAAGACTTTTTTCCCTATACATAGAGAATTTCCCATCTCAGGCTCTTGTCTCTTATCCTGTAACCCTGCATCCTAATGAAGTGAGTACCTTCAGCTTATCTGTAACATTCTCTTTAGGTAATGGAAAAAGGTGATCCGTAAGCCTTCCATTCTAGGAACAGCAACATTTCCATAAATCTGTCTTTGTAAGCTAAGATCTCCAATCTTCTGGTCACTTTCGTGTACATTATCTAATTTTAACATGTCTTTGAACTCAGAGAATGAAAACTGGACACAGCATTTTTGGTGTGGCTTGAAAAGTGCCAAGTACTGTGGATTAATCACTTCCCTTGTTCTATTGGCTATAGTCTTGTTGATATTGCCTGCAGTTTGTATTCCTGCTGCAAAGATGGGCTGCATATTTACGTTCTGCTTGCTGTCTTCTTGGGACCAGAAGTCCTTTCCAGCAAAGATTCACTCCCACGGGCCAATTCCCAGCCAGTATGGATGCTCTGGATTACTTCGCTCCAGGACAGACTTCACATTTATCTTTCTTAAACCTCATGCATTCCCTGTTACTCTAATTTCCAAGCTTCTTGTGTCCTGTCTGCATGGTAGCTCTTTCTTTCAGTATTTCTGCTGCTCCTCTCTGTTTCATGCCATCCACAAGCTTGATGAGGGTGCTTTCAGTATCATTTTCCAAACTGTTTGTAAAGATACCGAGTAGTATCAGGTCTGGGTAAAACAAATACCTTAAGGGAGGTATTCAAATCTTGACAAGATGCTAATCTGGCCTTGAGCTGTTACTACTTTCTTTGCCAGTTCTCCACCTGTAGCTGCTCCATCTGTCCAGTCCTTATCCTTACAGGCTGTCATCAAAGATGTTTTGAGATGCCACGTTGGACACCTTGATAAGGCTCATGCGGATTGGTCTTTATGAAATCTCTTATGTCGTTCTTTTTGTCAGTGCAAAGACTTAAGCAATGGACTTGGTGAAGTCATTCAGAAGTGACATTTCATAGTCTGTGCATTGCAGAATATCAGAATGAGTGTGCATTTCTCTTTTGGCTTTGAAAATATTAATGAATTAACTTTTAGAAAAATGACCTGTGTCCACTAAGCATGCAATGCTCAGGAAAACAAAAATTGCAAAGCTGTTATAGGCAGTGTCATGAATAGAAAATACTGTCGTGGGATTGGGAGCCTGTGGTTTTTTTTCTTGGCATAATGATTGTGACGATATAATTCTCATGGGGTGGAAAGTTCTTTCATAAAATATATAAGAACTGGGTTGGAGACTTTTAAAATTTTTTTCCTCAAAATTTGTTCTTAATTGCATTTAATCTTTTCTTAGTTACTACAATCTCTTTTAAGTTTAAATATTGCACGGATGAAAGCAAAGCTGAAGCATTTTCTGTGGCACCTAAATGCTTTTAAATCCAGGAAAGAAGTTGTAAAGTACCATTAAAATAAAGATTTCCATTAATGGATCTGTAATTTTTCTTTTGTAGGCAAATGTCAGAATTTGCCTGGCACATTTCTATTATGCATTTACCCACTCTTGTATCATGAGGTCTACTTCCATGTACTTTGATCCTTTTTTATTCTGTCATTTATTCAACATTCCGATATTTTTCTAACCTTGTGGGCCAGAGTCCCACTGCTCAGACATTTGTCTTTCCAAGCCAGTGCTCCAGGATGGAGCAGTAAGTAACACATTACAGATAATGACTCATTCTGTTTCCAGACTCATAATTGTACATAGCATTTGACTATGACTGACTCAGAGCCTGTGCCACGGTTCCATTTGTGGTCCCTGACAAGCGCCGTTATCTTCCAATGATGTTTAATTTATGAATGCTGAGTATGACACTGACAGTATCCTCTGAATGTCATTGTGAGAGCTACCATTTTATGCATCAGGTAGATGAGTTTCTAGATTTGCTTAATCTTTTAATTTCCAGCTTTCCTATTAGTTATTTCTCTTTTTTCTTTCAGTGAAATTCCAGACATAGGCAGCTTTCTTACTGCTCTGCATTGTCTTCAGCATTCCTGAGGGAACACAAGCATGATAAATCATGTCGCCACAAGTTATCTTATACAGACAACATTTCTGGTTGATTTCATGTTGGGTTGAATTTCCAGAGAGTGATTTCTAGTTAGATGAAACAATATGGTGAACTAACTCAGATAAAATAATACAGTTCATTGATGGAGTATATAAGTTGGTTAACCAGACTGATTTGCACACAGGGAAAGAAGGTGGAAACATAATGCAAATTGCAGCATCTGCTTCTAACAGTATGAATGATACAGTCATAACCACAAGAATCATATTGGAGTCTCGTTCTCCTTAGTTCAATGTCAAATGGGTTCCTGATGCTTTCGAGTGTTCTGATTTCTTGATTTTCATCAATGAGTCTGCTGAGTATTTTGGCAAACACAGGACAACTATTTGTGGTTGTATTTTCCTAAATCAAATGATGAAGGTTTTTAATTGAAGACTGAAAAAAATCTCTTCTGCGTTAAAAGAAAAAAAATAGGGTTCAAAAGTAGAACAGCATTTTTCCCTGCGATCATTTCATCTTTTAGGGGTAGAAGAAAATAGTGCAAAAAATTGTGGTGTTTTGGCTATATGAGAAAACTGAGACATCACTGTATACTTTCTGTCACCCTTGTTAACTTTGCAGTGGTGAACCACACTGATATTCTAAGTTCTCTTCTTAAGTCTCATTAATCACATATAGACCTTTCTAATGTTTTTGTTTTAATTATTCCAGCAAATGAGCTGTCCTGTGCAGGAGCTTTCTCTGATTTTGTTGATGACCCCTTTTCAATAGTAGCAATGGCTTTATCCTAGCTGATTAAATCAGTCATCATAATATGAACACTCTGTCCTCTAGAGCATATAGTGCTTTTTTTGCATATTCTAATGCTTGGGTAGAAAGAAACCATTCCCCTTACTAAGATGTTTTCATTCTGGAGTTGATTTTTTATCTTGACAAAAATATAGAAATACATATATTTTTCAGTTCATTCTTTTTTTTTTATTGTAGCTCATTTGTTTTTTTCCCTTTTTTGTCTTTTTTCCCCCTCAACATGTGTTAGAAATGTGCATCTAACCATTTATTAAAATTGTTTCCTCTGCCAATGTTTTGTATTTCTCTGATTATTTATAGTGGCTAAAATTTTATTTACTGGGACAAAGATTGTATGATAAAAGAATTAAATACTGGTTCTTAGTAAAATTTTACCAACCTTGAAAAACATTTATTTCCACCCTGTCTGTATTACACAGCAACTTAGATTCCTACAGAGCTGGTGTGCACTGCTTGAAGCATATTATGCTAAAATGCAGTATTAAATGCTTGCAAGAATTATTTCATTTAAAAAGCAGATGCTATGAGGAGAAACCCTATCTGTTTGGTTCTATTTATTCTATGTGTTCACAGAATATTCTGAAGAAAAATGCTTTTCTCTTTCATTGTTACTAACATCTTTTGCAGTCAGGCCCAGACTATGTTCAGTACAGTAACAATGTGCATAATGCAGAGCCCTAAAAGGCTTTAGTTTTGTTAGCATTGACACTAGACTTAGTTCAAATGCTTTATTTGCTAAGTCCCCTTTTACTAAGACATGGAACTCTTGGATTGTATCTTAGAAGGGGGACAAAGTTACCTCTTTTTTCTTAATAAATATTCATTCCACAAACACTGCTAATTCTCTTTTGGGGCAGAATTTCTACTGTCAATAAGCTGAACTTCAAAAAGGATTGTAGTGTCAATCCTTGTTTAGTATTTCCACCAGAGCTTATGGCAGAAATATGTTTAAGGCTGACATTAAAAGAGGAAAGACACCTTAAAAAGTCTGATAATGCTAGTACTCACACATTATTTCTACATTTTATTTACTAGGCAAAATGAAACATTACAGAACGTCTTCTGATACATCTTGAGTTTGCCGCGTTATTAAACAGATGGGGCAAATGTGGTATAAAGTGTTCAGTATTTCTAGTACCTTCAGTTTATCCAGTCATTAGGTTTTCTTAAGCACTGTGTTTTACAAAAATGAGGGATGTTAATTATCTTCTTTTTAAAGCAACTCAGGTGAAAAAAAGGAAGAAACTCCTGTGTAGTTGCACAGTATCATTTTTGTCCAAACTACTTACTCCTTTGTCCCAAATTACTGATTCCCTTCCTACCACGTAAGTTCTTTGTATTCAGAAATATTAAATTAGAAAGCAAAAATTAATTTTTAGGACTTTCAGTAGTCAATTACTGTAAGGCCAGCTAGCATTATTATGACCAGAAATTGGTATTAGCTCTGACTTAAAATCTTTTTCCAAGTATTTTTGTCAAGTATGATGGATAAAATGTTATCTGCCCTCTCCTTCACAACTGTTTTCTTCATAGGCTGCCATCTGTAAGGGCTTTGATTACTTCAGATTACCATGCTGTTCATTAGGTTTTCAGAGCTGTTCAGCTGAGTGATTGAAATAAGAGTGAAATTTCACTTGCGCCAGAATCCACAGATTCTCCTACAAAACTCAACAACATATGTTGTGAAATACTAGACAGACTGAAATGCTTAATAGTTTTCCACTGACCTGAAGTACTTGCGGGACTTCCTCCTGCATAAAAACATATAAACAATAAATACAGACCAACAACAGATATTTCACATTTGACAATCTGTCAGTTGTTTATTTTTACATGGAGAAGAAAAGTACATAGAAAAGCAAAGGCACCCTTAGAAAATTACCTTGGTAAAAGCTGACATAGTAAAATCCAAGAGGAGAGCAATGTGCAAATTGAGAATTTGCTTTCACTCTCACAAGCATATTATTCTTATTCATATTCATCTAACATTTGTCTTTCAGAAATCCAAAATCTCCACTTATGACAAGATGTGGGCCTTCATGAGCAGCAGGAGGCAGTCAGTACTTGTCAAAAGTAATGAAGAAGGTATCCAACGTGTGCTTACCTCTGATTACGCATTTTTAATGGAGTCGACAACCATTGAGTTTGTCACACAGAGGAACTGTAACCTAACACAGATTGGAGGCCTGATAGACTCCAAAGGTTACGGCGTTGGAACTCCCATGGGTAGGTGATATGTCAGCCACTTGTTCTCTGTTCATTAATCTTAGTTCCTGCAGTAGCATAGAAAATGTCCAGTACGCTGTTCCTTTCTCTGTGTTGCTAGCATTTATCTATTTTCTTTTTCCCAACTGGGCAAAATACATATTTTGTTAAAGTTTATGGATTTTATTGTATTTTTCAAATTGAAAACAGCAGTTACTTTATAAATAGTTGGACATTTTTATATGATAAATTTATCTTACATGGTGCCTTCCATATGTTCAACAACAAAGGTACTTTTCGCAGTACTTTATTTTATAAAAAACAGTTTTAAAGAAGTTGATCTCTCTCTTTAGGGAATGAAGTCCTAGTAGTGGAAGACTTGCATTAGTAAATGGGGCTGATGCTTCTAAAGTGAGAGGGCTAATCACTGAGACTGCTAAAAGAAGAGGAAAGATTCCATACCATGCTAGAGATAAAACAAATACTGAATTAGCCTTGTGGAATATGGCTTTGCATATTGGCATGGAAATTCCAGTCCTTTAAATATTTTCCATGTCAGCTGTTCTTTACTGAGTACAAAACTTCAGTTACAAGATTAAAAGCCAAATACAGGTATTAGTTTGGCTCCTAAAATCCACAGGATAGGATTCAGTGAAACCTGGGTTTCCGGTGAGTGCAGTGATTTTTTTAAGGACATGAGATGAAGGTCTGGGTTTAGATTTCAGAATAGATGGGAATAAATCTGTGTGACACAAAGACTGTTGGTACTGCACAGTGATTCTATTTAACACTCTAAGATTGTTCTGCTGGCTTATTTCTCAGGCAAATATCATTTAAACATAGTTTTTAACATTAATTTGTCATTTTGTGATCGATGTGAATACTTTTATTTTTTTCCCCTCAAGTATGTCTTACATTTGGTACTGGTTTTATCTGTGTTAATAGCAAATGCTAAATCATTGCACTGGGAAAGTTGTGACCAGTACTTTAAATAAAGTACATGGACAGTAATTTTAAGAAATAAAGTTTACCGGAATATCTTGGATAAACTGGTATCTAGTATTATCAAATACATATATGCCTATATAGTGTATATGTATTTACTGCTACTTTAATAACATCTTTGAAATTTTCAGTATTTCATTAATTCTCTATGTAATGGACACCTGCTAAAGAAATTATGATTCTGTTCTTTCCGTCTTTGAACAAGTAGTTGTTAGGAATCTAGTATTGATTCATACCAAATTTTCCACCCTGTTCTATTCTGGCTATTGTATTGCTGAATACATTCTGTAAACATGTAAATGACAAAATGGACTTCAGTCCTGCTGGTCTTTTTGGCATCTTGTATCTTCTTATATATAAACCTTTTGTTATTTTGAGGAGGAAACCCATCTTCCATTTAGGTTAAGTATGCAGAAAATCAAATCTTAGAGAGAATTTAAAATCCTGGAATAACCTGCATGCAAATCTGTGAAGCATCTGAAGCATGGCCCAGAAATTTAAGTGAACAGTGAAATGCCAAACTGACAGGAATCAGAGAGACCAAAACACTCTAAAAATTACTCTGTTTATGTGTAAGTCAGAGAAGCGGCATAAACACCAGAGAAAGAAGCTTTAAGACAGTGATAAATACAGAGACAGAATTCTGAAACTTAAGTTTAGAGGAAGAAATGTTGAATGTAAAGAGGCAAGGAAGTTAAGTAAACTTGTCTGTTGGTCTTTGTCCTCTACTTCATATAGGGGGAGAGTAGGCACTATTTCTTCACTAATTGTGAGTCATATCAAAGACATTATTCAGCTCTTATTCATCTGCAAGATTCAAGGTAACAACAAATTATCTGTGTCAAGAGAAATAACAGTGTTTTACATGGGGATACCTGAACTGACAGTTGTCTTGAATCAAGATGAAACAAATAAAGGGCATATCTGCAGGAACCTGTGGTCACCAAAGTAGGTAAAACAAAAATTGAAACAGTGTTAAACTTAGTGAAAGAACTTGAAGAAAGATCTGAAAAAAGAGATAACAGCCTTATAAAGACAAATAGAACAGAATGTAAAATAGGATGTAAAGTAAAATTATTCACAAAACAAATGAAGGTAGAACAAAACAGCATCTGGGGCTTTCCCAGAACAGCTAAGAATAAGAGATTAATCCAATATTTGGGCAGTATCAATAAATGCTATTGAGAGAGCTGACATTTATAATGCGTTTATATCCTGTGTATTAGGTGCAGTCTCAGAGGAAAGGGATTGTGCAGCATCTGCTAGAATGATGCATAGTTTGCACATACATTTGAAAGGAATCCTTATGAAGAAGCATTTCCATGGTGTCTGTCAGAATAGTTTTATTAAATATTTTGCTTTATTGAAACTAAAAAGTATTACAGAGCAGTGGATAATGCAAAATATTCTCATGCATTATAGCTAATCTCATTTCTACAGGAAAAAATAATTCTGAAGTCTTTAAAAGAACTTATGACGTGGTTATATCTGTAAAAGTAGATTTCATCATTATTTAATGACTATGAAAGAAGTTTATAGACATGTAACTGAGTAATATCTTTTTAGAGTTAATAATCCTAAGAGTAACTTGTCAAGTGCTTGGAAAACTGCAGTGTAATGGCTTCACATACAAAGTATTTGTTACTGCTTGTGCCTATTTGAGAAGTAACTTATGTCTGAGGAGAACAATACAGACCTACTTGTGTTCATAGAATCACAGAATCACAGAATACGCTGTGTTGGAAGGGACCCACCATGATCATCAAGTCCAACTCCTGAAACCTGCATAGGACACTCTAAAAATCACACCATGTGCCTGACTGCATTGTTGAAATGCTTCTTGAACTCAGGCTGGATGCTGTGACCACTACCCTGGGGAGCCTATTTCAGGGCCCAACCACCCTCTGGGTGAAGAACCATTTTGTGATATCAAAGCTAAAGCTCCCCTGACTCAGCTTCATGCCGTTCTCAGTGCTGTCACAGGTGACCATAGAGAAGAGATTGGTACCTGCCCCTTCGCTTCCCCTCACAAGGAATTTGTAGATTGCAATGAGGTCTCCCCTCAGGCTCCTCTTCTCCAGGCTGAACAGACCCAGGGACCTCAGCTGCTCTTCATACACTTTTCCAGACCCTTCACCAGCCTTGTGGCCCTCATTTGGATGCTCTCCAACAGCTTCATGTCTTGTATTTCAGTGACCACACCTGCCCCAGCACTTGAGGTGAGGCTGTCCCGGTGCAGAGCAGAGCAGAGCAGGACGATCCCCTCTCTTGCCTGGCTGGTGATGCTGTACTTGATGCCCCCCAGGACGGGGTTGGCCCTTCTGGCTGCCAGGGCACTGCTGACTCACGTTCAGCTTTCTTTTGACCCTCAGGTTCCTTTCCACAGCACTGTTTGCCAGCCTCTTTTCCCCAGCCTGTAGACAACCAGCATTGCCCCGTCCCAGGTGCAGAATCCACCACTTGTCCTTGTTAAATTTCATATGGTGTTACAGGCATGATTTCGGGAAGATACAGATGTCATCTCCAAAATTTACAAAAAGTGCAGTTTATCTCCTTGAGTAGTGGCTTGAATTTTCAGAAGTGTTTGCATATAAGATTAAATTTGTAGAATACAGTTACCGGTCTTATGTTGACTACAGTATAAAGGATATGGTTACTTTTGGAAAACAACACTAAAGGAATTAGGTACAACATATCTTGATTATTTTGAAGGCAATAGAATAATAGTTAATGAGAAAACAATTTGCTTGAGTTTAAGTAGCTACAAGAAAGAGAGCTAAAAGCTTTTCTAACAGAAAAATATGCTATCAGAGTAGTTTATGACAAGATAATCACGTTGAAAATGCAACCACCCAAATATAGCACCAGTTTAGAGTACTGGGGTAAAAACTCTCTGCTCATGATGTTAATATTTTAAATTTAGAGAAAGAGAGTTGCACAAGATTAGGAGGAAAATAATCAATGGATCAGGAAGTACACAGGTATCAATAACTTCCAAACAAAATGGAGAAGCAAAATATGAATTTACATTATTATTTTATTCCTTCTAAAAGTACTAGTGAAGTAAACAAAGTTTAATTGCAAAAATGTAGCTTTGATGAATGAAATTGGGAACTATGTACTTTTGGCACAAAATCGGATCATCAGACTCAGTGTACATGTTTAAAATCAACAAGCTACAATGATGTTTGAAATAGATGCAAGACAGAATTCTCTATGGTATCTTTGCAGCAGTGAAAAATAAGCTAGGGAGAGTGAATTTGGTAAGTTATGCATACAATGACTGATTTTCATGATGCACATTTTTAAATTAAAGTTTTGTATATACCAGAATTAACTTTCAGTCAGCTGCCTCTGGTGCTAGCCTAAAAAACCTTGATTTATTAGGATAAGAAAAGAGCTGACCTGGGATGAGATATTTGATAGCAACTAATACTTTGGAGCAGATAAGGGAGAACCTTGTAACTGTGCTTATGTTTGTTTTATTTTCTATCTTTGCAACATTGTTTATAGCTTTGTAACCAAGAGTCTAACACTTGCTTTGCTAGAGAACTTTCATTTGTTTTTTTTTTTTTTTTTAAATTTTTTTAGGTTTGAAGATTCACAGGCAAAGGGATTTTATTTGCTTTATTCTGGTGTGTTTTATCCTGAAGCATTATGTTGCCAGTTCTGTGTTCTTCATCAAAGAATGTTGACATGGTGTATAGTTGATTTCCAATTTCTAACATATGCTAATAATGTCGATATGTATCATCCACAGTTACCTACTAGAAATGCATAAAATTTCTTTTAGTGGTTGGAATTTGCCTTTGTGGTGGCATTCATCTCACCATCCAATATTGATGTTCATGGAAGGAAGGAGTGGAGGGGAGGGAAAGAGGGAAGAAGAAAGAGAGAGAGAGAAAAGACACAAAATGGAAATGAATGAAGGGGTAGTGGGTGAGAAGGAGGGAGGGAGAACAAACCCTTTGGGTATGCAGAGCAACTTATGCTTTCCATTACAGGTCCTCTAAAGTGTTTATTATCATCTCCATGATGACGTAGTTTCAATTTCTCATTTCATCATCATGCTTGGTATAGGTGTTTAAAATTTGGTTTGTTCTTGAATAAAGCCAGTTGGGATAAAGTTACCATTGCAAAGAGTCCCTAAATATTTATGATACATCCACATGCTTACAGTCATCCTATCCAACAGAAATTGTAGCATTTTTTTCAATTAGACCTGTTCTATCCAGCAATCTACTTTTTATGTCCTACTGAAACACAGTTAATGTGACTTTCCTGCAGTCAACATGCTGTAAAACACAGTAATATTAAGTGACAAATGCTATTTTCCATAATGAATATTTATTAACATGATTGCTAACGTGAAGTGAACCACATGAAAGGTTAGAAATGTAACTTCTATGCACTTTAAAGCCCTAGTGGTCTGTGAAGCTACTTTTCACTTTTCTTGGGTGGTTTTTTTTCTC
>VZRL01000412.1:1378826-1418357 GCA_013397895.1 Origma solitaria | reverse complement strand
TTTTTTTTTTTTTTTTTTCCTTTTCTATTTTCTACTTTCCAGTTGGAAGCAACATAGTTGAAATCATGTTTGAGAAAAATCATACTTCATTTCTCTGGGATGGTTTCAGGTTCTTATTTCTTTTCAAAATTCCTGTTTCTCTTCAGCATGTTTGACAGCAGTCTACTTTCCATCTGGCTTGGGCAGATTTTCTACTGAACTGCCATTTGCTTCTGTGTTGAACCTGGAGCACATAGATGGCTGACAAGTGAATGTTTTGAACTGATTCCATATGAATAGATCTATTGAACATGCACCTTTCAGATCATCTGCCTTCATGTGGCAGATGAGGACTATCCTGCATATGCCAGACTCTGTATGTGTGGAGATATATGCAAAGTAATGCCTTTGACATTTTGAAAGTGAAAAATGGTATGTGTAAGTAGTCTTAAAAAGTGCATATATTTCTTCTAACTCTAAGAAATACAAAATGGAAAGTAGTGTTTGAGAGATATGGTGCATAGAAGAAATTAGAGCTGGTAATTTCTCTAATGTTTCTTTTAAATTGAGCTGCAGAAAACTGCAGAATTAGATTAAGTGGGGGCTTTAGTGGTGTAGCAGTGATGTTCCTATAACACCTGATAATGGTGAAGTAAAACAAAGTTTGAGAAAAAGGTGGAATACACATTTCTTTATCCTTTATTCCCGTGCAGTTAATACAATCAAATTCTGCTATTAATATTAATAATGCATCAGTTGCAAAATATAATGAGAGGAAGCTTTGAATCTGTTGCGCTTCTCTTCATTTTTACAAGATTTTTTGACTTACTTTTCACTTGTTGTGATCAAACTATAACTCTTACTTCTAGAGCATATCTCTCTTTGTATCCCTGGCTCTTCCATATTGATGGGCTACCAAGATGCACTGAAAAATGGCGGAGAGGGTTTAACACTCAGATCTTTGAAATATAATTGTTAACTTAAAAAATTGTTAAAAAATAGATGTGCACTCCCCTGGCTATGTAGAGACTCTTCACTGTGTATGGGGACAAAATACATCTCTCAGGATATGAATAATATTAAATTATGTATTTTGGGGTCAACATTTCCAGCATTTCATTGCCAAGATACATCTTACGTAAATGACCATTATACAAAGCCACAATAACTTGCAACAGTAACACAGATACAAGTATGAAAATTTATTCACAGAAGTGTATAAATATAAATATATATTTATAAGTTCACAATAAACATATAGCTATTATATATATATTTATATTTTTATTTATATATATTTATATTTACATATTTATAAATTCACAATAGAAACTTAGCAACTACTGTGACGCAAGCAAGTTACACCTCATGTGTCAAAAAGAAAAATACATGAATAAAATAAACAGCCTTCCAGCAGAGATGCATCAGCTACAGGTTCCAGATATGAGCACACTCACTTGAGTTCAAAGCATGAAACAAAACTTCAAGGTTCTCATGTTCCATTGATTCAGAGGTGCCTTTTTAAGTGAAGTTCTCTTTCCTGTAAGTTCAAATGAAATACGAAATAAAATGTCGTCTCTTAGAGACATTTTTACCTCTCTCTCACACACAAAAACCCCCAAAAACTTTACACAGTACATTATTTTAAGATTCTCAAAAATGTATCCACTCACATATAATTCCAAAAACTCTCTTTGGCCAACTAATGTAGTGTGCAGATCACTTGCATGTAGAAATTTCTTTATATGCTTTTGCATAATGTGGCCAATCTTAACTTTTTAAAAAATTTATTTTTGTAAAATCAGAGCCAATAAGAGAGGGTTTAGTTTCCTTTCTTTTGTATTTTTTTTTTTTCAATCAGCTGTACAGCATGTAATTAAAATGTTTTTTTGGAAAATGTGCATTTTGAAGACAATAAAATGCATATAATTTCATCAGACATAGAATTTAGAAGGAGTATTTCATACTCCACTCACTTAAAGATTTTACTGCAGAAAAAAAAGGGTTTCAGGCAATAATTTATGATCTGTTACTTGATATCTTCTCTAGGAATATGACTTCATTAATTATTTATATTTATATTTGTCTAAGCCATTAATGAATTAAATACAGTAGTGTTCTTCCTCAGTGATAGGCTGCTGGATTCAAAGAGAATTTAAACAAATAAGTAGTTTAATCAGTAAATGTATAACAGTGAATTATTGTGTTGAATTCAGTAACAATGTATAGATTCAGCTGATATATATTCAGCTGATATATATTACTTGTTCTGTCTCTAGGGAGTGGCCAATAAGAAGAATTCACAATATACATTTTTATGTTCTAATACTGAAATTTTTTAATTGATCTGACCATGTTCTTAATGAAGGTATTTTACAAATTATTTCACTATCTGACTTTTTTTAGGGGCATGTTTCCAAATATAGAAAATTTTAAATTAGGCACAGCACAGAATATAAATTATTCAAGACTGATCTTTTAATAGATGCTTGTAATTTCAAATATTAAAACTTAATGCATTAAAAATACAAACAAATAAATTATTTCTTTCCTAAATATGCAGCAGTAAGTGAATAGAGTAGTCTTAATTCTCCTCTTAGGGTTCAGTCAGCCTCCTTCCTTGCTGTATTTGTTATTCCAGACAGATTTTGCAGCTTGATTTTTTTTGCAATCATCTAAAAATTAGTTTACTTGTGGGGCTAGCCTGTAAAATAAAAAGTAGATAGAACCAGAGTAAATGTCTTGTAAGTGTATGAATAACACTTCGTCATCCTCTAGATGTGTAGGATGTGGTCCCCTATGTTTTGCTTAGCTTTTAAAGACCAGAGCTTTGATGTTTACAACAGCATGTCTGAAAAAGATGTGTGGGAATGGTCCAAGGCTGCACCAGAAGAGGTTTAGACTGGACAATAGGAAGCATTTCTTTGTCCAGAAGGCGGTCAAACACTGGAACATACTTCCTAGCGAGGTGGTTGATGCTCCAAGCCTATCAATGTTTAAGAGACATTTGGACAATGTCCTCACCTTTCTTTTTCTTTTTCTTTTTCTTTTTCTTTTTCTTTTTCTCTTTCTTTTTCTTTTTCTTTTTCTTTTTCTTTTTCCTTTTTTCATCTTTCTTCTCTTTCTCTTTTTATTTTTTTTCTTTTTTGCTTTTACACTTAGAGAAAGTTACTAGATGCACCAGAAGGATTGGGTTGGAATGTTGTATTTTAATAACTGACTGCCTTCACCTTACTTCAGTATTCCCAACATGTTTTAGTGTAGGCAATCGGACCAATCACAATACTTCTGAACAACATTCAGTTCTGACAAAGTGCTTTTTCTTGGCAACAAGATGAAGTTCTGTGTTACTTTTCTGACTGCTTTTTGGGGATTTGAAGGAAAAGATTTTTTCCTAAAGAGATATGCTTAATTCTTCCGTTCTATGGTGCTCTTCCTGTTCCTGCACAGGTGCACAAATATTCCTGCACGTTTTCAGCCTGTTCATCTAAATTTAAATTACTTCTATTAGAAAAAGCAGGGATAGAAAAGATTTATAGACCTGATTCTGTGAACGAGATCATTTATTAAATTTAAAAAAAAAAGAACCAAACAATCCCCCCCCCCCAAACAAAGCCCCCCAGGCATAACATTTTTATCTCTAACATATGTGAATACAAAAGCAAGGCTGAAGTTTCACTGTCATGTCAAACCACTATAGGGCTCTTGCACTTTGCAAAAACTGACAGCTATGTGAGCTGATTTAGTGACCTAAAGTTGATCTCTTTTTTCATAAAATTATTTTGGTACATATTTATTTACATAGCTGCTAATGAGGCTGAAAGACAACTAGCCATAGTCTGAAGGAAGAAGTGACAGCAGGCAAACCGGGATGTGGAAGAGAGTGTGGGATTTCTGCACAGCCAGCTCTTAGGCCAAGTCTGGAGAAAATCCTGAGAGACTTCCCTGCTTTCTGGTAGTTTCAAAAAGTTCTAATGTATCTATCAGTAGCAGAAATAAAACAGTTGTAAGTTAACAGATATGAGTAGATGCACTGCAGAGGGGAGCTGTCAAAGTGACTTTTCCATATGTTTAAAACTCTTCCAAATACCTTGCATTCATTCTGTCTCAAAGTTTGCACAACTTGAGCATCATCCTCTTCACTTTGGTATATTTTTTTTTTCTTTTCTCCTGGAGGTCTAGGCTAAGAATCAAAGAATGTTATGGTAGTAAGAGAGTCACAAGAAATGAGAATACTGGCTTATATTAAATATATTTAAAAAAGAAAAAAAGAAGGGATCCCATGCATCCTTTTAAAAGTAACTGTTTGGCATTTATAAACATTCCTCACTCTTTGAAGTTAAGTCCTTACTTTAGTTAAGACTGCTTTCTGTATCTTGACATAATACTCTTTTCACACCTCCACCAAACTTAAAAGGTGACATGTTTTGAAGAGTTGTTTTGAAAACTTTCCTTAAATCTCAGGCAAGACTAAAAAACAATGCTAGTGAGCACAATGACTGGCACTAACCCATACATTTGGCAGTGATCAATGCAGAACATAATTTTAGACTTTTTTTTCAGGAGACACAGGCAGGTTTTTTTCCTATATTTTTGTTACTTCTCTTAAACATTAAACAATTTTGTAAAATCAGAACTGTATGTTGCTTTGTCTGAAGAAATAAAAGAAAACAGAGCACCCTAGACTCCACAGAGACAATGAGATTTGCTTCTACTCTTCCAATAAGTCTTTTGTGTCTGACATGGGCAGGTAAATAGAAGATGTATTCTTTTTTACACATCTATGATTAAATATATTTATGTAAAACCAGCAAAACCACAGATATGAATGATACAGACACATTTCAAAAAGTAGGCAGTTTCAAAACTGAAATGAATAACAGGTAAATTATATATAAATTTAGTCCCCAAAGTTGTTAACAATACACTTGGTTGATATAACTGAAACAAAATTCTACATATCTGAAAATATTGAGAGGTTTTGAAGTATAAAGTTTTCATTGTTTTCATTCCCAGATTTCCTCTGTATAGTACTAAACCCAACAATCAACATTGCCTGTCATTTTAATCATTGTTGTGATTTCAGACTCCATAGCTATTTCCTGCTAATATTGCATGGGACACTGAGGATATCTGAACCATCTTTATTACCTGTTGTAAAGTACTGCTGCTGGAGAAAAATTTTCATCCGACAATCCAGTACTCTATTTAAAAACTGTGCATATTTTCTTATGTATATATTATATATTCTTAGCTAATTTCAAAATTTTTTTTCTCTTTAGATATGAATACTCAACATACAAACATTTTCCCCCTGCCTCTAGTTTTCAAGACCTAAAGTAGCAGTAGTAGCAATAATTAAAATAATAATAACAATAATTCTAAACAGTAATTTGTTTTTATTTTTAAGACACCCTAATTCTCTTGAAGCTACTTATTACTTTCAGACCATACAAATCACATATTATGAGCATTTTTTACTGTGCCTTGGAGATGAGACTGTTGAGAGAGAAATCTGTCTTTGTACAAATAAATAGGAAACCATGTACCAAGACAGGAGGCCTTTTTCTTCTGCTTGCCTGCACTTAGTCTGTAATTCTTCATACAATCTGAACTGTAATATTCATCACTTATACATGCATAAAAATGTTGAGCTTCAGTTCTCCTGTAACTAAAACAAATTAATACATTCATCTTCATTAGTTGAACATAATGCAAAAAAAAAAAAAAGTGCAAATTATTTATTTTTATACAGGTCGAACTATGTATTGAAACTAATTTGAGAATTTCAGCTGCCTGAGCAGTTAATTTATTATTTCTGAAATGTAAGAATGTGTAGCTAACATATTTGATGAGAGAACTGTTTTTTATATTTGCCTCAGGACTATGAGCAATATTGAAGCATTATCTGGGAGGCATGCAGAGACTGAGCTTTAGATCAATAAGGAATTTCCAAAACACTTAACATCCAGTAGCTGTTGTGAGCAGACTCTGCCTTAGAGAAGTGGTTTCTAGTAGGAATTTACCAAACAGATGTAACCAAAACAAAGCAAAGACATTATTCAAACTTCATGTTGTTTTTATCGTGCCTAGGACCATAATGTATGACGCTCATATATGCCATATATATGGTCTAGGAGTAAATCATATGAGAAACAGCTGAGGGAGCTGAGGTTGTTTCTCCTGGAGAAAAGGAGGCTTAGGGGAGACCTTACTGCAGGTAGAGGAAGGTCTGCCTTTTCTCCCAGGCAACTTGCAACAGGACATGGGGAAACAGCCTCAAGCTGCCCCAAGAGAGGTTCAGGTTGGACATAAGGAAGAATTTCTTCACTGGAAGTGTTGACAAGCATTGGAATCGGGTGCCCAGGGAAGTGATGGAATCACCAGTCCTGAAAGTGCTCAAGAAACAATTTGCTATAGCACTTTGTGCTATAGTTTATTTCACAAGAGGGTGTCTGGTCAAAGATAGGCTTGATGATACTGGAGATCTTTTCCAGACTTAATGATACTGTGATTCCATGGTTCTTTGTATTGCATTGACAATGACTCATCTGCAAATTCAAAATGTCTCTGTCCAAACACATTGCTCTTAATTAGAACAAAACTGGTGTATTGCATCCCAGCACATGGTGTTTGCATGGCTTGCAGTAAGATGCGCCCAAGACAACTTCATATCTCACCCATGATGAAACAGTTAATGACAAAACAGTGATATTCATTGTTTAGAGAATTTCCCTAATAGCTTTCCGAGGGATTGGGGTGTTCTGCAAAAGAATGAAATGTGTTTTCAGGTCTGGACAGTTTTGTTATAACCTTGCACTTTTCTTGTCTTTCAACATAATCTTACCTGCCTGACTAAAATCTTCGTGTATACCAGAAGTGTTTGAGAGTTTCTTTCGGCTTCCTTAATTCATCTGTTTATTGCTGGATGATGTTAGACAAGTGTTTCTTTCAAAGGAGGCTATATTTGCAAACCATTCATATGTGATTGTCACAGATTTGCAAGGCGAGTTGAAAAAAAGAAAGCACTGTATAACTATGAAATACTTTTATCTCTGGCAAAAATAATATCATTGATTTTCTCACTAGATGTTTCAACAAACATATCTTCCCATTCTGCAGCTGTGCAATTCAATAGGGATAGAAAGATAATAGTGTATTATGATTATGATCTTTTCAAATTGTCTGTGATGTTAAAATGCATGAAGAGTCTGTGAAAAATGTTACTAACATTCATTTGTTTAATCTATCTAAGAGATGTGTTTTAGAGAAGTTTATAATGATAGTTTGAGGAGGGGCTGAAAAAACTAAACTGCGTGGAAAAAAAAGAAACAACAAAACAAAAAAAATAGAGTAGAGTTTGAATGGCTAATAAAATAATTTAATAATGGTCTGAGAATTTAAAATAGTAAAAAATCCACAAACACCTTTTTCATTCTGTTCAGTATATTTTAGTACTACAAAAAGAAATAGAGAAAAATTATGTATATTTAGTATTAAACCTGTTATCATCATAGTTGAATTATTCACTGTAGGTTAACATTATCCTGTTTTGTTTCGTTTTGTTTTATAATGTACTCACTGTAGGACAGATATGTTTTAAGCTAATTGCAAATTAATATTTTTATGTACATCCTGGGAAAAGTACACTGGGAAAGCCCCGTCCTAAAATGATAACTAGTTATGAACATGAGAATTATTTAATGGCTATTGTACTTCGAACTCCCAAATATTCATCTAACTTTGGTATCAATTATTTTGCATACTTATGGCTGGAAAATTAATATGTGGTATATCTCAGCTGCATCATCCATCTTGGTTTCATTTCGGCTTTATATACCTATATGAACTTTGAAATGGTGGTTCTTTAAACAAATGACCAGAAATTAACATGAGCTGAAAATGGCTATGAGTGGGAAGAAGTGAAAATAATTAGAGAGCATACCACCTGAGAAAGTGTTTTTATTACATTTCACATAAAATACTGATGTTAAGTGTTTCCTGACTTACCAGCAACTTGTCTTTTCCAAGCCATACATGTAAATCAAAGATGAAAATAAATGTATATATATGTGTATGTATATATATGTGTGTGTGTGTGTGTGTGTGTGTGTGTATACATATATATAGGTATGGCTTGCTATCCAAACCAACAGCTTTGGTTTGGATTTTGTTTTGAATGTTTGCAATTTTAATATAGGTGTGAAGTAGTTTAGATTGCTGTAAATATCTACTGAGGACTTTCCATTATAGTAACCGCAACTTAATAAATGTTTACTGTTTACAGCATGTCAAATATTGATATAGTTTAATCCTAATATAGCGTGAATTGCCTGGGTTAACAATATAAATCTAAAAACACTGATTTTTTTTCACCGAAAAGTCGATTTTGGAAATGGAGGCAGGGACTGGGAACTGAGAGAATCCCTTTTCTTTCTTTGAATATTTCTGGGAGATTTTAGAACTCACAGATATAAAGAATGAACAAAGCTATGTTGACCCTTCTTTCTGTTGCTTCCTTCTGATCCACTTAGAGATGGTCAAGAGGGTTAAGGAGCTGATGTGGCTCTAACTTCTAAAACAAAAAAAATTCTGTGACGATAAAGTGCTTCTCTTATACCCACTACCTAATACTTTCCTATGGTATGTTATAACTGTGGCTGTCAGTATTTTTTACTGAGTGCTGACTATGCTCTAGAATACTGGAAGGTTTTTCAGGCCCTGTGATGTGAGGTTGTAGCAAATAGTTTTCCATGGTTCCTCATAATCTAAACATTGACTCTGCAGTTATGTATAAATGAAATACCTTTCCATGTTGCTTTTTCATGTGATGCAGTATGCATGACGCTTGTGAGAAGCTGAACTCCACATACTGTATTCTCCTAGGAAGGAATGTCTATGTTCCAAATGACTGAACTAAATTTTGTCTTGTAAAAGCAAAAGGAAACCTTTGTCGTAGTAACAGAGGAACAGAGATAATAGAACAATACAGACCCCAAAACTTTCAAATATATCACTAAGCATGGAATCAGTTTGGTGGCAGAATGTGTAGTCTGTGATTCTTGATAGGGCTAAGCTATTGGACAAGAGAGATGTTGTTATACTAAAACCTGAATGATTCACCCACTCCCAGTAGTATAAATGGTGTTAATCAGCGTTCTTATGGAAATTTCAGGTGTGTTTACACTGAAGTGAGATTGTGACTGATGTTTATTGTATTTACACCCAAACTAGCTTTCAGGTAGCTGGATTAATCTGGTATGATCACAACAAGAATGGGTTCATGCTGAAAAAACAAACTCAAAACAAATAAACCAGAACTCTCCCTTTCTCAGTTTAGCGCTTTTACCTTTCAACTGAAGGTAAAACTAGAACTTGAACTGGTTGTTTTGTTCAATGTAAACCACTCACATACAGCTTCAAAATCTAGATATCTTTCCTGTTATATGTGTTTTTTTCCTTCCAATAAATACTTTATTACTCAAAGAAGTTCTAAATTATCTAAATTTTGTACCTAGGTTCTGAATACAATGGTGTCTTCCTAACTACCTTTGTCTTTTGCTTAGGCCAAGTACACAGTGTGTGAAACAATGTTTCAAGATAAATAAAATGGCCTTGAAGTTATTAATTATGAAAAGAAAAAAAACCCTACAGGAATAAAAGGTGCTATCAGCAGTCTCTGTGTATTCAGAATTTATTTTACTACCTAACAAAATAATAGTAATGTGTAAATATGTCCTCATGTCCTCTGGGCATATTTAAAATACTCGAGAATTCATTGTGATTCCTTATGATTAAATGCACCTGGCATGATGAAACAAAAAATATCCTGGTTTAAAATTTTCTTATTGAGGGAGTTAGCAGAATGCTCCTCTTCCTTTTGATTTACTTAGACTGAAAATCAGTTCTATAGGTCCCAATGTGTTTCAACTGCTTTCATATGATAGAGTGAGTAAAACAGACTAAAAGTAACCAGGTAGGAGATTTTACTAAGTTAAAATCTAGTAGGCAGCATTTTCAAGACCAGTTAGATCAGCAGAATTTCAAAATGCTAATCTGTATGCAGTGAAGTCTCAATATAAAAAGTGTATGTGTTCATAATTTATGTTTAAACATATCATTATGTGCATAAATCTTTATATACTGAGACTTCAAGGCAGAAAACATCTATGTATAGCTTCTGCAGTAATTCTGGGAGACTTATTTTGTACAGATGCTTTAGAAAAAGATATTTTATGCAAATGTTCATTTTTGTTTTAAATTTTCATAAGCAGGTAACTGCAATTAGAAGTCATTGCTTCCCCTCTTGAGGTTGTTGAACTTGTGTAGGAAGGCACTAAGGTCTCTATAATCTACAACAGAAGGGCTTAAAATTCTTCTAGCAGAAGTTCTCATTCCTGCAAGCAGCAGCTAGAGTAAGATCAGAAAATAATGTATAGATTATATTCTGTAGGTCCTCCAGTCCCAGTTTGTCATGGGAATAAATAATTAGTTGATAAAGAAATAAAAGCAGTATTTGAAAAGAGAGGGAGAGAGAGGGGAGAAAAGTTCAGATATTTCCATACTGGTCTTTTCCCTTTCTCTTCACTCAATGGAAGATTATACACCTACATTTTCACCTGATTTTGGAATAGAGTTTTAAAAAGCACTGTTTATTCCCTCCCTGTCTTACCCCCATGCACAGACTTACAAGACAGGTTTTTTTTTTCAACTGCTTCTTCTTTTTATTGAATGTTGAGATATGAAGTTTCTATTTCTTTATGTTTCAGAATTTTATTCTCTATTTCTTTTATTTTTCTATTTTTTTCTTACTCTCTATTACTTCACTTACTCACAGTGTGTTTATTTTGCAAATTCATTCACATGTATTGTCTGTGAGCCTTAAAGTTTCTTTTTTTTTGTTTTGAACAGTAAATTCCCTTTAATGAAAATTTAAATAAAATTAAATAAACCACTTCAGGTTTAGAAATGTAAAAAGCATCACATGGCCTTCTTGCAACACCTCATGGAAGGGCTTGAGTCATCTTTCACTCATGTGATGAGAGTGATAGGGAAAATTACCCATAAATGTCAGAAATCTGTTGCATTTACTTGCTGACATTTTCCACTTCTGAAGGGAAAACAACTGTAACAGCCAGAGTGTAATCTGGGTGCCTTGACCATATTATTTATTTATTTTTTCTTCTTTATTTATGCTACCTCTGTCATCCACAGACCAGACTGTGATATTTTCAGCCAATTTAAGTGCTTCTGGGTGGATTTTCCATTGCTGGGACTTGCAGTCCAGTTTGTAAAACAAAAAAAGCTAGGAGAAAATCTAGTCTGAGGAAATTATATTGTTCATATGCTTCCTTTGTTCTCTTAATAGCTACTTGGATCAGTATAAACAGCATTAAAAATTCCTTTTTTTGAAGTATCAGCTTATTAGTTGTACTCAGCATTTGCTGCAAAATGTAAACCTGTGAATTTAGACCATTCTAAGTCCTTCAGAAGCAGAACTACAGCATTCAATGCTAGCTTTTTCATGGGTATAACATTTTTGAATGCTTGATTTAACAGCAGCAATATATAATGATGGTCATCCCACATTGATCCTTAGTTGTGAGAGGATCCCTTCTTAGGATAATAAGGTATAACAAATATAAATATTGCAGTAGAAACACCAAAGGCCCCATAATATGTCCATTCCATAACTATTTGTGCAAAATTTTGCGAACAACCAACAGTAAGTAATACAAATACTCTCGAGCTGAATCACTATTAACTGTGTTTCTAATGCAACCCTCATAAACTTAACTAATTATAGACTGTATTAGCTGATGATTTATTGTTTCTGCCTATGAATTCCTTAGTTAATTAATTTTTTAACTACTTCGAATAGACTAGAATTGTAAGTGTACAAATTTGACCCCCATAAGATATAAATAATACATGAAGAATAGATGGCATTCACTATATTTAGACCAACAGAAAGTGTGGAAACAAAATGCAAATCAGTTTAATTAGAAAGCAGCCTGTCACATCAGAAGACAGCTTAAACTGTGTCCAAGATTATTTTTCTGAATCTAATGTTATTTAAATTGTTTTTGTTAAATATTTATATGCAACGTAATGTTGAAAATATCCCCAAAAGATTGCAGAATGCACTTGCACTTCCCCAGGCTCTTGTGGACTAATCACTTTCCTTCTTCCATCTGACTGAAGCCATGTGTCAAATATAGGGTTTTGTAGAGTTCCAGCATAATCAGGATGGTCTGTAATGATGTGACTTAGGACCCTGCATGCTCAAGAGAGTAGAAAAGAGCTTGTTTTCCTTTCTTTCTGCTTCCTATGTAGTCCTGGGTAAACACAGTTTACCTCCTAGCACAAAACATCATTCTTCTCTAAGCATAGATGATAAATGCATAAGTCCTTGCAATTTAAATACTTTGAGGATGGCTCTTCCCCCATATTATTCTTGAATAAAGGAAAAGGTGCTTCTGTATTTTGTAATTAGCTGTCCTTTCTATGTTCTATACTGGCACAGCAGCTTCTTGTTATAAGCTTTCTTCTCAGAATAAGCTTTAGATATTGAAGAAAGAATAATTTAAAAGAAATTTAAAAAAATAGTGTGTATGTTTTCTGACAGTTTAAAGACTGTAGAACATGCTATCCATGCATTTCTTCAGCTCCCTCACAGCTGACCACAGTACATTAAATAGTTAAACAGGTAGCATCTCTCTAATGCATACAGTAGATTTTTTTAAAATGTAACAAGTTAATGAAAATGTATTTTATTACTCAGCTGAAAGAAACCCTGAAAACTCTAGCCAGTAAGTAGCATTATTATGATAGAAGGAAAGAGGAGAGCTTCATTATAGAATTGCATTCATATCAACTGAAAGAGGGGATGCCGTGCCTTTACATCTACCCGTTTTCTTTCTTTCCTGAGATTTCTTAACCACTTTAATGAAGTCTTTTGTTCCTGTTTACGAAGGAGGAGAAGAAAAATGATGGCTTTGTTCTCCACTTAAACATTGCACAAGTCTTAACATAGAAAGCACTTCTAACTGATGTGATTTACTCTTTAACATTCAGAAAATAAAAGCTTTCTCCATTGTCATTATCCAATTATCAACGTAGTTTTTAAAATACTTACTGAAAAGCCCTTATGCACAATATAAAGAAAAAGAGAGCAGATTACATACAAAGATGTGACATCAGCCTTTGAACTGTCCCTTGAAGTACTGAATCAATTAAAAGCTTCAAAATTATCATGTCATTGTAAAACACTGTATTATGAGAAAGAAATATATCAAATATGAGAATTTACATCCCTATTATCAAAACGTACTTAACCTTATCCTTCTGAATGTATTGCTACCTGGTATTGTTAATAAATGCATGTTGAATGGTGTTTTACATGTCTGAAAATCTATCAAAAGAATTTTTGTGCGTTGGTCCTGAAGCATATATTTCTTTTCCCTCTTTTAATAAACTAATAGGATAAAGTGTTCATTAAATATCAAACCTTGTATTAGCTTTAGGCTAACAAGCTATGAAACAACAACCTGTAGTTTTTTGTGTTTTAGACTAAGTCTACTGAAGCACAACTAAAAACTTATTGGAAAAAAAATTGAAAAAATTTGAAGGGATAATACTGTTTGGCTGAATACAATAGTTGGGCATGAAGATGTTTGAGATCATGGGACCAAATGCGATAGAAATTGTTGCAGCAAGTGGCCTGGCTTACTGGCAACACCAGCTGGATCAAGTTTGTGGATATATATTTGTTTGAGTGAATGATTTGTATTTATGTGACCAATGTGACTGTGCTGAGAAGCAAGTGCCTTTTTGGTTAATATTATGTCTGTTAAAGATACTTTTTTTCATGAGATATCATTTATTCTTATTTGGAATAACTGACATTACATTTCATGTAACATATTCCATGTGATGTTTCTTTCCTGTGGTCTCTGTAGGTTCTCCATATAGAGATAAGATCACTATAGCAATTCTTCAGCTGCAGGAAGAAGGCAAGCTCCACATGATGAAAGAGAAATGGTGGAGAGGCAATGGTTGCCCAGAAGAGGAAAGTAAAGAAGCCAGTGCTTTGGGAGTTCAAAATATTGGAGGAATTTTCATCGTGCTGGCAGCAGGATTGGTGCTTTCTGTCTTTGTGGCAGTGGGGGAGTTTTTGTATAAATCAAAAAAAAATGCCCAGTTGGAAAAGGTAAATATGGTTATTACCTGTTTATTTTATATTTATGGTCTATTTAAATAATACTTTAAACATTTAGTGATGTTCAGTGAAATGTAGGTGACACATACTTATTGTTTATTCTTATAGTAAAGTATTTGTATAACAAAGGATGACAGCAAAATATCTGAAGTTTTACATCTGCAGCTTTTAATTTTTCTTCAATGTGTTTAATTGTAGCCAGATTTCAGGACAAGTGACTATTTCTCCTCTTATTCAAGCCTGAAAAAAGACAGCTTTTTACTCCTGGAAGTTCACTGCAGTTAATTTTATGGATGAAGAAGAAATCTGAAACTGTAATGGGAAACAAATTAATCTTCTACAGATAATTCTGATTTTCAAAAGACAAACTTCTCTGTAGCCCATAGTCAAAATCTAAAAATGTCTCTATAGAAATGTTCTTTATAGGAGTTTATACTTGCAAAGTTGTCCTGGTAACATCTGGAAAATATTACATCAGCATGATTCTTTTTTTGGTGGGTTTACTACTGATATGATGTCCTGTAAATTTCAAACTGACCCAATTTTGAAAATCCTATTGTTAATTTGTTCTGTACTTGCAATTTATGCAACCAGAATACTGTAAATGTGTTAAGAACAGCAATATAATGAGAAAGTCATAGTTGAAATTATCATTTTTGCATAATAATAAAGCAAATCTTTCTATATGTATGTGCCCATGTCTAAACCTAAACTAAAACAGTATATTGCTATGGAAAATTCTGAATTTTAGACATTGAGAGAAACTGTTGAATTTTGCTAGGTTTTTTTTTTTTGCATTTTAGGAGTTTGTGACCTATGACAATTTTTAAATTTATGTTTAGAAATTTAATTTAACAAAATCAGTAGTAAATCCAAAAGCTATATTTATATTGGTATTTTTCCAGATGATGCTAGTGAGTTTTTGTAACTTGAATCATTGCTCAGAAAATTTACTATTTGTTTCCACTTCTTTTAAGGCAAGCTTTTGGTACTCAAGTTTCCTGTTATAAATATATTGTTTAAAAAGTTTTTTTTCTAACACACACTAAGGCAGTGTGAGGTTTCAAGTTCCTAAACCCTTTGAACATGGGTACATTCATTTAATTGTTAAAGGACATTTTAGGTCCTGTTCTTTACAATAATACAGGCTAATTCCTTCTGTTAACATACTATTGGAATGTTATGTTTCTGAAATGAATTTGTAAGGAAAAATATACTGGTTGCTTAAGAAACCCATGTAAATGTCAATAATTTTTTTTATCCATTCCTAAAATGGATATGGATCTCATATGAACAACAGTAAAATTTGGTTTAGATTTTCTGGATTTTTAGCAAGCACTCAATTAGAAGAATGGGACTGTTTTGATAATAATCTTGTTATATGAGTTCAGTATTTTACAGGGTGTAAATACATATGTGACAATAACAGCATGTTGGAAGTTGTGAGAGGAAGCAAACACAAATTTTCAAATTAAGGATTTGTTTCCTTAAGTCCTTTAGTTTTGGGGGAGTGGGGGTGGAGGGTGTTTATGTGTGTTTATGTTTGGGGTTTTCCTTGGTTTTAGGTTTTTTTGTTTGCTTTTTTCCATTTGTTTGTTTATTAGTTTTGGATAGAGATAGCAGTGACTGGAGGAATGTGACTTTTAGGTAGTATTTGTACCAGAAATATTTCATCATCAAGTATTTAGATACTTTAAAAAGTTAAGAATAAATCTGAAGCAGTTGAGTTGAGTCAGGCCTCTCTCCTTTCTCTCCTCCTCGCCTCCAATCATTTACCTTCCATTTCCTCCCTACTACTCCCACATACCCTGGTATCAGCAGACATTGAAATTTCAGTGCAATTTTATTTATGGAATGAAGAGAAAGATGATAGTCACATCCCTACACATGGCCTACCCCAGCATCCCCTTACCCACTCTTCTTGCAGCACCCAAAGACCTTCAAGAAATCATCATCTTTCAGCCTCTCCAAATGTAGCAGATCCCCTTTGCCTAGGAGAGGGAGTAACAGCAGCCAAAGGAGAGATGAAAAATCCTGTCATTTGTCTCCAGTTTCTACAAGTCCTCTGCTGAGATGAGTAAACCATGCTTTGGATATCCCAGAGGAGACACCTATTTTTGATAACATCTGTGGTTTCATCCTTTTGGAATCAAGTATCATTCTGGCACAGTGTTTGTCAATATTTGGAAATAGGGAAGATCAAAGGTCATATTAAGAGCCAAGGAAACAAAATGAATCAGATAACTTCAGCTGCTGAGTATATAGAGCATCCTGAGGTATAAGTGGGCGTGTGTGTTTGCTTTTTAATGTGTACAAAATATTCAGTTGTACTTCCAGCAAGGAGGCAATGCAGATTGAAATTGTGTAAAATAGATATGGGGTTTTAGAATTTTTTATGTCACGCTGCTCTTGGAGCTTACACCTAAACAGTGATATTGGCTGGTGTGAACCTATTTGGAGGAGTGAAATCATGAAAGGAATCAAGCTCAGAAAAACAGCAGAAAAAATGACGTTATTTGCTAAAATAAAAAATGTTGCATATTTTAAGCAAAGTGGTTCAGAACATCCATGCCCTTGATGTGTTTAAAAGTCCAAAGGAAATATATGGATGATTTTATGCTACAACAACACTTTCCAGACAGAGAGAAATTCCTCTTTTATTGACACCTTTCAAAAGCAAAGATAAGCCTGGATGTTATCACAGTTAGACTGCCAGTTACTGACACTTACTAAAACTCCCTTGCCTGAAAAATGAGTATCCTAAATTACTAACTATTTTCCAGAAAATCCAGAAATAATAAATATGAAAAGAGCTATATATGGATTAAATTCTGCTATCATTTCTAGCCATTCAAAACTCATTGAGCCTTCAGCAGGTTGGAATTAGGTATGCTTGTGTAAAAATGGCAGATGTACATATTATTAATTTTGAACTGTTATATACTTCAAATAATGTGAAATGAGGCACATACCTTAACAATTTGTTAAGAGATGAGGTCATACACTTCCTATAGTAAAAAATGCTAGATTAAATCTTAACATGTACTGAAACAGTAATGCAAATAAAACATTTCTGGAGTTATACAATCAAATCATAACATAAACATCAATTAAATTAACCTCTCTGAAATAGCTATTTATTTATAATTTATTCCAAAAGTAATAAAAACAATAACTGCATTAATACATGTTTATATTTCACATACACTTTCCCAGGGGAGGCAAAAGCTATTGAACTTTCCATGTTAAATAATTTGCTGCTCAGCTGTGCAATTGAGTTGAGAAAGATCAGTGTGGATAATTTATCTCTCAAGGTGCAATGACTGAGCACTTGGCAGGACTGGACCCAAAGCAGAGATCAGTAGCTAGGAATATACACGTGTTATACACAGAACTGTTTTACTTACAACTGCAGATTCCATTGAACAAGGAATTCTGAATACTGAGCTGTGATCTGCATATGAGACTAACTATGTCTTCGGAGACAGCACAAATTTATCTGGATGACTCTTGCCTGAAATTTAATGTATATAAAAATTTAAAACACTTTTTTCAAAATGCTCAAAATATGTTTTTATAATATAAGGGTAGCAGGAACAGAAGTTTCTGATCCTAACTGGCTCAGAAATTCCTGCAGTTTTAATGAGCTGCAGAGTCTTTAGCTTATGGTAGCATTTGATCTAAAAGTTATTAGAAATTAAATGCGGTTTTACTATGATTGCTAGTAATTCTGAATTTTCTACCTCACACACATATTTTAATAAAGTGATAACCTGGAGCGTATTTTGGACTAGATAACTCTTCCGGTCTTGCCTAGTACATTTTCTCACTGTTTCCTTCAGAGCAAGTGCTGGGAATGACAGAGCACTATCCTTGTCTATGGCAGAATGTTGACATTCCAAGTGATGCAGTGGGAAGGGGTAGGAGGAGATGGGAGGTCAGAGGTTGTCCTGACTGCATTCCTGCAGAGCAACCACAAGATGGTGCCTTCTAATTTCTGAGAGGGAAATTTAATTGTCACTTTTTTATGAAATTTATGTCACAATGCTTACCTATTGTTTAATTGCAGCCTTTCTAAAAATGCTAAAGGCTTGTATTATTTCCCATTGTTTATAATACAAACATCTAATTATGTCATCTACTTAGAAACATGCTATTATCAGACCTCTTTCATCTAGCCAATCTTGACAATAAATGCTCAGTCATTTGCATTTTATAATTGCATTTGCTGGTGAATGACCTGCTCCCTTATTTTAACAGGCACTCAGAGGGCAGTGAAAAAGCAAGGTTAGAAACAGAAGCCATTTAAAACAATTATTATGTCTTTTTACTTTTTAAAAAAAAAATTGAGGTGCATCAATGCATTATGGGTTTATGTCCATTTCATGCATTTAGTTGTGTATATAGCTCATATTATTATAATAAAGGCCAGGGAAAACATAGACCTTGGAGACCATTAATATTTAGCATAATATATTGATGATTCTCAGTTTGAGAATTTATTGACCTTTCCTTTGATTTTGTGTGTTGGGGATTTTTTCAAGTTTTCACTGAGATTATTTGCATTTTTATACCACCTTCACACTGTGATTAGACAGTACTGTGTCAGCTGTGTGATAGAAACTACATGTGCACTTGTGAAAACATTAGAATGAAATTCCAGTATTGCTATTGTGATGCTTCTTTGTCAGCAGCATGTGTAGAAAGTCGGTATTTTAACCTTTAATTATGATCTTACTAAGATTGCAAAACCAAATTTTAATAGTTTTATATGAAAAAATGTAAAGGTCTTAGGATCCTTCTTATTTTATCGCAACATATTATGGTATGGTGGTTTGGGCTACTTTTCCAAATTTTACTCAATTAGTTTCACTAAAGAATTTTCTTTACTTTCTCAAAAAATGCAGTTATGTCAGTTTTGCTGAAGTTCAAAAATATTCCTAATAGTTTAATATCAAAAGCCTTTGAATTTGGACAGTAATTTATAATAGTTTTGGAACAATCCCAAAGTACATCTCAGCGTAGTGATTTTTTTCCCAGAGAGAGACAAGTTCAAAAGATTTTAAAGTTGAAAAGCTTGTTCCTCAGGCTACAAGAAACAAAAGAATGTAGGCATTCTTGGTAAATTGAAGTAAAGGCTTTGGGATTTATATCCCAAGTAGCTTTTATACCATCTACAGTCAGTGATTTAGTCTGTATTTTTGTGTCACATTTTTTAATGGAGTAACCTCAGAAATTTTAATTTTGGCTGGGAAAAGCAGCAGCTATAACAGGTCATGAAAGAAAATGTTTTTCCAACATTAGCACACTGCATTCTGCAGATATGCTGTTGGAAAATCAGGAACTTCTATCATCCCGTACTCCCCTGAGCACTGTATGAGTATGTATAAACTTGTATGGTTAATTTGTGTGTGTGTAAGTGTAGAGATTACTTGAATTTGAGGTAATAATTTTAATTAAATGCCCCCTTGGAAACCATGTAAGTAAATATTAGAGGTTATTTTCGAAGGGGAGGAACTGTTCCAATACCCCCAAAAAATCAAAACAAAACTGCCCCAAACCAAAATTCACACCCCCAAATACCTCTAACAGAAGGTAAAAAAAAAAAAAAAAAAGCAAAAAGTGGAAAAAAGCAAGTTACCGACTGCAGCATTTTAAAGTAATTTGCAAACAATAAAACACTAAAACCAAGATCTCTATTTTGATTTTTGATTGCAGCTCAAGCAGTATGTATTTGGTAAAGGACCTTTTTTCCTGAGGTATTTCTGATGTCTTAATCTGTGTCTTTCAAAAAACAACAGAAAATTTAGGAATGTATAAAGCTGACCATCACAAAAGTATACAAGTACAGGAGGTTCACTACAGTTCCACGGTAATTCAGTCAAAGATCAGAGCTGAAATTATAGGTCTGTGTTATATTTTAAGTTCGACAAGAATTTAAAGTTGGATAAAAAAATTTGGAAATCCCTACATGTTTTTTACTTTATAGCAAATATAGTCACTTTCACTCATCAGTAGAAGAAACACTCACCTTATATAATTATTTTCTCCTCTGATAAAAGTATTTTCTTCATTCTAATGGAAAAAATGTCAGATCATAGAACATTTGTGTCTTTCTAATAATTTTTCATTGTCTTCCTCTAAAGATTACTTTAGCATAATAGCATGAAATATTAAACATTCAGTTTTGAATTGATTAGCTATATTATAGTTAAGTGTAGTAACAATTACCGTTTAGTTCAGCTGATTTACTTTGTGTAGGTCAGCAAAGTAACAGCAACAAGCACTTCCTACTACCTTTTAGATTGAGAAAATATCCTTGTCTGTCAGATGAAACCATATAATTGTAGAGAAATGGGTGCTAAACCTTTTGATATTATGTATTGCAACATGATAGTATTTCCAAAACAGTAGAAAATCTTGGCATTAAAATAATACTAATAGTCTCTCTCTGTTCAATATGATTTGAGGCCATGCCAAATTTTTTATTATGTTCATACTGTCACACTAAACTGTAAAACTAGTATAAATTTTTACGGTGAATAATGTATAGAGAACTTAAGCTGAGCAAACTTTGTAAAAAAGATGTTTAGAATTCAGGTATTATAGGTTATATTTACTTTTTAAGATATCTCTGCAAAATTAACTATTTATTTTCAAATTTTGTTATACAAAGCATTTTAATTCAGATAGATGAGTACTAAAAAAGATTAATTGCATACAATCATCACTTCCTTTCACCATGCCTGGTGATCAATAAACCTGACATTCCTGGGACAAAAAGAATGAATTTAGATATAGGATCAAAGATGATTCAACAGGTGAATGAACCTTCACATCCTGTGGCTGAGAATGCAAGATCTCAGGGGATTGATTCAGTGCATCCAGGATCACCTCTGCTGAAAGGCAGAGAAATATCCTGTATAGCTGTGATTACAAAATACAGACCCATTAACATTGCAATGGATATCATTCTAAACCAGTTAGGCAGTGCCATATATTCTGTTATTTATTTTCTCAGTGGCAGCTACATGGCTGGAGTGCTGTTAATTGCTCTCAGTCCTTATTAAACACCTGCCATTCATGTGTAGCCATTGTCCAGGGACTTGAGAAGCAGTACTGTGTTCTGGAAGAAGATCTGGACTGGTGTGACAAGGTTTACATCAGTGGGAATTATTGCCTCTGACTGAAACACTAATGACAAATAGCACTGTATTGCCTCCCTTTCAATTTGAAAACACAGACCCAAACTTAGAAGAATGTGAGACTGTCAGCCTCTTCCAGAAGGGGTTGAACTGAAAAACGAGGATAGAAGATATCTTCTGAGTGCTTGCCTTTACCCGTCCAACACAGCAGCTGGGACTAAACTGTCACCACCCCCTATTTCAGCCAGGCACTGGAAGCTCAAAATGACTGCACCACCCTGGTCTGACAATAGAGTAGGACTGTGTATCATCTGCGTGTCAATGACACCACAGCCCAAATTATTTCATTATCTCCTCAGTGGCCTCATATACATGTTGAAAGGAGAGATGACAGGATGAAACCTTGTGGAATCCTGCATGAGAGAGAGCCCTCGGGGCTGATGAGCAATTGTCCTATGCCATCCTCTGGGATTTCTCTGAGAGGAAAGAGTGGAACCACACAAGTGCAATCCCTTCTGCCCCAGCCTAGGTCCACAGGTGAGTCAGAAAAACATCATGGTCAGTGTGATGGCCAGAAAGGCTGTTGGCAGAGCTAAACAAAACCACTTTGGAAAAGCTTTTTGCACTAATAGAAGTTCCCCATCAACCACAGGATGAAGGGTAGTTGTCAGGTTGGAAACAAAGAAAATAGTTTCAGAAGACTTTAAATGAGCTCAAGTGTTGTTTTCCTGGAAGTCTCTGTCATCCACCAGAATGCATTTTTTTCTGTTAGGAAATAAATTTTAGAATTTGAGAATGGCTGAATTGTTTTTTCGTGGGGTTTTTTGTTTGTTTGTTTGTTTTATGTGGGTTGTTTTGACACCAGTTGATAATTTATTTAAGGCTAACTGGAAATTTATTGTTCCACTGGGAGACACTTACAGTAAACACTAGAAGTGGCCTGCAATGAGGTTCTGTATGTCATCTAAGTTCATCTCATAACTCTAAAGCTCAGCAAGAACTTCAGCCTGTGGAAAATTGTTTCAATATTGTTTTGTTATAGGAAGGGTCAGTCCCATCAGACTTTTGTTGATCCTCTCCATCAAAAAGCTACAAAAGTCCTTGAAACAACCAGCATTCAGTTACAGGGTAAAGCACCTCATGCTTCATCAAGCTGTCTGGAACTACTCTACTGGTTGTGACTTTGTAGATACTATGGTGAAAGCAAACTTGATCTGTGGAATTAAAATTTTCACTTTGCTTGATATTATTGTCTTCATTTGAGTCAGCAGTGAAATCCCTGTTTCATACAAGTGACATATATTTTGGTGTGAAAATAACTTCCTAAAATGGTTGCTCATTCTACTTCTACCAAAAAACCAAATTGCTATATCTAAAATTGAGAATATATGTTCAGGTAATTAGTGTGAATTTAGTCCAAAGAGTACTTGTGCACTATACTCGCTATGGATTGAAACTGTACTGCATCAGAAAAGTCAGTGGCAAAATATTTTTAAAGCAACTATATTGTGCATATAGAGGTATGTATCGTATGCACATATATATGTGCAACCTTCGATCTACAGTCATGCCTAAGAATAGGTATATAGCTAAACAACGTAAAAACTTGATCATTGCAAGTACACTTCAACTTTGAAATGCTTGTGCTTCAACTACCATGACATATGATTTCACTTTTTATGAGGTTATTTTCTCTTCTTTAGTTGTTCATCTCTTTGTGTTCCTAAGTCAACATTTTGATAGGATTTGTTTCTCTGTCTAGAGGGTGTAAGATTGACAGGTTTTCCATATACATATATAAAATCCCTAAGGAGTGGCATAGGAATCAGAAACTGATAACGAGGGAGAGTCACGGTAGGACTGTGCATTTATCCTCAGCTAACTTCAAGACAAAAAACAGTTTGATTGATACATCCTACTAGATGCTATAACAATGACCCATAACACAACAGGACAATGCAGGATTACTGCTGTTACTGCTTTAAGATAATTGAACAAATCTTCAAGTAATGTCTGACAGACAAGACTGTGAGTAATGAACTTCTCAGTAAGTCCTAAACCTTTCTATTGAATGTTGACAGCTTTATATTACCTTCATCTTACAAGGGAAAAATATAAACCAGTGATCGGAGATTTTTAAATTTAAAACACACTGAGTATTGGCCACTTAAATCAGAATGTTTAGAGGGGTCCAGGCATGCTGTTCTGTTGTATTCTTGTTGCTCTTTTTAGACTGTTAAAAGAAAAATCTATGGTGATAGTCTCATAATTCTGTGTCTAACAAATGCTATTGTGATTTCTAATTACCTTTCTAAATCCCCATAAAGCAAAATAATGAAAGCAGTGTAAGTATTATCTACCTTTCATATTAATACATCCGTTCAAAGATACATTTTTTTCTCATGCAGTAAAGCCATATACAAGCTGTCTAAACAGCTTGTAAGCAGTGGCAACATTTTGCAAAATTCTCATTTTGGTTCATCATGATTTATGAGATGTCAGCTGTGGAAAAAGATGTCAGAGGTGTCAGTTATTTATTTATTCATCCTAAGGAGATGAACTTTTTCAAAATTGATTTGTGTTAGAAGGCTAAGAACTACAGTTCTGATTAAAATTATCTTTTGTACACTTTTTTTGTACTGTTTTATCGTGGTATGCTGCAACAAAACACATTCACTTATGTACGCTATGGTTTAGAGAGCTCTATACTGTCCTGAAATTCTTCTAGCATTTGATTATATCTAAGATTACTTGGAGGCAGCATTTACTTTCCGGTAGCATTTAAGAAGACAACTTATGCTTTTGTAAGGGTTAGTGAAAAATCGATAATAACTGATGATCTTGTAACATACCTGCAGTGTGGAAGGTAAGTTGGGAGCAAGAGGTTATTTTCTGTGAATTAAGTGGAGAGTCTTGTAATATATACTAAAGTGTTCAATTCCATGGTGGACAACAGTTTTGAAATGTAGCCTTTAAGTTCTGTAAATATTTTGCTGTTTTCCCCTAGCAACTGAATTCAGGATCAAGACATTGGATTATCTTTTCTCAAATCATATCTGAAAATGCCTTTATCTGTCACAACAAAAGTATTCTAGAGTTTCTTGTTTCCATGTCTTATTATTCCAAAAATTGTATCCTAACAGTGAAATAACACGAAGTTTAACTTTGTGTATAGCAAATGGAGACTACAGAGACTGGAATCGAAATTAGACAAAAAAATTAATAATTTCAATTAAGAAAAAGTAAACCATAACTTAATCCTTTCTAAAATTTATTGAATATTATTTTTTTAGTATGTGTGAAAACTCTTTATATTTCTCAGATAGAACCCAAAGAAGAAGAAAGATCTGGGTCATGAACTCTTACATAGCCTTGAAATGATCTTTTTAAAATACATGACTATTTCAGTGAATGAAATTTGAAACAAACAAACAAAGAAGATATGTAACAATTGTCTTAATCAGAAACAATATTTTTATTACCATATGTCCATACAAGTTCCCATAAACAATTTCTACAAAATATTTTGAAAACATAGAATGGAAGAATTTTCTATATAAAATAACTCAAAATTATGGTATCTGCTTTTTAAAGATTGTCAGTCATTCCAACATTTCTTCTTTAATGAGTTTTCATATCCAGGTAAATTTCTCAGTTAAAATGTGTTGGCAAGTTTCTTGAGACCTCATTTTCAGGGTATTTCAGAATGTTGACATGCCTTTTCACTTCTTGAATATTGGTTGTAATCTATTTCCTACTGATATTACCGAAAAATTTATACCATTTGCAGATTTTTTCAAAGGTTTTGGTGGATTGATGCCTCTTGAAAAGGATTTGTTCTAATTTGGCACTCTTCGTAGATGTAGAAAAAAAGAAAAGGGGCACAATCTTGAAAGTTTTAAGTGCTAATGCATAATTCTAAAATTTAGAAGGATTTTGTTTCTCAGAATGTTTCAGTTAGGTCTTTAATTCCAGAAGTAAGAGCCATATAATAGCTACAAGTGGTGTAGTGCTGAATTGCACCATTTACTTCCTAATGGATTTCCTGTGAAACTCCTGAGTTATTTGCTAGGTTCCTCACATTGTGGAAATGCCAAGATCTTCAAGCCTTAGCAATTTCACCTGTAAGGCACTAGGGAATACTAAATTAAATCTTGCCCTTTCAAAATATTTCAGCGTTAATTTCAATTTCTCAATTATAATTGCAATTTTGATGTTAAGCACCAGCACTTTATTAGAAAAAAAAGGAAAGTCAAAGAGAATCGAATATTTTCTTTTAAAGTACAGCTGGATAAGGCGGTACAGTTTTCTACTTTCTACACAATGTTCAACAAAAATACCTTATGCATTAATATCCGACATATTACATTCAGACCATTCAATTAGGAATTTTAGCTGCCTCATTCACACAAAAAAAGCTGTCTTAGGTGTCAACCTAGTGCATGTTGCAGTGCTCTCTTCAGACAGAAATGCCAAACTTTCACATCTGAAGGACACGTACTTGACTCTGAACAAGAGAGATATACCTTCTCCTTTGGACTCACAGTTTAAGCTTTTCTTGCCTGTTTCCTTATTCATTCAAAGGATTAGGGTAGAGGGCATTTGTTCAGGATTTGATGAACATGTTCACTTCTAACACATGATTAAGACAACTCATGTTTCCACTCTTCTGCACAAAACAGAATTTTATGTAAAACTATTGAAGTCCTCAGTGAAACAGGAGCTACCACTGAAGCCCCTTTCCTCTGCCTCTCTGTGCTCTCATCCCTAATCCACAGAACAGCTCACATTTTCCCTGTCTCCCTTTCTCTCCTTCTGCCTCTGTTAACTGCTTTCGTGCCAAGCAGAGCAGATCAGTAGGCAGCAACTGCAAGTGACTTTACCTTGGAATGGTCTCATGCCTGTAGGTTATAGCTGTTTACTGAGACTCTGAAACTTAAATCTTTCTGACAGAAGACGCTATTATATTGACACTCTTAAATGTGACTCATGTTCAGCTCTAATGCTCCAACTGGCAGCACAGAAGAAAATGGTAATATCTGCCATGTATCCTTCTTTAGCAGTTGCCACATTTTTTAAGGAACTTGGTTTGCTAGGTTATTTCAGAACATACCTATTGGATTGATAACCATGCATGGAGAACTGAAATGTGAATTCTGATAGGATCCAGGACTAAGCCAAGCATCACTGTGTCTCACAGAATTTCTACTATTGTCAAATCACAAAGCTATAAAATTTAATGTGGAAAACTGAGTGCCTTACTGCTTTGAATGATTTCAGCCCTGGAGGTTGGAAGCTGAATGCAGACTTTTATAAATACAGCTTCAATCTAGGTTCCCAAAGAACTAGGTAGGGTGAGATGCTTAAATATTTTCTCGATCTAATTTCTAAACTGCAGGTTTGTATGAATAATGAAGATATAACATTTCAGAAATAAAGCTGAGTTTTTATTTGAAAGAAAAATGAGACAATTATATATTCACTACCACTAATCAAACAACACCAAAAAAATGATCAAGGGGTAGTTATAATAATTTTATGTGCTTTGGCTTTTCTGGTTCTTGTTTGATAGGTTGTTTGCTTTTTTTTTGTTTGTTCATTTGCCTTTTTTTCCCCAATAATTTCCCTGGCCTGGAGATTAATTTTTAAGAGAGAAAAATGCGACCGGTTAGATCACATCTCAAATTTGCGTTTGGTGAGAGCAATTCTCAGAGGTTTGGCTTAACATCTCAGCTTCTGGGATGTGTTTTTTAGGTAGTACATTTCTCCATTAGCTGAAAAACATGTGAGTTAAAGTAAATGATGCAAGCAGTTAATTCACGGAGCCCAAAAGTGAGACTTTTTTTCCCTTTCTTCCATGTGTTCTCACACTGAGACAAGGCTAATTGCTCAGCACACTATTAGCAGTTGAGAACTCAGTCAGATTGAGAGAATAGGGAGATTTTATTTTACTTTTCAAATTTCTTGCACTCCAAAATGGAAAAAGGACTTCGAGGATTTGATGGAAACATGTTAATAAACTTTTTCTAATATTATACTTTTCATAAAGATCAACAAAACTGAGTTGTTGGGGTTTTTTTTGCAAAAACATATTCCATGAATGATAATCAGCAATGGAATAAGTGTTTATATACAGAGGATATTGTAAATAATGGAGTAGATATTGGTTTTCAGTAATGGGTCTGGATTTTAGCAGTATTTAAACATGAATTCAGGTAAACTTCTTTTACTAAAGCTTAATGTTTTGCTGAGGAACACTTACTTAAGTCACATAGAAAGGCAATTATTATTTTGAAATACAGCTAAGGAGATTTTACTGAATGCCTAGCATACATGTTACATTCAGATACTGTACTGTAAGCCTAACCTGTTGACAGAAAATCTGCTTGAAATAGTTATATGTAACACATGCATCCAGAGTCAGTACCTGCTAGGAAAATAATTTTAGAGGCAATGTGACTTTTACACTGAGTCATCATAGCTTGATAAGTAATTTTAATTATTATGTGGTGCATATTTTAAAGACAGCAATTTGTTTTGTGCTTCAGACTGAGACAGAGCAAAGACTGACAAGGCTGTGCCAATACAGTGAATCTTCTAGACATTGCAGCTAGTAATTTCTTACAGCTTTTTTTTTTTCTTGTTCCTCTATTTCCTTCTGTAGAGGTCCTTCTGTAGTGCCATGGTAGAGGAGTTAAGGATGTCTCTGAAGTGTCAGCGTCGATTAAAACACAAGCCACAGGCCCCTGTTATTGTGAAAACAGAAGAAGTTATCAACATGCACACGTTTAATGACAGAAGGTTGCCAGGTAAAGAAACCATGGCATAGAGCTGGGAAGCCAAATACCCCAAGCACAAACTGTCGTCTTTTTTCCAAACAACCTTGCGAGAATGTTTCCTGTGGAAATATGCAACAAGTGCAAAATAAAATGAGTTACCTCATGCCGCTGTGTCTATGAACTAGAGACTCTGTGATCTCAGCAGTTGCAATGGCCAGACTCGAATCACAAGCATCATGGATCAACAAAGTTATGCAGGGTTACGCTGTTTGTCATGGGTTTCCATCATTCTGAATGAATGAATGTTCCATGTGAGTTTTGTGGCTGGTTTCAAATGCAGTCTCAGTGAGAAGTTACAGGTTCCTTTTGAAGTTCAACGGTTGCCAGAAAATGGAGAATAAATGTCCAAGATGATACAAACCACAGAAGGAGTCTAGTAAAAGTAATGTCTCAGAACTGTAGTGGAACAAGAAACCATATGTTCTTCTGAACTTCCCAGCACAGAAAAGTTGGTAACTGCTGGTAGACTGAAACTACCATCTGGACAAGGCGATATGAGCTTCCTGGATGGAAGAAATATTAAAAGTGAAGAAACTTGAATCCCATGAATAGAAGAATAAATATGAGGATGCTAACCTGCTTTTTATTTTTTTGGACTGTTTGTGACACTGAACTAAGTAAATAAATAATAATTAAAAAAAAAAAAAAAGAAATTAAATTTAACTGGGTTGGAACTTTCATCTAAAAAAAACCAGAAATATTTCCATAATTTTGACCCAATTTTTAGATGAATGAAACTTTCCTTAGTACAAAGGAATGTATCTTACAACCTTTAGATATAAGCAATTAATTTTTTTTATATCATTATGAAGAGAGGGAGGGGGGTGGGAAGCAGTTTATTTCACACATAGAGGGCTTGCATTTTAGCCTGAATGGGTTTTGAAACACTTGTTCCTGCTACTAATTGAACTCAATGGAGCCTGTGCAATTCTCGCTAATGTTGGAAGTGGGATGGGTCACCTTAAAGAAGTGAATGTTGAGAACTTAAAGGAGGACTGCATTTTTCAATACAGTCACAGTACTAAATGAACAAAATTCTTGAGCAGTTTTTTTTTTTCCAAAAAAAAAAAATGTTCAGGTTTATTTGTGGAAATGCAAGATTTCTATGAAAATAGTTTTTGTATGGAAATTTTTGTAATACTTTTTATCAACAAAATAAGAACATGTGTTTCCGTCAGGGGTGTGATGCCAAGCATGAGTGGTAGTGCGTGCGCACCACCAACGTTTGGTGAAAACTATTTTTATCATGAAAAAGGAATCTTAGAAGAGACATATTTTCAAGTTATATAATATAAAAAAATAGGTGCACTACCACCACTGCTTACCATGCTACACCCCTGGTTTCCACTGAGCTGATAACATGCTGTCATGAACAATTGTTTGTAAATGGTAAAAGACACAGACCTCTTGACCACATTGTGATAGAAGTTAAAATGCACTCAGTTTGCTGTTTGATTCCAATGCACAAAATTCAAAAAAAAAAAAAAAAGAAAAAAAAGAAAGAAAGCATTAAATTTATGTCAGTTTTAGTTTGGTTTTGGTGTGTGATATGAGCAACATATGTGCAGTAGTTTGTGTCAGTACTGGTACTTAGCTTCAGCTTAGTGCCCTATCCTGACAATTCTTGCCACCGAATATGTGGCAAGAGAGTTTGCTGGGATTTCTGACAGAAGCCATTACAACACATTATGATACTGTTTGCAGGATTTGGCTCTTAGTTGCCTCAAACTTAATTTATATGTCCTGACTGTGTTGAGTTCCAGGACATAACATTTTGAAATACTGCCCTACAGATGCTGAATCTTGCACCTCTGTCTACTGTAAATTTATTTGTATCTCAACAAGAAATGTATAATATGGTCTATGTAGGAATGTTAGGTCAACCAAAAAAGATTATGAAGAGGGTCTATACATGGAAAAAATTGACCAATTCGGAAACTCCCCCAAAAACATCGAAATTATCATAGATAATAAGTCATTGATGAGTAATGAGATTGGTTGTTTACTCTGACTTAATTTAATCTTATCATCATCTTTATGGCACAGGACTATAAGATATATCATTCAAACTGTAGAAATATTATCATGAAATTTGGGGGTAAATGGGAGGTTTGTGTCTACTACCCAGTTATCATAAATCTTCATGGAGATTGAGCTGGCCATTTCCGTTGTAAGCAGGGACTGAGAAAGCAAATTCTCTTATATTGATGAGTTTCATCCCCATTTATGTGATAACAAAGAACAGGTTATCTTTGTCTGAAATATAAAGAAGATAAAAACACTTTTAGCAATTTTTCTGGAAATGATTATAATTACATAATTTATATTTAAGTTAATTCTTTAAAACACAAAGGGGAAAAGAGTAACTGTCATATAACACAATGAAAACTCCTAATTATGATGGCTTGGAATGGAAAAAAATTGGCTATTGCATTTGATTGATGATTTACAATAAAATTTGTAAAATCATGTAATAAAATGCTGTATTATATTCAAACACACCTTTCTTTTTTCCATTGAGGATGCTGAAATAAGCAGGATTTCATTCTCACCTTGATGCACAAGACTAATTCTCATTAAGCTTTTATGTGAGCCAAAGAAAGAGTGAATGAAGAATATGTCCCAAATATTTTATTGGGTCAAAATTTCCCAAGGAACAAAACTTCTATCACAGAGGTAATGTGGCTTAATTAAGAATTCAGGGAGAATTTCAGCCTTCCATTATTAAGGGAAAGATACAAAAACGGAAGATTTGTATTAGAGATCAAGACTAGAAATGCATGGCTCCACAGATTCATTGTAGGATAATGGGGTTTTTTTCAACCTTCATACACTAACTCATGTTGTTACTTTGTTGTGCATTAGTAATTATTTCTGTATTAAGACATTTACAGAAAAGTGACTAACAAAGACTTGACCCCCAAAAGAGTAGAAAATACTACTGATAGTTTTGTACTCAAAAAAGCTCAATTTCTTTCAATTTCTTCAAAACCATCATTTTCTTTTCACTGCTGTGAAAAAAATTCTCAATTCTGAACAAAAATTTTGAAAGGCCTCTGAAAGGCTCATCTCAAAATTCCCAAATTCTCATGCTGTGTAAATTTCTATACTGTCATTACAATTGATGGAACTTCCCAGTAAAAATCAAGTGAGTATCTGGCCCACAAAGATTCAGAATCCATATATAACTACTTTATGTGGTTTCATATAACAGCTTAATTATTTTGCTGATTTCTCAGGACAGAATGATGGGTACTTCTCTGACTGACATCAAATGTCACTCTAGAGAAGAATTTTGGAGCAGTTATAGCTCAGTTAAATGGTGCTGCCTGGTGGATGCCAATTGGAGGTAAAAATTGAACAGGACTTTTATTTTCCCCTATGTCTGTTTCAATGAAAATAGACATTGATAAACTTTTAGACACACAAGACGCATCATTTGGATCTTCAGGTTGCCTCAGCATGGTTGTATAGCAATAGATAACTAGAAAAAGAGGACAAAACTCCTTCTATGTTATTGATAAATATCATTTGTGAAGGACTGGTAGTGAAAATTGTGAGCCAAATAGGTAGATGAAATCAAGAGAACTGTGGTGCTTTATAGTAAATGAGGATTTGTCCAATTATAGACATCAGCAGGCCTTTTTAATGGTATTCTCCTTTTGTATAAACAGAAGTACAGGTATATCCAGGGAGTATCTGGCAAGTTTTATATGTGATGTTTCTTTTTGAAATTTCTATCTCAATTTTCAGTTGAAGAATTCAGAATAGATTTGAAATAACCTTTTCTTTCATTTTATTATTATTTGAGGCTCTGTGTATTAATCCTTCCTGATTTCAGCCACAGAGTGTTCACAACCCCCAAAATAACACTGTTTAGTTATACTACACTAACTAGTTAATATTTCAGAATTGAAAAAAACAGAATTTGTGAGAGAAAAATCGCTGTGCCAAAATCCAATGCCACAAATAGGAGAAATGTTCTAATATTCTACAAATAAAAATATTTTCACGGAAAAGGGGTCACAAACAGAGGTAATATCATACAAAGAGGTAAAAGATAATGCTATAAAATAATTTTTGTATAATTATATTAAGAATAATGGAAAAATATGTGAAGTGCTTCAGACACAACTTCACTTAGTCTCCAAATACATCAACATACACAAAATGTGATGACTAAAATACTACTTTGAAAGAAGTGCCAAAACTCCTACTTAAGAAGAATAAAGATTTTGTCCAATACAGCCCTAAATCTATACTCAAATAATATTTAAGGCAAAATTATGTGTACAGAAGCAATTGCATTTTCTGTCAGAATTTCAAGGACATATAGGAAAAGAAATGGTTGCTGAGGTTGGCTTGTCTGACTTAGAAGATCATTGCTCTCCAACCTCAAACTTGCTAGTGTCCTATTTCCTCCCAGTCTTGCCTCTCTGCCTTCCTACAAGCACCTCTGAGACTATCAAATTTAATTTCAAAGCCCTTTTCTTCTGGCTTTCCTTTAAATATAGTTCTAATTTAAAATAAAGTTACTCAAACACCTCATCTCCCCAGTTTGTATCCACTGAGATAAAAACATTAGCTTTTCATGTGACTGTAATTTAATTGTCTTTCTTTTCATTTACTGCCCCTCTCTGTCCCCTGCCTGTGTTATCTTCTCCTGTTGTTCTTGTACTTGCCTAGACTGTAAGCTCTTAGGGGGCAGGGAATCTGTCTTTGATTTGTTCTATGTAGCACCATGAACTATGGAGCTATATAAATAATAAAAAATGTAGATCTTCTTAAATGATTTTTGAAGTGATAGTGATCTGATTGACTGGCAGTCTAGTAATATATTGTTTTAGCTCATTGCCTGAAATCCTAATCACTGCAGCAATAGAATAATCAAAAAATAAAAATAATAAAACCAACCCAAAGGTGCTATTACACTGACTCATCTTACTGGAATTTTCCCTACATGGTCGACATATAAGAATAGAATGTCATGTTCACATACCTTCTATGAAGGTTTAAATATTAAATCAGCTATGTTAGAAATAATTTTTTTCTTAAAAGTAGGTTGACACAAATATACAGGATGAGCTTTAGAATGAGAAGTTTTGATTGGTTGAAGTTTGGAAAAGTTATGATTAAGAGATTTGTTAAGCTAAACACTGGAAACCAGGAATTTCCTTCCTTCATCTTTTCTGCACACATCAAGAAGCCTCTCATTGCTGAAATCTAGTGCAATCCTATTTGATTAATTATTTTATGGACATAATTAGAAATTTTTATGAAATATAATTCTAAACAAAATTAAAGAAATACTTCCTTTTGCTTCTATTCAAGAGCACTATCTTTTTATGGCTGCTGGAATGAAATATAGTGGGAATTCAAGAAAAGTGCTAGCTTTTTAAATGAAAGGAAACAACACATCTGTTCTTGAAGACAAATATATGAGCTTTCTCTTTTACCTTTTTCTTCTTCAAGGAATGACATTCTATATTACTGAACTTAGTTCTTCTGAGCGCTGAAGTGTATGCTGGCAATTATACACAGATCTCTCATTCAAGAATTCTCAGAGCTAAGGGAATGCCTTTCTTTCCTAATTACACAATGTGCAGTTTTTCCAGATACTTAGGAAATCTAGTCCAAGTTAAAAACAATGGCAAAATCTGAGAGTTTCCTCTTTGCCATGACTGTAGGGATTTTGCTTGATGGAAATAAGATACATTACATTAAACTTATCTGAAAAAATTGTATGAACATATTGAAAAATTGATAAAGGATGAGTGTTCCATGGGCAACACTGTCCACCACAGACCAAATTCGTAGTAATTTGCTTTTGAAGGTACAAGTTCAAACCTTACGATGGATTTATGCCAAAAATTGTCTTATGAGAGCTTCCTACAGGTAGACTGCTGGCTATTAAGCCCAGAGAATGAAAAGCAGCCTAACACAGTGGTAACCATATCATTCTCTTTATGCTGTAACCACACAAACTGGCTGGGCCATTTAGACTCAGGTATATCAACAGAAATTTCTGATATGTACATCTGCTAATTAATTTTATGCATTAATATCTACATTAAAAATGCTAATTTGTCATAAGTACAACTGGCTCATGGGCTTATCATAGAAGGATCATATCACAGAAACATTGAGGTTTTGAATTGTTGAGTCCAATGTCTTCTTCAGGCGAAAGGGCCTTCTGGAGACTCTTGAGTACAATGCCCCTGTACAAATAAGGGTCAAATAGAAAAGTTTGTACATGGATGGAGACTCCCCAGCCCCTCTGTTTCCAGTGTACAATTATGATTACAGTGAAGATTTTTTGTTTCCTCCGCACATTTAAAGGTAACTTATTGCATTTCAGCTTGTATTCACAGCCTCTTATCCCTTCACTGGCCACCACTGAGAGTCTGGCTCCTTTTTCCCCATCACATTCTGCTGAGCTTTCTCTTCTCCATCTGAGTAGTCTCAGCTTTCTCAGCCTCTCCCTGAATGACAGATGTTCAATCCCTTAATCATCTTTGTGGCCATTTACTAGGGGCCATATTCAGTTAAGTCCCTGTCTCTCTCATACTGGACCCAGCACTCTAGATGTGTTTCAACAGAAGGGGAAAGATTACACTCCCTGACTTGTTGGCAATGTTCTTTCTAATGCAGTCAAGGTTTTGTTGGTTTTCTTAGCTGAAAGGACACACTGCTGGCTCAAGTTTAGTTTACTGTCCACAAGGACCCCCATGTCCTTCTCTGCAAAGCTGCTTTCTACTTGGTTGGCTCCCAGCCTGGGCTGGTACATGGACGTATTCTTCCCCAGGTGCAGGATTTGTCGTTTCCCTTTGTTCAGCTTCCATGTCCTTCCTGCTGGCCCAGCTCTCCAGCCTGTTGAACTCCTCAATGGCAGCACAAATTTCTGTTTTATCCAACACTCCTCCTTTATGCAATGCTCATACTTGCTGAGGATGTACACTGTTCTAACATACACATAGTTACTGAAGTCATTAAACAGTGTGAAGACCCAGTATGGACCCCTTGGATACACCTGTAGTTACTGGCCTGTGGCTGGGCTTGTTGGCAGTGATTACAACCCTTTTACCATGACAAGTGAGTCAGTTTTCAATTCACCTTATTTTTCACTGATCTAGCTCATGTACCATAAGTTTGTCTGTTGAGGCTGTTATGAGGGATAACACTGAGAACATTGCTAAAGAAAAAAACAACAACCACTATTCTTCCTTATTCCAAGAAACTAGTCTTCTATAGAAGACTAATAGGTTGGCCAAAGATGATTACCCCTTTGCATATACATGCTGACTATTATCAGGCACTTTCTTGATCTCAGTGCTTGGAAACAATTTCCAGAAGGGTTTTCTCTGTCATCTTCACAGAGATGGAGATGAGGCTGACAAACCTGTAATTTTCCCCCTTATTGTCCTTCATGGAGGGAGCAGCGACATTTGCTTTCTTCCAAATCTCAGGCATCTCTGCCTTTTAGTTTTTGTCCTGGTTGCTGGATTTGTTTGGTTGATTTGCTTTGGTTTTAACCTTTGTGTTCATGTAAAGTGACTGCAAAAAAAGAGAGTGCTCTCAAAATGCAAACATTATGTTACAGCAAGAGAACAAAAAATATAAGTTGTTTCTCAGATTGGTATCCATCCTGCCTCCAAGATGTTCCGGTTCAAGATGTTTATGTGATGATATCACATTAATTTGAGTTAAGGATCCACTTCCAGGAAAGAAGTTGTTCAACTGTTCTTAATATGTTTGGACTATCTATAATGTAAAAAATCTGTGCTACTAGCATTGTTTTGACAAGACCAAGTTCAATCATGCGGCACATCAACAATACATCTGTTATGTCTTTTTCTAATTATGGAACAAAACCAACGTGATAAGACTACAGAGATTCTAGGACTTCAGTTTGTCTACACAACTAGCCTATGAGCCTACCAGTATTTCTTTGGAAGCTGGTAAAAACCAACACACAATATTATAAATCAAATACTTATTCTTAAACTGTGACTTTGAAAAAACTCTGCAAGGCACCTTTATATTTTAAATGGCAGAGACAATGAAGTACAGTATTTGTAACAAGCTGTCCATGGATTAATACATACATAATGAACTACAAGAAGTTGTGTTCTAGAATATAACTGAATGACCCAATTTTTCATCTGTTTGTTAGGATGTCAAGCTCTTAGCACATTATTATTAATATTGACATCTTTGACACCAAAAATTGAACAGTTTGAACTTTTCTTGAAAGTCCTAAATTCTGCAGAACTTTGAATTTATCCAGACTTACATATCACACTTGATAGAAAATGGTTATTGAGAACTAGATAGCTGGTCCTGAGCCCAGTGAGTTCAGCACTGCATTGGTGGCACAGACTAAGTTTTAATATGGAAAATGTCTGTGGGCAGTGATTTTCATAGCAATTCATTATGAAGGTGAGTATGTTATAATTGTGTCACTTACCTAATACCTTGCCCAGCATAAATTAAATTAATGGGAATTTTTACAGAATATTTGGACAGGTAAAATATGAGAATTTATATGCATTAGTCCACACTTGCCAGTGTTTCTCAAGGCTTATATATATGTGATATGGTGGGGCTTTTCATGAACTCCATAGATCGATGCACAGAATGATACATGAAGCCTAATATTTTGGCCTCCTAGTCAAATCACTGTTACACTTTTGCTGCCTCTTTTTAAGGTGGCAAATGGTTTTGTCAGGATAAACAGAATAAGGAAATGCAGCCTAAGCTATTTATTTTGAAACACATTAGGCAATCGATCTTAAAATTTTAAATATGGTATGAAAGTGAAAACATTAATTAATCCATTGAAGAGTTGACATTAAGGCATTCTTTAAAAATCTGTGTATAAAAAAGTGGATAAGATTGCCTATTCTTGAGTGAAACTTTTTTTTTGCTTCTCATGAGAAATCTTGAATTCTATTTCTAAACTTGTATCAGGCTCTCTTTATACCTGACAGATAACCAGCAAATGACTGATAAGAGATTTCGTCATTTCATGCTCTAAATTTCTTTTCAATAATCTAGATGATTCATAGTTGCAATTGACTCCATTTTTGTCTGCTAGCTTAATTATGAAATCTTAGCAGTGTGTCAGTTTCTGTAAAGATTTGCAGATAACTAAATTATAGATAATTTTTGTTATAATTCTGAAATAATTGCTTAAAATTAAGGGTATTTTAAAAATTTCTCAAAGCTGTATCCAATGTCCTTTTTTTTTTTTTTTTAAGTTTCCCCATGCTGGAGAATGTTAAAACAGCTTGCAGTTAAATTTACTCATATATTTATATCCCCATCTGTTGGAGATGCAGGTATTTCTTTGTGTTCCTCAATTACTGTAAACAAAATTTTAATTTTACTTGTTATAATTCTATTTAGTACATATTTCCAGTAGGGATCTTCATGACGGTGTTTGATTTCCTAACAGGCATTAATATTTACATACTCATAAGGAGCTCAAAGAGTATTGTTTTCCAATTTACAAAATGACATAAATGACAGAATGAAAAGTGAGTTGCCTAAAATTAGACGAAGGTCCATGTCTCCAGTCTCATGACCATTTGAATGAGGCATAAATCCACGTTACTGCCAAAAGGATATATTATTTTCTTTCTTTTCTCTCTCTGTTTTCTAGTCTTTTAACCCCTTTGTGTCATCTTTTATTTATTTATTTATTTTGACGGTATGATGAGAAGGATCTCTACTCCTGCGGAAAGCTAACTGCAGGCCATTATAGTCATCTAGTGTTCCCTTACATAAGAATTATGTTTTCCCCCAAGCTGAGAGAAGAAATAGTTCAATAGCACATTTCAGTACTTGAAGGGAATTGGAAAACAGTGTTATCTTTTGTCTGTTTTAGTAGAGCTTCAGTAATAGCAGGCCTGGACTTGTCATTACAGGCTGAAGTGCCTGTTCAACTTGGATGCTGCCAGCCCTCGTATGGGTTTTAGGTGTTTTGAGAAGGGGGATCTGCAGCAGGCGTGACCCAGCACAGCATCTCTGCTAGTGAGGACCCAGAGTTGCTCTGCACTTACCCTGCATGGATAGGTATCAGGTGCTGAAGCCAACCAAGTTTCTAACTCCATTTAGTTTCCAACCCCCAGTTTCCAGCTCTGTTCATGTGAGGACTCAGCTCTCCCTCTGACTTGTTTGCCACTGGAGCACTGTGGTGGACTGAGAAGACTGCAGCATAGCATGGAGACTGCAGCGTAGCATGGAGAAACCTGTTGTACTTGGTTTTGAGACAGAAAAAAGCAACACTGAAAGCATCATCACTTTGGAAGGTTTTGAATTAGAATTTTCCTTCTCTGAAGCATCTCAAACATAATGCTATTTTCCAAAGCAGTGTTTAGGTTTTAGTAACTTAATTCCCATTTTGTGTAGTGAAACATGGATATCTACAGGTAGAAATAATGAACAGTCACTGAGAAAAGAAAAAGGAATGTCAGTGCCCAAGAAAGTGTGTTGTTAAACGATTCGGAGGTACATTTATTTTCAGATCTTGTTTTGCTTTTTATTGTGGTGATTTTATTTCTCTTTTACCCTGGTATTTATTTTTCTTACTTTATTACTTTGGGAGAGAACTCTGAGCTGTGGAAAGCTTACTTTTATTCCATATTCTTTCTTTTTTGGTACCTTCAGATTCTGATATTCAGACACTGTCTGGGACAGCAATGTAGCATTCCTTATTTTTCTTCAGTACAGACCAGATGCTTCACTTGAGTTTGCATTGTTTTGCCTACTATTCTACCATCTCAAAGACCACTTTTGGATGATAACTTGCATAGCCTTAGTTTTTCAGAAGCTATACCTGAGCTAATGCATAATAATACTAAAACACATAATATTACTTCAGTTTCCAGAAAGAAAAAAAATTGTCTCATTTCTGTAAAAAAGGAGACAAAATAGTGACAACTTCTGCAACAGAAACATAAAGTAAAAATCATTTTGCAGCTGTCCTTATGAGAAAGTGGGAGTGTTACTCTGTAGTTCAGTTTCTGTGTACAAAAATAATGAAACCAATAATAGTCAGGATAAATATCAAGGAAACACATAATTAACGAAACCAACACTGCTTACATAGCAGATGTGTCAGACGCTGACCAAAATTGTGTTCTCTTCACCCAAATCTGCCTGATGGTATGACCAACCACGAACTTTTCCACTACAAAAATCTTGCCGTTGATTCAGTTTACAACAAAGTTGCACCATAGAATAGAAACTGACGTTGAGTCTTTCCTTCTCTTCTCTTCTCTTCTCTTCTCTTCTCTTCTCTTCTCTTCTCTTCTCTTCTCTTCTCTTCTCTTCTCTTCTCTTC
>VZRL01000412.1:1348312-1378739 GCA_013397895.1 Origma solitaria | reverse complement strand
TTCTTTTTCCTTCCCCTGCCCTCTTGATTTTTGGTTCGTGGTTTGGTTTTTTTTGTTTGTTTGGGGTGTGTGTTTGGTTTTGTTTAGGTTTTTTTTTTTTAAGAAAAAGTTATTTAGCACAGGAGAGCTGTATAATTCTCTATGGTATATAATTCTGTCTGTGTTGATGTCTATTTGCAAGCTGCATTGTGTCATTTGTAGCTTTTCCTCTAGCCTGGGCTGCTTGTGCTTCCTCTTCTGTGAAAAACATTACATTCATGGAACATTTATTTGGGACTGTGAAGAGGGATTTGTGTAGCTGCTGTGCAGAGAGGGAGGTAGAAAATGAAAACTAGAATCAGTGTCTAATAATTTGTCTTTGTGTTCTGTTAGCTCAGTTCTGCGTAAGTATTGTCTGGGGAAGGCAATAAGTGAGAAAACATGCCATCAAGGGATTTCCTGCAGGAGGGGTTATTACATGATCAAAGGCTCATTAGTGAACAAGGCTGACTTCACGCTATTTTCATACTTATTCTCTAAAACTCTACCCATTTTAGTGGTAGGGCAATCAAAGTGCTGAATTGTATCTGGTATTTTTTGAGAAGTCTAACTTACACATAAGGGGTAGCTTTACGTTTTCTTTTTGCTCAGCAAGGCAGGAACAGATGTATTGCTTCATCTTATAAGAAGACCTTCAGATGCTGACTATGTGGTCCTCTCAATCAGTGGTCCTGAGGAACCTTTTAGATGTGAACTGAAGCGATGATCTCAAGCAGGAGAGCAAGTTGTTGCTGGACACGGGAGAACTCCACACATGGGGAGTTCTGGTTTAGCTTGGATTGTAGTGGATAACATTGTCACATGAAAACATGCTGAAAGTATTTAATCTCTGACTTGAACGATATGAACAGCACTTAAAAACCTATCCTTAACCTTCATTCCTGAAATGTAAAGCAGTAAATATTAGGAGGTCTCTTTTCAACAGGTTGTTCCAATATTCTCAACCCCATTTTTAACCTCCTATTCTTTGGACTGTAGACATTCCTAAGGATGAACCTTAAGACCAAAAACTTATTTTTCTTTTGTTTTTAGCTTTTAACAACATAATCAGTAAAGTGTTATGAAGAAAGTATTTTCCATGTTATATTCTTGGCATTTTGTAAGTATAAATCATTCATAGTTTACCTTGTCATTGACAGTTTTAGCTCTCTGAAATATTTCTAGCATATTCCTTTTAAAAAGAAAGGGTTGGTAATTGTGTTCATAATGCTTGTTCTAAGAAGACACTGTTTTCTTCTGTGAAGCTTATATGATTCCAAGAAGACAGGAAAAAGCTAATGAAACTGTGTCACTGATGTTGCAGCACAGATACCTTTTCTTGGGGAATGATGCTGCACTGTAATGCAGTGAGATAAGTGTGGCAAAATTTCAGTGAAGAAATTTAGGAAATTCAGCATGCAAATCTATAAAGATACAGAAAAAAAAAAAAGGAAAGAGAAATTCACTATATGTTGGTTTTTAACCTTCCAGAATAAACGCTGTGCAGCAGTGGATATATTCCATGAACACATAGCTGACTGGCCATAATCTTGCCTTTCTTCCAGACTGGTGAGAATTATCTCACTCTTTATATAGAGAGGTTTATTGCTGCCTCCACAAGCCAGCTACTGTAACCAACACACAGAAGTCTTGTGTTCCTCCATTCACTTGTTCTCTTTGGTTCTGTGAAGAACGTAAGGGCAAAATAACTTGTGATCTTTACTCTCCTATGTGATTTGGCCTCTTGTTTGTCCGAGATAGCACAGTGGCAGTATCACCTTAATCATCTCCCTGACAAAGGTATCTTAACAGAAGCTGAAAAAATATGGCACAAATGAGTTGTGTTCATATTTAAAGATGGAGTCAAACACCCGTTTTACTAGTGCTAAATATTCTTTTATGTAAATGCAAGAGAAAAAATGGCTCAACTTTGCCCATCTTTTAGTCTACTTAGAATTAGTTGGCTGAGGTTCATGAAAAGGTTAGGGGGTCCCTCACAAAGGGACAGCTCTTAGAATAGAAGAGCCTGAGAAGCTGGGTTTACAGGGTCTGATATAAAAATCACAGTTACAGCACTGAATCAACCTACAAGTAGTTTAACAGGGAAATAAGTGGGAATACAAGCTTTGCGAGTGCCTGAGATTATTAGAGCTTTAAAGATATCCCATAGACTCTGAAAACTCTGTCAACACTGCAGTAAACCTAAATATGCTAGTGAAGTTGCAAATTGAAAATTAAATTGGCAGCAATGATATAAAGAGTTTTGGGATTAAGTATTAATGCTGTTTACAGAGCCCAACCCTCTGTTAGGTATTTAAAAGTATATATGACAGACATGACATTTTCTCTTACTGCATCCTTCCCCTCCTTTTTCCTTGCCTATCATTGTCACCAGAGCTTTAAACAAGGAAGATGTGACAGAACTCGCTGAATTTTTCTATCTCAGTATTCCAGTGTGTATTCCAGTGTATATAAAATATCATTGGAAGAATAATTAGACAGTCAGAACAAGACACCTGCTTGCTAAAAGGTTTTATTTACTTTTGTGTGTGGCATATAAATACACATGTGTTTAGACCATGGCTATTTGCAGGAGCCATTTTCTAATTATTCCATTTACATTCAATTATGCCTTTTGTGGACTTCACTGAAACAATTACCATAACCCAGGAAAGAGCCTTTTAGGTAGCTACACAAAAACATGTTATTATCTTTCACTGTTAACAAAGGCAAGCTGAGAAAACTACCACAAAAATAGCACAACCCGCTCTTCTGACTTTGTTTGTGGAGGTTCTGTTTAAAGGCTCCCTTCTGTGAAGGTTATTTGCTAACGAAGTTCCAGATCATCAGGAAAGTAAGGGAAGAAATGACACACCTAATGGTTACACTTGGATATTCTGAAAAAATCAGACAGACATACACACAAAATAAACTGGAGGGTGCCACAAAGCAGCTAAAGCCTTGGAAGGCATTTTTGCTTGAAACCATGAGCCAGTTAGTGACTTTACATGACATACACAGCCCACTGAACCCATGAAACTATAAAACTTCAGCCTCATTAATTACGGGTTTAAAGCTGCAACACTTTAAGTAGTGAGAACGTTACACACAATATGATATTCCCTTTGCTCCAATTTCCCATCACTTTGAAACAAAGAAAAGGTGAGAAAACAAAAGCAGACAGACTGTCTGAATGGCACTTAACACACGTGATAACTTTGAGTATTCTGGGATGTATCCTCTGTGAGGATGAACACCATATTCTGATATTTACAGTCTGCTGACAGCAATTGTACCGTCACACAAACACACACACACACACACACACCTTTTCCTCATTGGGCTTCTATAGATTCTCTGCACAGTCCTGCAGCACTAACCTACTGACCATTCCGGCTTTCCATGCACTTTCCATAATACAAATGCAACAAGGTAACTAAAACATGTTAATATTTGAGCATTTGATGTGTTGCAAGAAACAGTGAAAACTTCTTATGCACAGCAAGGAATGACTAAGAGCATTTGGTTCTTCAGAACAGCACATTTTCTCTCTGAGGGTCAGCCATGGGTTCCAATCCAGTTGGAGCAGTTGCACTTTACTTCAGTCTCTGTAGCCCTTGATGAGGCAGCAGAGGAAGAAAAACACAAAGAATATATTTTAATTCTTACTTTAAGAGGAACAAGACACAATAACTCTGCCTATTGGTTAGATAGCTGTAGAAAGACTATAGAAAGACAGTTTCAGCTATGCGAAGTGTCGTGGTTTGACCCTGGCCAAATGCCAGGCACCTACAACATCCACTCTCTCCACTCTCTCCTGCCATAGCCTGGCAGAGGTGAGGGAAACAAAAGTTAACACCCACAGGGCTCATGAGTGGAGATAAGGGACCAGGGAAGGATGCACTGAGGACAAAACAGGTTAAAACTTTAAGTTGCAAAGTGATTTATTGCCTAACCTAACAGAGTCAGAGGAGGCAAATGAGAAGTAAAAATAACTCCTTAAGACACCATTTCTCCCCTCTCCCCTCTCTCCTCCCCCTCAGCAGCACAGGGGGACAGGATATGGGGGTTTGGTCAGTCCATCACTGAGATTTTCTTCCACTGCTCAGGGAGAGGAGTTGTCCTTTGTGTAGCCATGGGTCCCTCCCACAGGAGACAGGTCTCTGCGGACTTCTTTGCCATGGGTCCAAATCTCACAAGCAGCAGCCCACCCAAGTCTGCTGCAACATGAATCCTTGTTCACAGAGCACAGACCTCTGAGCCGAGGCCAGGCTGCTCAATTTCGGGAGCAAGGCCTTTCTCCCCACTGGGACTCCCACTGGATCACAGCTTCCTCCAGGCATCCACCCACTCTGGCATGGGCACCTCCCCACAGGCTGTGGGTGGATCTCTGCACCCCCTGTGGACCCCATGGGCTGCAGTGGGACTACCTGATTCACTGTGGTCCTCACCACAGCCAGCACAAGATTGTCAGCTCTGGTGCCTGGAGTACCTCCTCCCTCACCTTCTCCACTGACCTTGGTGCCTCCATGTTGTTTTCCCTCACCTCCTCCTCCTTCTCTGGCTAAAAAGAAGTACGTGTTCACATTTTTTGATTTCTTCTGAAATATGTTATCACAGAGGTGTAGGCCTAGGCTTGGCCCTTAGCATATCCATCACCTTCAGAGCCGTCAGAGATGGGCTCTGCTGGACATGCTGAAAAACTTCCAGAACACTCACACAGGACACACAGGAGCCAACTTTGTGGGCTCCCCTACCACCCACTAGCAAAAATTGGGTTAAGCAAAACCAATGCACAATGAAATATAGCTGCTCTCAGTAAGGGCCTACTACACAACAAATATTTTTATGGGTTGGTGTGTGGGGAATTTTTGTTGTTTTGGTTTCTTGTTTGTTATTATGAAATGCATCAGAGTGAAAGGTGGTTTCTTAATGGCTTTCTTAGTAATTTCTTTGTGTGGCTAACCATGCTGTCCTACACTAACAATCGCTTACAAGTGCTATACTCTCTTACTTTGTTTCATGCAGTGGTCACACAACCTGTCCCCCTATGGAGTGTATCCCTCCCAAAGTCACTGTGTTCCTGAGGTATCAGCTAGACAGAGAAGGGCTCTTTTTCTGCAATAATTCCGGCTCTCGCTTCTGGCACGAGAATAACTAAAGCAGTCCTGTTATGCAGAAATATTTCCTGTGGCTGTAGGAGCTCTGTGAGTCTTCTGGTGATGCAGGTGGCAGTATCCCCATCTGTGGATAATCTGTGACCTCAGTTCTCATCTCTGTCTGCTGTCTGGTTAGAGGAGAAATGGAAGTGAGATCTAGCAGGAGATAAGAGGAAAGGGAAGTCTATTTACAGAGGTCTCCCTTTACTTACAAAGTTACACAGAAGGTTTACAGAACTCTTTAAAATAAATGCAAATATTGTCTTGCAGATGAAAATAAATTATCTTTTTTATTTAATCTATTTGCACCTGTAATTTGAGATGTTCTGAAAAATCCATGAAGGACAAATGAAATAAAGTTGAAATTTTAACATTGAAATTTAATCTCTGATAGAGAACCTTAGGAAGTTCTACACATTTTTCACATCCAAGACATTGTAAAATCTTAATCTGTGTTAATGCTGGAAGAAAGAACTGGTAATTTATAAACCTAATATATAATTTTGACACAATTAAAATTATCTGCCACCTATGTGAGAGTTTTCCTCTGCATAGATAAAAAAGATTGAAGGTCTACAGCCATCAGAAACATTGGCTACCATCTTTCTAATTTTATGTTAAATAAAATATAAATAATTCTCTATTACCCATGAAAAAGAGAAAATAAATTTAAAAAAAAGCTAGATGATAAGGTATAATAAGATGAAATATAGAAATATTCCTAAATATAAGATGTGACATACTATGTGAAGAAATAAATATCAGGAGATCTGTAAATATGAGTCCATTAATGCTCCACAATATAGGGAGAAAAGGTAACCACGAAGGTTGTAATACAATCTCTTTTAGTTTTCATCTAGTATTGAAGTGAGACCTAAGGACACTGAATTTCAGCATAACAAATTTTGGAAGTATTCAGGAAATGATGGGTGAAATTGGATGATTTTGAATAATGGAGAGAAAATTAAAGTGTTTAGAGATAAATTTCTTAGGCACAGAGATTATGCATTCCACCTAGTAATAAATATAGTAAAAGGTGGGTATTATTCTGTTCCTATTTTTTTTGGTTTTTTTTTTAAGAGACCATATAAATGAACAGGGAAATGAAAAAATGACCAGCGGTAAGAAAAATGCATACAGTGTGGTAAAGAAAAGGTAGGAAATTGTTCAAACACTTCAACTGCTTTAGAAAAGAATAGCAGTTAGGACAGAAATGGAACCTCAGTTGAGAGTTTTATATATTTGAATTGCCTTAGATATATAGAATCCACATGGTTTCACTAGCTGGTGAACAATTGCTACTGTGTTGCAAAGCCCATTGCAATAGGTTGTGCTATCATTCTGTGTATTTCTAGGATACAAAGCAAAAGGATTTCACCTAGCTGGTAAAGAGCTGATTGCAGTGCTTTCAATATTGTTGGTAAAGAAGTACTATTTTACATTCCCAAGAGATGATACAAGTCCTGAATTTTTCAGGGCACAGACACAAGACTACGTAATCATTCTTTCCCTCATTCCTCCTGTTTCATTTGAATGAATACTCTTGATTTTTTAAAATTTTTTTTCCTCTTTAGAGCTTCAGCTGAGTAAAAAAAGGATGAGACTGAAGAGGCTGAAGGGGACTGCCTTCACATTGTATTGTTTTTGCTTCTAGACTATACTATACTATATTTGGGATTAAGTGTGTCTTTGTCTCACATTTTTGAATCAGAAATTTAGAAAGAGAATTCACTAAGTTAAAGAGTGTGTTAAATTCAGTTTTCCTGTAGGACATTCATATTAAGTGCCTTTATAATAACCTGGTTTATATTTATCCCTTAAGGTATGACAAGCTCATGTTCTTTTTGGTTCTTTATCTAGGACCAAAGAATTTTCTTCTCAGTGCCTTTAGATGAGTTATATTTCCATTTTTTCCCCCTATTCATTTTTATTCTGATATATGGATGGTTTTGGCTTGTTCATTGGAACATGATATAATTTACTTGCAAAGGACTTTAGCCTGATTCAACAATGTTACTTTGCTGATGAAGTATTATCTCACAAGTTCAGCAGTGCTACTGATGCAATATCTTTCCTCAGGAAGGATTTATTTTCAACTAACACTACATGACAGTGTTATTTGATAGCCATACCTGAACTAGTCATCCAATCCTCTTTTGAAACCAATTTTTCCACAGAAGTACTAGGGTTTAAAGGAAGAGTAGGCTTACTAGTTCACACAAAGCTCTCTACACGCTGCCGTTAACAGCTGATCACCCCACATGCCTTTCATAGCGAGCTCTCACTTTTATTGTCAATGCATGATGAGAGTATATGATACCTCATAGCGCCCATGTGCCATGCTGCGGAGAAAAGAGCAAAAGATAAAAAGCAAAGGAAAAAAAATCTGTTCTCAGGTTAATTTAGCAGATATGGTAAATGACAGAGTAGGGGAATGCAGAAAGCAGAATGACACTTAAGCAAGATGAGATTTAACTTGTAGAAAACTCCAAAGGCCAAACATAGTTCAATTAAAAAGTTATTGCCTCCAGCTTTGTGTGAAAAAGTTTAAAAAATAAAAAATTCAGCATTGCTGAAGAAATGTATTGATATGATGAATTGTACTGTTTTGGAGCTATTCTATGCCTCTTTTCTATGGAGCTCTGAAGGACGCCAACAGACAATTTAAATAAATAAACTAAACACAGCCCCTACAAATTAAAAAAAAGAAATGTATAGAAACATTCATCAGACCTTTATGGATATCTTGACCAATACCTATTTTCCTCCTGTGAAAAAGAACACTTCAAAGTATTAACAATATAGCATTCTGAGGCCAAACAAGTCATCTTACATCAAAGGAGTAAGTATCAATTTACATGGAACACATGTAACACCACTGTGAGTTGTCAAAATACATCTGAGTAAACTAAATTAACTGATTTCCATATCTAAATATTTTTCCCAGACTTTTTACACGGAGTCTTTTATATCTTTGTAATTCATCTAAATGTCTGAGACATAAAGGACAGTTTCAGATTTCAAAGAGTTTCATTATATTCACTATATTGTGAACAAGCATATAATCAGATACAGTAACTGCTCAAGAACATTGGAAATTCTAGTACTGGATAAGAGCTGAGCGCATTTCAAAACCTACCATGAGGTGTGTTTGATAGTTTTTATACCAAATAGGTGACCAATATTTTTTGAAGAATTTTGGTAGTTGCTCGGTTGACTGACATGTCCAGAGCTAAGAGTTATTTCACTGCTCAAAATATTAAAAAAAAATTTAAACAGTTCAAATTATGTTTTTCACATTGCAATGATTTTATTTATAGACATCTTAATTAAACAATTAGCAATTAATATCCTCAAGGAATTGTATTAATTTTTTATTTTAATAGGCTTTATAGACAGAGATTTTGTTTCCAGGTATTTCAAGATAGTTGTGTTAAAATTGAATACTTTGTCTATATTCATAGCAGTAAGTTTAACAGGTGATTTCTGGACACACTAGAATAGAGAGTTCCCTGGCTCCTCATAGTGACTTGTGTGGTCTTCTAAGCATTCCCCCCACCCTTTCCCCCACCCCCCAAAAAAAATCCTGGCCTTGGTTTAGGACTAAGGATGGGTTCTGGCACAAGGTGGTTTGAATGTGCTATCTTTCTTTAATGGTAAAGAGCTCTCTGTGATGGATGGCCTTAGTGTCATGACCTGTCTCATCACATGTTTAATTTACCAGTATACAGGGACTTGTGGACTAATTGGATTAATTAAAGTGGTGAGCAGTTTTACTTTACACAGTGTTATTCACAGTGGTGCGGGCATGCAAGTTACAGTTGTATTATAGCCATCTAAATCTTGAAACACTGACAGGTTTAGAATAAAATCTTCAAAACTGTTGATATTTCTAACACATTCATTACATCCTGCTCTTTCAGTCGTGGTCTTAACATGGATATTCTTACACAGAAAGAAAAAACACAGACTGCATAGTGGGGTCCCTTCCATGCTTTTCCCTTATCTAAGAAGCAATGCAGGACGTGCAACCGTAAAATTCACGTACCCCTTCCCTCTGAGGATTTTTTTGCCACGAGGCTATAGGTAACTCAGGGCTCTCTCTGACTATTGTGTTGAAATTTTTCAGTTCAAGTTACCATAACAGTAATAACTAGAACCACATTGAATGCCCTGCCTACTTACTCCCACTCCAGAATGTTAATTATCTGATGAGGCAGGATGAATGACAGAAGTAGGAGAGAGAAATGGAAAATTTCTGCTTCAGTCCTGTACAGCACTGCTTCAAAAACAAGTCCTCCACATTCCATGTTAAGGCCCTAACAAGGTGGTACTTTCACTGGATAAAGTGGTGCAGAAAAAGATGAGGCGGGTGTGTACAAATACTTTTGAAAATACTTGTCAAATATGTAGTTCTATAAACAAAAAAAATATTATTAACTCCGAGTTTTATGATGTGGTTGTTTTTGAAGATAGGGGTAGAGATATTATGAATATAGATTGTGTTGCAGATTTAAAAAGGGTGAAGGTAAAACTGAACAATACCTGATGGATTTGTCTGTCTAGCTGACTATGCACTGTTATTTATATAACTCTTAGTAGCTGAAGCTTCACTAAAAGTCAGTGGAGCATTGGATGTTAGGCAAACCTTTTTACCGGATTTAGGTTGACAAAATTGTAGCAATGAAATTCAGACGTCAGAAGGAATGTAGGCAGGTTCAAGCTGTTATTTGAAATGCTTATGCTGATTAACTTATGCTGTTGGAGATATATTTTATTATGGCATATTCAAACACACAATGCTTTCAAAAGATGATATGGAATCCTTATACTATTCTTTTTTTTAGGTAGATGCCATAAAAAAATCCCGAAGGGATTTCCGAAAGGGAAAACTGTAATAATTCATATTGTGAATAAACTCGTCCTCTGTCTTTATTCTTCTATAATGATTATTTTAAGGAAGTCACATAGCTTGAATAGAAAGGACACCTTAGTGTTTAGCATCTACGTTGTTACTATAGGTGCAATTACTTTGATTTGTGTAATATAAGCATTAAATTAGACAATTAATTTTCAAATTAGTAGCATTAGCATTAGAATTATAGTGTTAGAGTTATTGTCGATGTTGATGTTGATATCGTTATTAGTATAATTTTACTTTGAAAGGGTCCTTTCTGAGAATCTTTACTGTGCTTTTTTATCCTATATCGTCTCTCTATATTTTCTGTTAAAACTCATATTGAGTAAGCAACTTTACAATGGGTATATTTCAATATAGTCACAATTGTATTTATTTGCAACTCTTGTAAAATTTGCCTTTCTTGTGCACACTTTACTTTCTTGCAAAATTTTACAATTCCTTCGTAAGAGTACTGTGTATTTTTCATACATGTAAATGTCTTCATAATCGTGGAATGAATTTATATACAACAGCTACTCACTGAATTTTTGTATAGACTTTGATCATGGAAGAGAAGGAAGTATATTAAATGTCTGTGAACCTAGCAATTTTTTGGCTACTTATGGCTGGATACATATGCAACAAACTTTTTGGAGAACAAATAATTAATACAGCAAGAGTATTGCAACAACATGACATCCTAAAGTTATAAGAAAGTCAGGGAAGTTACCTTTTGTTGGATGTTGAAGAAATGTTTCTGTTTTTGAAAAGTGGTCTATTTTCTTCAGTTATCCAGTTTGGTATGGAAATAAAAATGTGCAAAGAGCTATATAGAATTTTCTAGGTAGCTGGCATGTAATATAAACATTTTGCTTCAACACTTCTAAGAAAAGGTTACAGTTTTTGGTAGCTGGTTTTTACTGGTCATGAGATTCCTGTTTTCAAACTCTACACCCTTTTCTCTTTACAAATATAAAGTTGTTTTCTTTACCTTCTGCTACATTTAGGAGATTCCCGAATGTTGTTTCTTTTGTTTTTAAACAGGCATAGCTTGGCAAAAAACCCCCAAACAACCAAAACCAAAAAACAACCCTGTTCCTTGGGTCAATCAAAACAAAAAAAACAACAAAAAGGAAACATGAGAATCATTCACTAAAAATACAAATTTAAAGATTTGTTAAAATAAATATTTAAGATTTCTGAAATTCAGTGACTAATGAAGGATTTTCATAAATCATTGAGAATAAAAGATGTTTAAGGTCCTCTTAGTTCACTTAGTTCAACTTCTAATCCAGATATGAGTCGTCGGCCCAGTGATTTTCATTCCAGAATTTATGTCACATGTTCACTTACATGCAAATGAGAGCTCATTTCACAGCTTTTATAGGTGACATTGTATTTCAGTGAAAAAAATTATCAAGTTTGTTAATTTACTGATGTTCTCTCTTCTGTATAGTCACAATGACTAAACCTGCTTGAGGTCAAAGAAAAAAACTCTCCCTGGTTTGGATACACTACTTGCCTCAAAAACTCCCACCTAGTGTCAATCAAACCTATTATTCACTTATTTTTGTAACATTGATCTATATGGCACTTAATGCTTTTTAGTGCCACCTACAACAAATTTAATTTCTTACTTTTAACATGGCATAAGCAAAAAGAAATTCTAAAAGAACATTAAATGCACAAAAAATATTTAGCCACAATTTCTATGAGGTTTATCTAATTATAAATGAAACAACCATGACAAAATGTGGCAGATGGTAAGAAGCCACTTTCTCCCTATTTTAGGACAAAATATTCTGCAAATAATTTTTACCAGCACTAAATATTATTTCTCAAGGAAATAAGTTAGACAAGACATTAGAGAATATTCGACTTTACTCTTCAATCCCAAAGTTTTTAATTTTAATTGAAAAAAAAAAAAGTAAAAAAACCCCACCAACCTACAACAATCTTCTTGTTATCTAGACATAAAAACTGGGAATATTACATATTGAAAAAGTAGAAATAGCTCAGAACTTATGCACAGTTTAGGGCTTCTCTCACTCTCTATATGGAGTCCTGTAAGTGATGGTTGAAGCATACAGGTGGCAAAGTAGTAGCAGCTGACTTGTTTGTATTCACCTTAAAGAATAATGCAGACACATAGAATGTGTTCCAAATATATCTGTGTAAGAGACCATATTATTCAACAGAAGATACCAGCTTTTATTAGCAGTTGATTTTCAGCAATACGCCATGTTAAAAAAATAATAATTTGAAGAATATTTTTGTGGACAATTTTTATAGAGCAGGACAGTGCTAATCATTTTAGTTAAGATATGACATACAAAGTCAAAGGTCTAAATTATTGACATTAAAAGAATGGGTCATATTCTTCTAAACTTATGATTTGTTGCATACAACACTAAATTTAATGAGAGTATCTCTCAGTTTAAGACAGAACATGATGGAGCTGTTACATTAACTGGGCCAGTGTATTCAGTGCAGGTATTATGGAATTATTCCAAAATTACATGTACCCACTCAAAAATAAAATGAGAAATCTTCATCTCTTGGGAAAGAAGCTAAGTACTATAGTGTTAGTGCCTTTCCATTTCACGTACTGAGAAAGCTCAAGAATTTTAAAAAAATATTTATATAACAAGTGACAGACAGGCATTTTGTTTTTGAAGGCCAAATAATCCCTGAATATAATTTCCCTCAAAATGAAAAGTACAATAAATATCTATTTTTTCTCTAACAAATCATAGAATCACAGAATATGCTGAATTGGAAGGGACCCACAAGGATCATGGACCAACTCCTGGCCCTGCACAGGACCAGCCCAAGAGTGAAACCCTGAGTCTGAGAGCACTGAACTCTGTCAGGCTGGTGCTGTGGCCACTTCCCTGGGGAGCCTATTGCAGGGCACAACACTCTCTGGGTGAAGAAGCTCTTTCTAATATCCAACATAACCCTCCCCTGACATAACTTCTGGCCATTCCCTTGGGTCCTGTCACTGGTCACCACAGAGATCAGTGTCGGCCTCTGCTCTTCCCCTTGTGAGGAAGTTGCAGCAAGGACTCCCCTCAGTCTTCTCTTCTCCAGGCTGAACAGACCAAGTAACCTCAGCTGCTACTCACACAGCTTCCCCACAAGGCTCTTCACCATCTTTGTGGCCCTCCTTTGGATGCTTTCTAATAGCTTAATGTCTTTTTTTATATTGTGACATGCAAAACTGCCCCCAGCACTTGAGGTGAGACTGCTGCAGTGCAGGACAATCCCCTCCCTTGCCCGGCTGGTGATGCTGTACTTGATGGCCCCCAGAACACGGGTAGCGCTCCTGGCTGCCAGGGCACTGCTGACTCATATTCAACTTGCCATTGGCCAGGATGCCCAGGTCTCTTTCCGCGGCGGTGCTTTCCAGACTCTCATTCCCCAGTCTGTATGAACATCCAGGATTGTCCCACTGCAAATGCAGAATCCAGCTCTTTCCCTTGTTGACCTTCACACAGCTGGTGATTGCTCAGTTGCCTAATTTGTCGAGGTCTCTGTGCAGGGTCCCCTCTCTGTGACGGAGTCTACAGTTCCTCCCAGTTTTGCATTGTCTGTGAGCTTACCCAGTATCTCTTCCAGACCTGAGTAGAAGTCATTTAAATGTTGTGTGTATTCTCTGAAATCACACTGAATTAAATGTTTTGAAAATAATAAATTATCACGTACTGGATCACTGTGAAACTGCACTGCAGTACACATACTGTGTACTTATGATGACAGGTGACTGATGGAGGAGTCCAGTATAGTGACTTTAAAGGGAATATTTTGGTTTCAGTCCACTTACCCATATAACTGAATGAACAGAGAAAATAACTGAAATTATGTATATAATTTTGACTGATATTAATGAACCTCTAAAATATACCCTAGTTTTGAATCAGAAGCAAAGAGTGAGACTTTGAAATCAAAAATTTTGATTTGTGTGGATGGCTTTGTATGTGTCCAGACTCTTACTGATTATTAATCCAACAGAAGCTAAAACTCTAGCAATTGCAGACAAGAACAATATCCCATTCAGAAGAATACCAGTTTATTAAAATGTACTCCTAAACTTTGTTTCTCAATTGTTATGTATTTTCCTTTTTTTTGTTAGAGAATGTTTTCCAAGCATCCTCTGGTACTTCACACCTGCCAAAGTTTGGATAGGCATGACTAGTTTTTTGCATGAGTTTGAAACTTCTGTGTCTGAAACATTTGCCCCCTTGCAATCTAACTGCTCATTTAAAAAGCTACATGATCACAGGTAATTTCTTTAATTAAAATTTCCTGTTATTTATTCACTATAAATTGATTGATTGATTGATTGATTGATTCATTTCAGGAATTGATTAAATGGCTCCTTTCAAAGGAAAAAAAGGTTTTTAACTAAAACAGAATTCAACACTTTGCAGTATTTCATTCAGGCTAGTACATGAGAAATAAGCCAATGCAGAAGAATATAAATTTCAATAATATTTAATAAAAGTGTCAATGATCTGAAGTGTCTGAAATGTTTATGATCAGACATTTTTATGATGTATAAATTTTGACTATATGTTATTGGATTAGGCTTGTGTAGCCAAGTAGTCAAGTGTGCTCTCTTTTATTTGATTTCCTATTTTGCTACATCTCCAAAAATGAAACAAAACTGTTTTCTTATCTTGTAAAAGCATAAATTGTTGTCTTCTATTTAAATAAATGCAAAAAGCCAGCCTCTATATTTAAAGACCTATTTTGTGAAGATCCACATGATAATCCTTATTCAGAAACCTACTTAATTATTAAAGCTTTTTCTTTTTTTTTTTAATCTTGTGAAAGTACAAAATAAGTTAATCTGACTTCGTTAAGTATACAAGTTCATAGATGAATGGATTTAAATATGTGATCAAAATTAACATGAAGTATTTAATCGAAGACAAATCTCTCCTCTCCTCTTGGAAATGGAGAACAGTTTTGGAATTCATTGTGTGTTCTGAAGCAGGAAGTTTTTGAAGGAACTGACAGTAAGAAAATAGAATTTCTTGAACATTTTCTTGCATCAAATGATATATTACATTTTTGCATTTTTTTTCTCTCTTTTCTTACTGTCCATTACCACTTGTCTTTCCTATTACTAATAATACCAGACATATTAACACCTCCATTTTTATATGTTCGGTTGAGGTAATAACATAATTTGCCCTTCATCATCCTTGTATTGCTATAGAACAAAATAATTCTTTTTGAAACTGCTATAAAATAAGATCTGCCACTCTGTGCTTGCTAATATTCTAAAACAAAGTATGCTTTCTGAAGCCAGAATAAATTCTAATGTCAAGCACAAGATGGCTATTTGCATTGAAAATGTTAATTCAGGACTTTATAATGCTGAAAACTTTTTCGGTGTGACTGTCTCATAGCTGTTTGATGGACAGTAAAACAGAAATGGAAGTATGTATTTTGGAAAATAAGAGAAGTTTTGAAAATGAAGGCTTCAGATAAAGAGACGTGAACTCTGTAGACAATATGCTTTCAAGTTTGAATGGACATGTCTCTAGAAATGGAAATACTCCTGTAGCACTCCAGGGTCTGTGCTTTATTGACAGTTGTAGTGGCGAGAAATCACAAAAAATTTCTGATCCAATCAAGCCAACAGCAGAAAACCAATCCGTAAAAGGTTTTTCAAAAGAACCATTTTCCTACACTTAGGTGGGATGTTACTGTCATTTTAATTAACTTGTTTTAAGAATGTTCACACTTGGTATGTGTGTGCTATACTACTATACAGACTTCCTGCAAGATAACAATATGATTGAAAAAATGGTTAGAAGGATCAAAAATTCTTTTTATACATGAGGGAGTGGTCCGGAGATATTTCCCTTGGCTTTCATAGATCTTGACTTTTATCCTTAGAACTGCAAAGAAATATGGATCATGCCTGGGTTACTGTCTTCCTCAATGTGCTGACAAATCTATCCATTGTCTTTACTGCTGTTCGTGGCTTTCCTAATTTGCAGCTGGCTAAGTGCTGGTCAGATTTATCCATTGTTTGTCACAGATATTGGAAACAGCAGATTGAGAAATGGCCCATTTCTTTTTAGTGATCGTGCTTGGAACATAAACATCAACACAAAATATCAAAATTCTCACAGGATATAGTACTTTTTTTTAACCATAACACACTTGTTGCGACTAGACTTCTCCACACATAAAATAGAAGTAAAATTTAAAAATCTATTTCTTTTTTGAAAAAATCAAATTATTTTAAGTCAGGCTTGCATCTTCAAGGGGTATGCTCATAATTTGGAATATGAGTTTCACAGTACTGAAATAATTAGATAAACTGAGCTCCGATGCCAGAAAAAGCCATAGGCAACAGCAAGAGCAAATTGAAGAGCTTTTCATAAAGAGAGAAACTGGGCAGCAAAATCTAATATTTATGATTTAATAGCCAGGAAGAACTGGATGGGAGCAGAGAGAATAAGAACTTTTTTTTTTTTCATTTGTAACCAGAGTTTTGGTGGAAAGGAGTAGACAGGATACATTACGGTTTTTCTTTTTTTTTTTCTGCTTGCATTATACCTGCCCTATTCAACTGGGCATTATATTTTGAAAAAGTGACTCTGATTCAATTTTTTTTTGGTAGAAAGCTTGAGGTTCGAAGTACCTAAGTAACATTACCTAGGATTTCTGGTACTAGTCTTGTAAAGCAATTTTATCTGCCAACCTGCAAGCACCATCTATCTCAAAAAGAGATGCAAACAGTAAGCTTCACAGTTCTGAAACATCTTCCTTTTTGAGTACCAGTATATATTTTAAATTTCGGTATATTTTCCTCTCTGTTCTTTTCGGTTTTTTGTCCTGATGCACTTGATTAACAACTCAATATTGTGTGACGTCTCTGTGATGGGCTTTCAACTTTGTTTAGTCAGAAATGATAATTTAAGGCTCTCCATAGTAAACTATGGTTTCACTCTTGTAATAAATGCTTTGCTTGAAAACATAAAGTTTCTGCAATTATTGTTTTATAATAATGTCTGGCTATTCTGCTTAAAAGTTATTTCTCTTCATCTCATTTAACATCCCTGTTTAGTTTCAGTCAACAGCAATTTATGCTGCTTTCATATCAAATTACATTTTTTGCTTCTATCTGATTCCTCCAAAGAAGGCTTGAAATTCCTTATCCAAATAATAACATATTGGGTTACAAATTATCTCTGGGTCATCTGTATTATTTACTTGTATTTCAGAAGTCTGAGGATCTACTGAACCAAAGTCCTTCCAACTAGGAAAGATTCATCAATTTTCATCATATTTTCCCTGCTGGTGTTAAGATAGTATTCAAGATACGTTTTATAAATCCCTTTCCATGACTCATTGCATTTGTAAGGGATTTCTCAGTGACAATTTCTTGTACATGCATAGGCTGATGCAAATAACTAACAATGAAGATGGATTATGGGAGCTGAGTATGAAGAGGTTTTATAATGGGTTTCTATGTGTTGGTTTTATCTCTGAATAGATTCTTACTCTCAGTTCACTTAGGTGATAGCAATTAGGAATAGATATTTTAGCACAAATGATCTTCTTTGTTCCCAGTTAATTTTACAAGTACATTTTACACAGAAAACACCGAACATCCATAGGTAAGAGAGTAGTATGTGAAATACCACATGTACATGTGTAACTCCCAGAGAACTACAATGTGCATTAATCAATTATTTTCAACTTTTACCCATTGTGTATTTCATAATTTGATAGAACTTCAGCAAACTGCTTGGTCTATTTTTATGACTCAGCCTTTCTGAAAGTGCTATATTAATTACACTGTCTTTGAGAATATTTGCAAAGAGTCTGTGATAAGGTAAAATAAAATTAATTTTTTTTTTTTTTTTGAGACAGCTGCTATGAGTGCCTTGCAGACTGTCAGCAAGGAAGGTATAATTTAAGTGCTTAAAATAGCCAAAGATTTCTACAAGGACTTAGTTACAGCTCATGCTGTTGTTATTTAATGCTGGAATGCCTCAGACTGGAGTTAGGAATTAATTGTGTTACACCGAAAGTACAGATGATATTTTTGAGGGATTTCAGTTACTTCTCTAAAATAGTCTGGAGGTAAAATGAAAGAGATGTGATTGTTTTAAAACTGGACTGGTGCTGAAGATAAATTTATCCTTTTTCACTCACTTTTTGGCTTTGACATTTTGCACGATTATGGGAAATACTCCTCATATAAAAAACAAAAAACACCTCAGGAAGTAGTGGAATCTGTCAAATAGAGGAAAGAGAGCGTCTTAAGCCTGCTGTAAAAGGAGTGCCTTGTCCTTGTTTCTTTCTTCCAATTTTCATGAAAAATAAGTGAAAACTGTGAATAGATTTTGATTTCAATCCAGGTAAACCCAAGTAAATGCTGGACTTTAACTTGCTGTTGAGTTTATACTTCCATTCTTGAGCCTCAAATAGGCGTACTAATATTTTATCAGAGCGCTTAATAGCAAGGTTGTTTTCCATTTGGGAAGGCAGGCAAACAGCTCCTTCTGCAACTGAATTCCTTCTTCTAGGCTGGGGAGGCTTTTATCCAAGATGTCTGACTCAGTCATCTTTTCAGTTGAGTGCATCTTTTCCATTACCCTCAGACTTTCTGCCAGCTCACATTTCATCTACATTTTCTTCAAATGCAGTTTCCTCCCTCCCCCCAAAAATTATTGTTTTGTGATGAATTGTATCTGAGTTATGGCTGTACACTAGTTTTGTTTGTTTTCTTCTGTACAACTTTGTGAAAAATCATAGAATGATCAGCACCAGTTGAAAGAGACTGCAACAAGTCATCTGATCCAACCTTAAAAAACCCCAAAACCAACATAAACGTCCTCAGTTTAAGGTCTGACAGTTATTATCATATTACAATAAGGCATCCATAATGGTAGAACAGTAACTATGTGTCCTGGGGTGGCATAATGGCCACCCCAGGACACTATGCAGTAGACAAATTTTATAGATTAAGATCACAGATCTCAACATCTCTGGTCTCATTGAGTACTGTCCTCTTTAGAGATCCATGTAAATATTGTGTCCTTCAGAATAAATTGCAATCTTAAAATTACATAAATGTGTGAAATCAGAGGCAACAACAGTATAAATATATGAGGGATTCTGCTGGAATTTCTTTTGTATTTTTTTTAAAACTCTTTAAACATTTCATACAAAATAATGATATCTGTAGAGACAATATTCTGTATTTGAGATCATGAATTAAGAAACCTTGGAAGGAGTCCACTTTAAAGTTACTGATGTTTTTACATGCATGCTCACTGTGGGGAAGTATTTTTTTCCTTCTGGGACAGAACTGGAGAATAGACAGAGTTATTCTTACACAGTGTAAGAGTCTTAAGGATTCAAGACTTTGAGAGAATACCTTTGAGCAATATTTTTTTTAAAAAGGCTTAATTCATAACTTTTACTACTTAAAATTACCCTTGCCATACAAATGGGAAATAAACCACACAAACAAAACAGAAATCCGAATCAAATTAGTTTAACTAAAGCATTTCAAAGAGGCAGAGATTTTTCAATGCAAAATATATATATCTAAGGTAGGTTCTTCAGCATCCTCATAGGTTAGACCTTTGAGTTAGTGCATAGCCACTCTATTGATTCTCTCTGTCTTCAATTATAATGCTGGAAAGCAAAAAATATAATACAAGTCACAATCTCAGGAAATATAGGTGACATGTTCTAGTAACTTTAGTGCTGAAAAACAAGATACTCTATTCTTTGCCTTAGGCTTAATCTACATCATGAAGATAGTGCACCAAGAAATTTTTGGTTATTGCAAAATATAATAGTTTCAGTTTAATTTTTTCTCCCCTGTTCCTTAAAGCAAAGAGCTAGTAGGCACAATAAGCTGTTTTCATAGCTGAATGACTTTCAATTCTATCAAAAGCAGTCTTTGGGCATTTTAGTAAAAATATTACCAATTCCTACAAATGACTGATAGACTAACTTTTATATCAAAATTGTTATCCTAAGCTTGCATTCAATAGACAGAGCTCTAATTGTGAGAGCCATAATAGTTTCACTTTGTACTGTCAGTTAACATTTTCTCTCTATACCATGGTAACAGCAAATTCCAGTTTCCCAGTTTTTATTAAAGAGCTTTAAGGCAATTTTCTGCAACAGGTCCTCAATAATCTCATGACATGGCCCTTCAGGAGCTGAGAGCAAAGAAAATGTTGTCGAGATGGAAAACCTGCAAATTAACTAACAAAGCACCACCAACAATTGTGCCAAGACCTCATATATTACAAATATATACTAAGAAAAAAACTAAGATCAAACTTGTGGAGGTCATATCCAGAAATTTTCTTGAGCCATTACATTGCTAAGGTTAATACAGAAAGATAAAATAGAAATACTCTGAGCTCTGGGATTGTACAGATATAGCTATAAAAAAGTCATTTACACGCAACCTTGTATTTCCTCAACATATTTAAGGGCTTAGAATAGAAAGTACCTCTGATAGCTGAGCAACAGTATTTAGTAAATGTTGACAGTTGTTGAAAATATTGGAAAAATCTACTCTGAAAAAAAATTAAGTTTTGTGGGTTTGGTTTTGGGTATTTTTTATTACTTTTATAGTAAAAGAAATAATTACTTTCCTTTGCTGATGAACTCTTTTTGATAGCAGCAGGTAGTCCAAAACTCTGGACTTCATTAATAAAAAAAGCTCCTGGCACTACTGACTTTATTAAAAAGAAAAATAGGAATTGAGCAATATCTGTATTAACAATTCCCCTTTTCACTTGTTTGCTTTTGAAGTTCAATTTCTTTATTTCAAATCTTCAAAGGCATTTGGATTAAAGCATACTCAAAAATTAGGACCTTGTCTCTTGGAGCTTTTTCCAAAAGTCAGTTTTAGTAGTAGCAGAATTCATGTTAACTTTACAGATGAGAAACTGACAAAAAGGGAAGTGAAATGACTTACCATGAGCTGCCTGGGCTTGCACCAAGTTGCCCAGTAGCAAAGCTAAATACAGAAACACAGTATGTGGAGGGATTCATATTCTTTCCCCCTCAGTGTTGTCTGTGCACTACTCTTTATTCTCTCATTTATGTCATTATTCCTAAACTCTTGAATCATAATGACATTATCTATTTATCAAGAGAAATTTTCGTTTGCTAGATTTCCAAGTTAGTTATCTTTTTTTCTCTTGCCCCTTGGAACAGCATCGTAATATCTTTGCCACAATGAGAATGAAAATTCTTCCTTATATTTTATCTGGGTTTACTAAATATAGTCTCCTTTTACTGCAATAAAGTTTTACAATGAGCACTCACTATTCTATTTTCAAATGACATATCCCTCCATAGTGACTCAAGAAACAGTCTTCAATACTTCTGCTGCATTCATTATTTTGGCTCCCCATCCAGATCACTTTTTTTATAGAGTAAGATGATATCTGGAATAATTTGTTTCCGACTTATTATTTAATATATGAGATACTTCAAAATCAAAATAGCAATGACTTGTATTTATTGTCCCTTTGTCAGTGTGTTAACTGTTATCAGTGAAGGACACAATTCTTTTCTATAAGAACATGTCTGAACAGAGAAATAGGAAAATATTACACTACGAAAGAACTTGCTCCACAAATTAAAGTCCATAAAGTTTTACCAAGCTTTTTGTTCAGTGATCTTGACAAACAGAAATAATCCACATTCTAGTGTCTCTTGTAAGTGTAGGCTTCTTTGTTCACATTAAAAATCACAACTGTAGCTTGCCTTTTCTATGGAATAGAGTGCAGGGATGAAGCTGTGCAATGGAGAAGACCAGAAATATTACACTGGTGAAATTTGCAGGTGAGAGCACAGAGGGAGAAGGCAGTTTGTCTCCTTCCTACAATATGTCAATTGCTTCAAGTGTGAATGAGAATCTTTTCCACAAAAGGTGGTGATAGCTTATACTTGCCCTGAAGTTAAACTGTGATCAGAGGGAAAACTAAAAAAATGTCAGGGTTCAATCTTTAGTACTTTCACAGAGCAGTAGAATGGTTTTATATTTTCAAAGACAGAGGTTAAGTTGCTTTTCCTATTCTTAGTTTTTAGTTGCTTTATTTCACCACACACACACACACATATATATATATAAAGGGTTTTCTCTTTGATATTTTTCTTGTCCAGGAGAGTCGATCTATACAAAACTAAACAGACCAATATACTTTTCTGTACTAAACCAGCAAAAACTACAAGCCAGAGAGAGCTGGCAGAAAAGCCCTTACCATATCTGCAACCCCCCTTCTTTCAGTAATATTAACACTCTAAGTAGCATAGCAAAGATAAATAGAACTGTGTAAAAAATTAAAAGAAAATCAATTTTCTTAAAGCAGAATAAAACCTCTTAAAATATTCTGGTCAAGCAAACCATTATAGATAAGATATGAACAACCTTATCAACTCACTGAGTTGAAACATATTAATAAATTATATATAGACTTCTAAAGCCAAAGTTGATTAAGGCCATTTCATCCATTAAATAATTTTGTCCTATTAATAGGATTCTTTTCTTTTTTAAATGAGCAGTTAAATTATGTGCTTTTGTCATTATTGGTAATTATAGTACTGAGAAGTTATTCATATAATAATATTGAGATAAAACAGTTCATTAGTTCACATAAAGTTAGCATCCAATAATATGTCCCATTGAGCAATTCACAGCAATTTTCACCCTTATAAATTCTCAGGAAAACTCTTTGAGAGATTTATTCTTTTAAATATTTCAGGACAATTCAGCTTTTGTGTTTTAAGCTCAATATTTAGAGTAAAAACTAAACTAAAAGAAGACACAAAAATCAGTTTTGCATTGAATGACTTTGGGTTTTAATTAATTTCTTTACAAATATTTTAAAAAGCTGTTTGCCTCACTGTCTTTTATTAGTTCTCTAAAAGACCATGAAATTGATAATAGGAAAATGATAAAATATGACACTTATTTCCTATTGAACATACCTCTAGAATTTGAAGCAATGATAATTTTACCACACTCTGCTTCCCATTTTAATTGTCTTGTTCCACAGACATTTTGTTCAACATCTAGAGGGGGAGCACTTGTGAACCTTGCTTTTCAATACAACACAGTAGTAGACTTTGTCTACTGTTTAGGGACTAAACTAATTCAAAAGTTTCCCCCGTCTGTTCATCCAAGTAATAACCAAGTAGTACATATGATTAAAAATACTGGGCACTTCTGAGTGAAAACCCAGAGAAATAAGTATTTTTCAGATTTAGTTTTGAGTCTTACCAAATTTGTAAAGAAAACTAGACATTACTATTCCAATCTTTGGACAAGTCAGACAGCTTATATCTTCAGAGTATAGTGTTCCAACCTTCCTAATTAAAGCTTAGCATGGGCTCATTTTCTGTCTGTTTTTAGCATTTTCACTCATGAATATTCAGTTTGAAATTTAACTTTCTTCTACTATTGCTGTTGGTGAAGACAAATGATTCTATGAAAAATGTGCAAAATGAAAATATTTTTCTTAAGAATTATAGTTTTGCACTTCTTCAAAGGCTAAAGTCATTGCTATACAGCACTTTTTCTTGGTGCCCTTGTGAAAACAACAGAACTATTAGCAGATCATTAATTTTATCTTAAAGGAGAACTGTGAAGGAATAAATGCTTCCCATGTTGCTGACAAATAACAACAACTGACACAAAGAGGCCTTCCGAGATTATTTATTTCTGTGAGGAGTCTTTCATAATGCAGTTGTTAATATATCTTTTGTTTTACCTCACTTCTGTGATGTCTCATTTCCTCTTTATATTTTTAGATAAAGAGGGTTTTTATAAGTGTCATCCAATCAAAATATAGTAATAGAATAAATCACTGAGGAGATATAATAGTTTTATAGGCTACTAAACTGACTGGTCAAAGATTTGTTTAATTTACTGCTATTCATGAATAACACAGGTAGAAAAGAATATACATTTCATATCTAAAAAAACTGCATGTTATTTTTCTTGGGGGAAAGCTTTTCAAGCATCTGTGAGTTTCATAAGAACAGCTTTACCCATTTTTTTTTCCATGGTATGGAATGGTGATAGCAAAAAAGAGTAAAACATTTCACTATGATAAAGATATTATTTCTTTGTCTGCTAAGAGAAATAAATTTTTTGCATTCAAAAATCATCAACTCTAGCTCCTGTATTATAAGCTTCTTGAGGTGCAGTCATGCTCATGACAGAATTTCCATTTTATTTAATTTTAATTTTTTTCCACTAGAAGTTAGATGCTTGGGAGCTTTTCTGTATCACAGTGTTTAAAGAGATAGTTCAAGGTATTATTTAAAGAAATATGAAGAGGGCATACATGATTAATAAGACTTACTGTAACTGCCCACTGTAAAAAAAAAAAAATGTAAAGAAGTGCACATCAAAACACAATGCTTGCTGATAGGCCAACTTCCTATAATTTTAAGCCTGACCAGGCATTTTAAAATAATTTGTCTTGGGTAAGAGATTCTCTGTCTAAGACATTACATTTTTTGTGTGGTCTAGCACGGAGAATGAGCTGTAAAGCATAGCATATTATCTGATGTCTCTGGTTTCTTACTAACTTCATCATCTATTAGTTGGAGAAGACAAGCCCTATACTGCTCCCAGGCTTGTTCATTATTTCATGCTTCTTCAGTATATGCCTTGGTATATACTCTGCTCCATGACACCACATGCCAAAGAGGACTAGTAGCCCTAACATGCAATTAGTTGGCAAAGAGGTTGGAGGTGTCACAGCCCTGCCTCTTCATGTGACAAGAAGACATATGACATTCGCCAAGTGAATCTCAATGATATTCATATACCCCTCCATGCCACCAGACGGGCATGAGAGTTCAGAAGTCTGGAAGGGAATGTGTAGAAGGATAGCTCTGTCTGTTTTATGACTGGCTTGTATATTTAAGTAAAAAAGACTTGTGAAAACTTCTGTTGTGATTTTTACTTGTTTCTTTGAATTGCTTTTCCATAACTGTGAAAGACAAACCTTTTTCCTGGGAACTTTCATAGTGAAGAGGCGAGACCTATTCACAGTTCAGACATGCTGTAAGTAATTCTCATAACATTGCAGTGGTGCAACGCAGAGTGAAGTTTTACATCTGCACTGTGACATCTCCATCTCATGCAATTTGTTTTTAGGTCTCTTTATAGTCCAGGCATATAGTCTTGGCCATTAGGAGAAGGACAAAGGAAAAAAGAAAGAAAAAAGAATTGGCAAAACCATGCTATTGTGACCAATATCATCATCATTTATAATACTAGAAAATGCTGAAGTATACTCTAAGACTCCTGGTAGGAGTATAAATGATGTATAAATTATTAGAAATTAAAAAAACAAAACAAAAAAAGGAAACGAATATTTTTAGACCTACTTTTTATTCTGCTACCAATGAAGAAGATAATAGACAAATCTTTTTAAAATTGGTTATGATCTGAAAAAGAAACTAAGAAAAAGAAATAACTCAATTGCAGTATTGAACTCTATCATCTCTAACATCTGAAAAAATACAGGCTTATAGGATGAGGAAGGGAAATGGATATTCATCTTGTCACTCTTTAATGGACCTCTTTTCCTGTGCATGTGTGTCTGGATAAAATAGATTTGAATGCAATAGTCTGTGTGTATCACAGACTGGTTTGTTTCTGAATGTAAAATACATGTAATGACTCCTACTAGTATTAAAAAAAACAGCAATGAGAAGGCTATGAATCTGCTAACATAAATATACTGCAGGTTCACTAGCTTCTTGGAATTTGCTATATACAATATGAAACATTAAGAATTATACTCACTTTAAATAATCTAAAATGTGAACTTGAACATACACCACACATTATTCCCCTGGATGTAAAAGGCAGGTAGGACCATTGTGATTACTTTTCTGATCTGTGTAACGTACCCATCAATTCTTGCCCCATAACTAGTTCATAAATTGAAGTATAACCGGGAAAAAAAGACATTGGTCTTCATTCAGGCTTGCTGGTTCCACCTTATGTGGAGACTACATTGAGAATTAGGGAAAATGGTATAATCGTGACTACAGCTAACTCAAACATATGTTGTGACTGCACAGAGATAGACAAGATGTATGTCAAATACAAACAAGGAGACATCGTGCATGGTGAAACTCTCCATGTTCTTCAATCTGTTATTCTTGGTCCGTCTTCAATCCATCCCTGCAACTGACTCCACCACCCCTCAGCAAGAGGGAAGGATGGTGGCTGTCATTAGATTTATGATTTGAGATAATTTTTCCAGATGGTGCACAGTAAGAGGAACAAAAATTCATACAGTACAGCTGAATAGCTGAACGGGAGAACCACACAGACATGCTGAGATCACTCCAAAGGAGCAAGTTTCAGACCTAGTAAAGCCAGAGTGATAATCATGATAAATTAGCTGCATGTTAGTTTGGCTATTCCTTCAAGGACCAGTTATGTCATGGTATAACAGTTCAGGACAAAGAACAACCCACAGAAAAAAGAAAAATTACAGGACAGATGAAAATACAAGAGAATATCAAACTTTAATTTGAAACCTTTGAACTTTAGACCATAGTAATTAAATTTTTATGACTTTCTAGTTCTGTGCTTTTAAGGTATGCTCTCTGTTTTTTGTTTCCTTGTCTCTTTGCTTGTTTAGCCCAGAAAAAAAAAGAAAATTAGTATTGTAGATGTTCCACAGTGTTAAAATGAACTCTAGTATTCGCTCTGCCTTTCTCATGAACATCTAGAATTTACAATTTCTCTGTTGTCTGATGTAAAAAAATAGATTTTTGTAAATATACATGCATTTTCTGTTTGAAAAACATACCATTTAATTTTGTTTGTTCATACAGAGCCTGAGAAAACCTAGTAGTTTCAGTCTGAGGTATATATATGAGTCTTTTAGAGTAGCATGAGGAAAAAATTTTTTCAAGTCAGATTTCCTGCATTTTTCACCTCCTGTCATTTTAAAGACAATGTGTAGCACTGCTCAGCAGCATCATTGCATGCAGTAAGAGATGGCAGTACGAACAAAATACGTAAGGGTAAAATGAGACAAAACAGACCTACATCCCTGAGTAGATAGAAGAAGGAGGTAGTAGGCAGGTGGAATATTTCAAAGAGATTATAATCCAGACAGCAAGAAATTGCTTGTGTAATAGATTGTCAAAATTCTGTAAAGAAAGATTTTTCAAAGTAAATACAGATTCCAAATATTCTTAGTGGTCTGATCAGTCTGGTTGCTGAGGAACTGTGTTGGCAATATGGCAGGAAATTAATCAAGTTTATTTGTATTTTGAAAGCTTTTTAAATTTTGGAGAGTAAGCAAATTATGGTGCAATCTACACTGTGGAAAACACTCCGGCTAAATCTACTCACAAGTATTTCCCCAGCCTTTATTCTCAGAAAGTACTGACTGATGCTTAATTTTGTGTGACCCAGTTCACCTGGAAAGAAGATTGCTTTTCTTCCCCATCTTAATTCTTTAGATTTTTAAAGCTTTGTTATTTTAAGTACAAAACAACTCCAAAACAATCAAAGAAAAGGCTCTTCATCAGTGAATTCAATGAACAAGCTGAAATGCTATGTAGCTGTTTCACTTTAAAACAATAAAGGAAAAAAATACTTTCCTTTTCTACTCATCTCAGCTTTTGAGTGCCTCTATTGTTCAAATACTACTCCAATTACCACCAAATGCTAAAAGATAAAAAATGAGTCATTCCTTGACAACAGTGATGACTTTTATTTCCTCACACTGTTGACTACACTTTCAGCAGTTGAGATACCAAGAGTCAAATGGTAAAAAGCCAGCTACAAGAAAAAGAACCAAAACAAAACAACCAAAAAACCAAAACCCAAAAACCAACAAAATAAACCCAGTAATAATTCTGAAATCAAAATCACATATTAGCAAATGATAATTTGATCTGAGAAAATCTATGATATTGTCATTTATGCATATTTTCTACTGGAATGAACCTGACCCCATCTTTTCACCATTCCTTCAGGTATTTATGTACGTTCATAAGATAGCCCCAAGGCTTCCTTTCTCCAGCTTGAACGGTCCCAGCTCCCTCAGCCTTTCCTCATAGGACAGACTCTCCAGTCCTTAATCATCTGCACGATTTTGTCGGAGTCTCTGTACTATGCCGCTATCGGTCTTGCACATAAGAACCAAGAACTGGACCTGGAAGCCCAGATGTGGTCTCACAAGTGCTGAGTAGAAGGAAAGGCTCATCTCCTTCAACCTGCTGTCAACACTCCCAAATTATGCAGCCTAGCATACCATCCTTTTTTTCCATGAAGGTAAATTGCTGATTTTTTAATTTGGTTCCCACCAGGGGCCCCAGATCCTTTTCTGCAAAGTTGCTTCCCAGCCAACCAGACCTCAAAATATATTGGTGCATTGGGTGGCTGCTCCTCAGGTATAGGAGTTTGCACGTCACTTTGCCCAATCGCAGGACTTTTCTGCCATCCATTTGACAGCTTTAGATCAAGTACAAACTTCAAGACAAGTTATGAAATTGGAAGAGGGACTGGCATGCTCAGAAGCTTGTTATTTGTTACAAGTACTCTACAAATAGAGTAATAATGCCTGAACCCATGTATTTTCCCAGAAGCCTTGGATATGAGTTCCATGCTAAATCCACTCTGAGGCCTCCTTGTCAAAACTTTTTTGTGAACTTTTCAATTTTAATTTATTTTGCTTCCCTAAACCAAGGTTACAGGGTTTGCTCATGTGGTTCCAGATACTCTTTTCTTGCCATCTTCTTCTCTATGTGACCCTTTAAAGAACAGCTTTCGACTTGGACAAGCTATGTTTTGATGTATGGATGTTTAAATAATACATGTCTCCCAGTTTAGTTCTGAGGTACAAGCCTTCTCTCACTTGGAATTTTCTGCTGAATTTTTATCCTAAACTTAAATGTGTAATTCCAGCACTTTATTGCTAACATTTCAGCACTTCTGTCAGAATAAATGTATCTAATGGAGCAAACCATGTAGAAAATAAGTTCTAGCATTTTTTTTTATTATTGAAACAAATATAAATCATTCCATGCTCAGCCCCAAGCAGAGATGATATCTGCTTTTAAAAATAGCTACTTCAAAGAAGTTCAGAACAAATTTGCATAAGCCAGTTGTCAGATTATTTATGTTTAGTTCAAGGAAAAGAAAATTAGTTTTAAAATGCCATGTAGGGAATTTGTTCATATGATGTCCATGGGGATGAACAACTTCATAACTTGAATTTTACAGAGAATGGTTCAAAGGACAAATTTCAAAATAATATTTCCCCTCCCACTAGGGTTAAGTACATAGGCACATCTCAATGGAGTATAAATTGCTATTGTTTATTTAAATTTTGCTAATAAGACTCCTCCAGACGGGGTGCATTATTTAACGTATTTATCAGACAGTGGGCTCCTGCGGTGGTAAAAGGAACACATAGTAGAGGAAAAGTCTGTGCTGTAAGGTGTTGAATTACAGGCACAGATCAGATATGTACCTAGTGAGATGCAATGAAAATAAAAATAACTCTTTCCTCACCTGTTTTTCAAACATCAGACTCTAGATTTCTCTATTGTCAAATTTTCTTTTTTTTAATTGAAACTGTTTATTGCACTATAACAATGAAGACATGTTAAGAGGTTAGAAAGTTTAATATATGGATAAGTCCATGGCATTCCATTCCAGTTGCCCTTAACATTAAAATGTAGGCCTAGTTATATTGAATTTCTTAGTATAAATCTAAGGACAGAGGGACAGAAACATGGATCAATCCTATGTACTGCAGGTGTGCCTTGACCTTTTAATCTCACCTCCTGTCAAGGCATAAATCACCTAATGGATTGTAGTCTAAATCTATTCCTCAGATGATTCAAAATTAAGCTGTAATAATAAATCAGCTGAAAATTAGTGCAGCATGACATGCAGATGGACAAATTAGAAATTCAGTTATATTTTGAACCAGCAGTTGCTGTACATAGATTTCCAAAATATTTTCATGAACAATTTAAATTCGTTGAATTAGAGGATTCTAAATGTTTTTAAATTTGTTTTAGTTTCTTTTTCTATAATTTCCCAAAAACTATCCTCTTCCTTTCCTGTAACTTCTTCCACTTGTTCTTCAGTCTGACAGATTGCATTTGAACAAGATAAGATTTGATATATTTTAGAAGTTAACTTCTTGACAAGCCATTGTGGCTGAATAGTTTCTATTCTGTGTCACTGTAGGGAAGGGAAGGGAAGGGAAGGGAAGGGAAGGGAAGGGAAGGGGAGGTTTGGAAAGGTTTGGGAAGGTTTGGGAACGTTTGG